>BSBK01000682.1:0-600000 GCA_027943335.1 Chamaecyparis obtusa | reverse complement strand
GAGTTTGATAGTTTGCATAGGATCACACGATGTTTCATCTGGTATCATGCAATACTAGATTGAACACCTGTGCGATACTTTTTGGACCCGCGAACTATCGCACGATAAATAATATCAAAGGTGTGTGATACTTTTTTAGTATCGTACAAACTTTCACATGAGTGAAATTTGAAATATTTAAAAATAATTAAAAACTTGTTTAAATGACATAAATAGCTCATTAATGACTCAAAAGGGCAAGTTTTTCTGAAAACTTATCGGGGCACCATACTGCGGAGGCCGGTTGTGCAACCAAGTGCACTTGAATCGATGTCTGTGTACTAGAATCATTGCTTGTTGGGCCATTTTCTCTCTCTGAGCTCTAAAATTTCTCAAATCACAATAAGACAAATGAATTTGAAAATGACTTTTTTACCCCCTTTTATAGCATTTTGACTTTTTGACCAATTTTCAAAACATCTCAGAATTTTGTGAAAATTGCACCCTTGGCTAATTTCGACATCCTGGATCCATTTTTGGGATCAAAATTGAAATTTGAGTTCATCTTGATAGTCAAAATCAGATTTCAAAACTTTCGCTTTCTTCTGCGCAGTTGGCTGACCATTTGAGGCTTGATCCTTCGATCTTTGTTGGAGCATCTTCATTTCTTCATCCCCATCTCTTTTAACCTTCTATTCTTTCATTTATTTTCATTCAATTCATCTCTCTAAGGTTTGAATTCATATTTATCCTATATCTTTCTCAGTCAAACCTAGTCAAACTGGGGCATGTCTTCACTGCTTGATGGTTATCCTATCATCTTTCATCTTCAATTGTGATTTCTAAGTGATTTGATCAGATTTATCAATTTTTTGTTTCTCCTCTACCTAATTTTGATTTTGATTCTGAGGGGGCAGTACCTATCAGCTTTAACCTTTGATTTAGCTTATCAATTGAACCTTGAGATTCTTATCTTTTATTTGAGACTTGACAATCTCTTATTTATAGGTATGTTGGTCTTGTCTTTTAGCTTATCTTTGTCCTGATGTGTTCCCATCTGTCGAACACACATTTGGGTTGTTTTGTGATCCCAAATCGATCTCACATTTCAATTCCATTATTTGACCACATGTGATCCCAAATCAATCTCACATTAGTCAAATAGGGGAAAATGTATGCACCCTAAAATGGTCGCCTAGACTTTGGACCCCCATTCAGCAATTTATCAAATCCGTGAATCAATATTTTCAAAAATCAACATTTTTTAATTATATCAATTTGCTTGATCAAATCCTATTTCTATCATTTATTTGATTATATGCCATGGGCTAACTGTTTTATCCTAAGTTTTTATTTAATTAAAAGGAATTCCCTCCCCTTTTATTAAATAAAAAGCCCCCACTTTTCCTCTTATCCTAAGTTGCACAAATAAAGCATTATTCTTATTTTATAAAAAGAAGAAAATGACTTTTTGTCTCATATGGACACAAAAGTCAACTCTTATTTTCTCATTGGAGGATATTTGTGCACATGGATTTCTCCTCTTTCAAGCTCCACCCTTGATTGAATCTTTTGCCTCTTAATGTCCATGGTCCATTCCTTTTCAATTCCTTTAAAAGGAGAGCTCTTTTCTCATTCTTAGATCCCAATTTTGAATACTAATCTTACGTTGTAGGATTTCTTAGAGACTTTGGAGCTTTGGAGATCTTCATGTATTTATCTTTCATTCTTGCATTCTTAGCTTAGCTTTCATGGCATCTAGCTTAGTTTCCTTTATGCTCTAGATTAGCTCACATAGCTTAATTAGCAAGGATTTGTAATACTTTTCATTTCCATAGCTTAGCTTTCATTTTCATCCTTGGCATAGTTGCATTGCATTTCCATTGTTGATTCTTGAGGATATTGGCATTCTTGCCCTTGTCTCTTTGAATCTCCCATTGTGTGGTTTACTAGCAAGGTTGCATGCTTCAATAGCTCTATCTGAGAGCACCATCAACATCCTTGTGACTCCATGCCTAGGGAGCTCTAGGTTGATTTCTCAAGGTTTCCCATTCATGGATTCCCTTGGAAGTAATGACTTAGAGAAGTGCACAATCTAGTTTTTATACTTGGCTAGGTTTAAGCCGCTTGAGTGTGATCGGCAAATGCCTTCATGAACCTCATGTAAAGCTAACTTAGACTCTTCTTCCCTTAGACATCTAAGTAACGTCCCATCGAGACCCTTACGATACAATGTTTCTAAAAGGATTATGTAACGGGATGACTGGCGTATAAAGTTTCATGAGATATGTATATATAGGGCCATACCAAGGGGAATCATGTCCATGAATTAGGGAAAAAATTTGGGTTTTGAGAAGGTCAAATTCTAGTTTGACCAACTCTTCCATCAAGAACTCATACTTCTCATTTTGATCCATTTTTTGTAACAAGGAAGCCAAGGTGGCCATTGCATTGGCTGCTCTATTTTTCTCTCTTGGAATCTGCTCAAAAGTGATCAAGGCAAAGTATTTCTTCCATCCATCAATCATGGTCTTATATGGAATTAACTTTTCATTTTTAGTGTTGTGTTCATTGTTGACTTGATTGATGATAAGTTGAGAATCTCCATATATTTGTAGCTCGGTGATGTTCCATTCTAGAGCCATTTTGATGCCTATGACTAGAGCCTCATATTCTACTATATTGTTTGTACATGGAAACAAGAGCTTGTAGGACTTAGGAATGGTGTACCCTTGAGGAGTAATCAATAATATGCCAGCCCCAGAACCTCCTTGTGTATATGAGCCATCAAAGTACAACTTCCACATTTTTGCTTCTATGTTTACAATGGCAGAATCCAGAAATTCCACTTGAATATTTTGTGTAGAAGTCATTGGGTTTTCAGCTAAGTGATCTTCTATCACTTTTCCTTTTATTTCTTTTCTATTGACATACTCAATGTCGAATTCACTCAATATCATGACCTATTTTGCTATCCTACCCGTTAAGGCAGTTTTACTTAGCAAATACTTTAAAGGATCAATTTTGGCAATTAGTTTCACCTTGTGCATCAACATATAATGTCTCAATTTTTGAGATGCAAAAACAACTGCTAGACAATCCCTTTCCATGAATGTGTAGTTAAGCTCATATTTGATTAATGTCATACTTAAATAGTAGATTGCCCTTTCCTTTCCTTGTTCATCCTCTTGCACCAAAAGCACTCCTAGAGATCTTTTGGTAGCGGATATGTAAAGTAGAGATGGTTTTCCCTTTATTGGTGGCATTAGGATAGGTGGATTTATTATATAAGTCTTCAATAATGTGAAGGCTTGATCACATTCTTCATCCCACATTAAAATAGTATCTTTGTGTACCAACCTTGTAAATGAATAACATTTTTCGGCCAATTGAGAAATGAACCTTCTTATGGATTGTATTTTTCCTTATAGAGATCTCATTTGGCTTATGTTCTTTGGTATCTCCATATCCATTATTGCTTGTACTTTTTCTGGACCCACTTCAATTCCTTTTGCTGAAACTATATAGCCTAACAATTTTCCGGATTTGACGCCAAAGGCACATTTCTTTGGGTTTAGTCTCACTTTGAACTGCTCCAACCGAATGAATATCTTTTTCAAAATTTGTAAGTTTTCCTCTCTTTTGTGGGACTTGGCCAATATGGTGTCCACATAGTCCTCTAAAAAGGTGTGCATCATGTCATGGAAGATAGCTGTCATTGCCCTTTGATATTTGGCTCCGACATTTTTAAGGCCGAAGGGCATGATGTTCCAACAAAAAGTACCCCAAGGACATGTAAAAGTTGTCTTCTCTTGGTCTTCAGGTGCAATTTTTATCTGATTATATCCACTAAAACCATCCATTAATGAGTACATGGAATGACCCACTGTCAAGTCAACTATTGCATCAATGCTTGGAAGTGGGAAGTCATCCTTCGGACATGCAAGATTCAAGTCACGAAAATCCATGCATACTCGAATGGATTTGTCATTTTTTCTAACAGGCACAATGTTAGATATCCATTCAGCATAGGCTATTTCCCTTATGAATCCCACCTTCAACAATTTTTCCAACTCTGCCTCGACTAAGAGAGCTATATGTGGGTGCATTTTTCTCAACTTTTGCTTGACAGGCTTAACCCCTAGTCTAACATTCAGATGATGCATTATAAAGTCAGGATCCAATCTAGGCATGTTGGCATATGACCATGCAAAGTTCACTTGTTGTTCTTGAAAACACTTGATGAAATCCTCTCTTTCTAGAGGTGTAAGTGATGCTGCCAAGTGTATAAATTTTGGATCCACTTCCATCCCAATGTTGACCTTTTCTATTGGCTCTATGAGGATAGGTGACCTTTCTTCCTCATGCTCTATTAGGGTATCCAATCTCTCTTCCTTTGGTGCCACGGTTGGGTTTTCACCATAATAAATGTCTTTTATCTTTACTTTTTTTGGTTCTAGTGCTGCCACATAGTGGTTTTCAACACTAGAACTTTTCATTTTTTCACTTTTTTTCATTTTTTTCTTTTGACTCAGAGATTGGACCCCCCTTGTTCCCATCATGTTTGGTTTGAATTCATTGGTGAAAGAGGGTTCAACCACATTAAGGTATTGATTTTTTGCTTGGTCATTTGGAAAGTAAATCAAGTCACTTGGCTCGGTTTGGTCCCAATCAATAAGGTGAGGATTTATCAAGGATAAGGTTTCATTAGGCAAGTTGTCATCAATTGGGTTTATGGACATGACTTTGTTTGAGGGTTCGTACATTGTATCATTTAGATCTATGACATGAGCTTCCTCAAGATGGTCCATGGAAGAAGGATCGAAATCCCCTTCACTTGAGTCCTCATCAACTTCTATGGGAAATAGCATGGAAAAAACCACGAGTAGATTAAAACTAACATTTGAATCTCCCTCCTTCGAAGGCATCCAAAATGTATCTATCCATGGCAGATTAGTAGGTGCTTGTCCTATGTTAAGACCTTGTATATTAGGCTCTTCACTAGCTTGAGTTTCTTGCCTTGGGATCTTTGCATAAATATGTATTCTAACTACTTCTTTATCCTGACATGATTCATCAGATAAGGTATCCCACTCATAATCCCAAGAGTCATCACTATCTACATCAGATTCCAACATGTTTACTTGAGGATATGAGTCTTACATTGGGCTGGAGCTTTCTCCTTTGTATTGGTAGCCTACTCTGGATCTCTCTTCTTTTTCCCTCCAAGCAGGTTCAATGGGTTCTAATAAACCTCTATTTCTTTGGCCTAAGGGTCCTCTTCCCTTGTATCCTATTTTTTGCATTATCTCAAATCCTTTCCCATACTGATCAGTTTGAATGTTGATATGCTAAATTCATTCTATGGGAGTATTTGAGGTATCCTCTTCATCATGATAAAGCCATTGAAGAACTTTATTCTCCTCCTTGTCGAATGTTTCTTTGTCACTTTCTCTTATGAAGTAAGAGTTATACTTATGGGGTAAGTTTTCTTTTGATGGTTTGCCATGCATTTTGGGAGATGTGGGCAAGTCAAATAGAGAAATGAAGTATTCCCCTACTCCTTTGGAACTGATTTTACATTGTTTGTCAAATGCATCCATCATTTCACTCATTTTTTTGTAGTTATCCTTTTTAGCTTCATTCTTTTCTTCTTTGGTGGGTTTGTAAAGTACTATTTCTGATTTAGGTGCCTGATTTGAACCTTCATTTGGAATTGGACCCTCGTAGCTCACTTTTTCCTTTCCCTTAGTTGATGTCGATGAGCTAGCTTGAGGAAGGTTTGAAGTAGCACTTAATGTTATCATGGGATCATCCATTTTGGTATCTTCAATGGTGGCTCTTTGGATGATGCCTTATTGGTTGTGCGTAATAAATAACTCATGAAGGGGTTTGAGTGCATTGCAATATTGAAATGGATTTGAGTCTCCTCCAATAGTAATTTCTTCACCCATGTACAGAAATTTGCTGCATTGGTGGTACGTGGATGGGACTACTTGAATCTCATGGATCCATGGTCTCCCCAATAAAATATTATAAGTTAACTTCATGTCCAATACTTGGCAATTGGTGTCCTTTTTGACAGGTCCCACTTGAATGGGCAATACAATCATGCCTTTTGAGGCTCTTTCATCTTCGTCATAGGCCTTTATGGTGATTCTTTTCATAGGGTCAATAAAAGACTTGGATAACCCTAGGGACTTGACAAGACTCAACATGCAGATGTTAAGGCCAGATCCTCCATCTATGAGGGCTCTTTTGACTCTATGGCATTCAATCAAGACCTCTATATGCAATGGTAGGTTTTGGGGATGAGTAATAGACATGTCATCTTGGTCAGAGAATGACAAGCAATGAGGTGCAATGAGATGACCTACCATGTTTTGAAACTTTCCCTCTTCTAAGTTAGTAGGAACATTCATCTCTACTAGAGCTTTCTCTAAAATTTCCTTATGGTTGGGAGATAACTTCAATAGCTCCAAGATGGAGATTTGTGTAAGAGTTCTTTGTAACTCATCTACCAAGCTATAAGGTTTTGCTGCTATAGAAGATTGCATGATCACAATGTTGGATTGTGGAGTGCTAATAATCTTAGGATCAACCCCTTGTAGGGTAATCCTTGAAGTTTTCCCCCTAGTAATAACATTGGATGTCTCTTTTTGGGGCTGTTCTTTGATTATTATAGCATTCACAATGTTATCATAAGGTGGCACAAAATTAATGTTATTGCTGCTTTGTTTCTTGCCATTGGATGACTCCTCTTTGTCATGTTTATAGAAGGGATGTTTGAAAGCTATATGGTCTTTATTTCTTTGAGGTCCATTAATGGTGATCATGCCACTATCAATTAAGTCTTGCACTACATTCTTTAGCTGCAAGCATTCATTTGTCGTGTGCCCTCGAATCCTATGGTACTCACAATGGTTATTTGCATTCCACTAGCTAGGCTTTTTGTGTGGCTCATAAGGCTGAATGCTAGGTAGATTAATTATGTTGTTAGCTATGAGCATCTTTAGTGCCTTTTCGAGGGGTTCAACCAAGGGTGTGAAGTTCCTTTGAGGAGTTGATACCTAGAATTTATCAAATTTATTACTCCTTTGATTATTTCCTTGGTTGCCACTATTAGCATTGTTGTTGGAAGGTACATTGGAGGTCTAGTTTTCATTATTCACCTGATTAGGTGTTCTTGTAAGAGAAAATGGAGTCACCTTCAAGTTGCTAGAGTCAACAACCCCATCATTGACTATTCCCTTATTGTTATTTTTATACCGATTATTGCTATTGAACCAATTCTTATTCTGATTGGTGCCATTGTTGGAGTTATTGTTGTTAGAGTTGTTGTTAGAGTTGTTCTTGTTATCTTTATATGATTTCAGTTCTCCACTCTTAACCAACTCTTCTTCTGTTGTTACTCCATTCTCTATGAGGTCTTAGAATGTCTTGGGGCATTGCATTCTCAATCGGTAGTTCATCTCATTGCTCAAACTATTAATGAATATATCCATTTTCTCCTTTTCAGGCACACTCCTAGGATACCTAGAAAATAATGTCCTCCACCTTTGTAAGAAAGTGAGGAATGCTTCTCCATCCTTTTGTTTAGTATTACATAATGTTATCATCATGACCTCATGCTTGATGTTGTATGAGTAATGGGCCATGAATTTTGAAGCTAGTTCTTCAAAGATTTTTATGTCGGAGGGTAACTTAGAAAACCACTCCATAGCCATACCTCCTAAGCTTCTTGGGAATAGTCTCATTAAATAGGTGGTATCATGCATGAACTCTAAGCTCAATGCACAAAACTCATGTAAGTGATCTTGTGGATCCAACGTTCCTTCATACTTGTCATATTTGGGAAACACTACATTGATCGAGAATGGTGCCATTACTATACTTTTATCGAATGGGAATGGACACAATGCTTCGATAGAAAAGGGTTTGGGATCCCCACTTTGCTTGATTGTATCTAGTTGCATTTGAAATATTTTGAACTATTTGTTCATGATGTCAAGGGCACTTTCTTCAACTTCAGGTGGTCTAAGTTGATTCACATCATAATCTCGTGGAAGAGTAAGACCTGTTCGGGCTAGGTCCATGAAATACTTTGCTTTATCTCTTGCCATTGCTTTTTCCATGAGTCTTAAGAAATAGGGGCATTGAATGGCTTCATCAACCTTTCCATCGGTGGCATCATCAGTGGTTGGTTCGGTATTACTTCTTTGGTGAGTGGTATCAATTCCTTGAGTATTTTGATCCACCCCTCCATTATTGGTATTGCCTTGATTATTCGTATCAATGCCCCCATTATTTACATAACCTTGGTTATTTGGGTTGATACCACTATTGCTTTTATTACCCAAACTACCATAGTACATCATATTGTCTTCTACTTCTTGCTCAGGTGATTTTTGGGGTACTCTTGGAGTGGTAGAATCGTCACTTGGATAAGGGAGTTCTTGACTCAAATAAGTCCCATCTGCTTTCAAGGTTTTCTTGATATAGTAGGATCTAGTAAAAGAAGGCATGAACCTTGGAGAATAAGATTCAATATTGCCCATGGTCAAAATCCTTTGTAAAATTTACAAAAATTGTGTAGAACAAGATTTTTTACTGGCTTGAAGGTTGGAGTAGTAAGAACACGGAAAAGGGTATTTGAATATATGATCAAAATTTTTTGACCCCTTCTGTAAATACTCTCTATTTTCCCTTTTATATTTTTGGGTGTCACTGACCTGAGTGTAGGTGTGATCAAATTTTTCGTACACGTGAACTAGTATATTCTTAGGTGGCACACTGCAGGTATGCAGGTGACACTTTGCTATTGATAGGCGATTTTCCAATTTTAGCAGGCATATTTCAATATTTGCTAGGTGTTGTGTGCTATAATTGCGTCACACTTCTATGAATCATTACATGCAAGGAAACTCAAGAATGAGCCCTCACAAATCAATCCATAGCTCCCTAGGCATGGAGTGCAAGGGTTTTTAAGAATGCTCTCAGCTAGAGCTATTTAGCCTATAACCTTGCTAGTAAACCATGCAATGGGAGATTAAATGAAGACAAGGGAAAGAATGCCAATATCCCCAAGAATCAAGAATGAAAATGCAATGCAACTATGCTAGAAATGGAAGTGCAAGCTAAGTTATGAAAGGAAATATGCAAGTGTTACAACCCAAGCTAATTAATCTATGTGAGCTAATCTAGAGCATAGAAATGAAGCTAATCTAAGAAAGCATAAATATGAAGCTAAGCTAAGAATGCAAGAATGAGATGCAAAAGCCAAGAATGCTCCAAATCTTCAAAAGCTCCAAGATGACCTAGAAAACCTGTAGCATAACATTAGCATAAAAAGTTGGGGATCTAGAATGAAGAAGAGAGCTCTTCTTTTAAAAGAAATGAGAAGGAATGGACCATGGAGATTAAGAGGAAAAATATTTAATCAATGGTGGAGCTTGAAGAGGGATCAATCCATGTGCACAAATATCCTCCAATGAGAAAATAAGAGTTGACTTTTATGTCCATATGAGACAAAAAGTTCTTTTTCCCTTTTTATAAAATAAGAATAATGCTTTATTTGTGCACCTAAGGATAAGAGAAAAAGTGGGGGCTTTTTATTTATTAAAAGGGGAGGAAATATTCCTTTTAATAAATAAAGACTTAGGATAAAATGGTTAGCCCATAGAAAATAATTGAATAAATGACAGAACTAGGATTTGATCAAGAATAAGCAATTAATGATTTAGAAAAAGGGGCTAATAGTCTAGATGACCATTTTTAGGTGTATACAAGTGTGACTTCACTGCTACTGCACATTTTCATATAATTCACAAGCGTGACTGAGCCTATGATAGGCAGGATTGTTTTGTGCACAAGCGACACTTCTCTGACCAGGTTGTAAGAATTTGAATTTTTAAACTTTTAAGATCAGGTCCTTTGAAATTTTCTTGTTTGAAAATAAAAAACAATCTCAACACACACATCAATTTTTCATCATGTCCCTAAAACAAACTAGTGTGTATATTCTCGATCATTTCCATAGGTATAACATAAGAAAGAATTCCAAGTAGCCTAGCTAAAGTCAAATTTGGCTCTTAACATTTTGGCTCTATAAGGTGGTCTTGCTACTTTATCAAGGATTTATTGTGGATTCCATTCAAATAGATCTTAAACTTTCATCCCCCAAGTATGTTAAGGGGTTTCCCACATGCACCAAGGTATGATTTTGCATAATCCGTGAAGACTACTAGAGGAAATTCAAAAGATTTAAAATCCATTTGTCACACACCCCATTAAGGATACATGAATTTCATTTTAGAGTGGGTTGGATTCCCGCAACAAAAGTGAACGTAGCCCACTTTGGGTTGTCCCTCTCACCGGCCTCGTTAAGGCACAACTCGAGAGGCGAGCCCACTAATTCTCTAGCATGTTCATTCAAAGCAAGGAAAATGGAATTAAGGTCAAGCTCTTGAGAATTTGGTTCACCAAAAAGGTGAAGAGCATATCCCTAACTTTCCCTTTAGTTCCCAAACACAATAGACAATTTTGTTCAATTTCTTTCACCCACTAACTATAGGGATTTGAGTATTTCTACTCTCTTCCACAAACAAGGGGCTTTGATTTATGTGTTTGATTCTTTAATCCTTCTTAATTACCAGATTCTCAAAGTGCACCAATGCCACAAGCTAAGGGAAAATATTGACTAGTTTAGGCTTACCTTTTCCTTTGTAGCTAATCGAAGTTAGGGGTATTTTTTTTTTATTTCATTGTTTTTTTTTCTTACCTTGGCAAATAGCTCCCTCTCAATGTGCTTATCCACTAGCAAGTTAGTCAACACTAACAAACACTATGAGGGGAAGCCAAAATTGAAATTGATGAAGCAAAGAATTGTGTATGAATTTTATGCACCTTATTTGCAAATTTCCAAAGAAAACTTGAACTAAGGACTAAAAATCCAATTTAAAGAGACAAATTTCATTTTTTAAGCTTGAAAAATTGCAACATAGCTCTGAAATACTTGATTGTGCTCCTCTTGTGTAGTCTCAAGAACAACCTTGATGTGTGCAATGTTTTCCTTCTTAATCCTCTTTGCTAACCCCTTTCCTTCTTGATTAAATCTACTTTCTAGCTTCTGGACTTTCCTATGATTGCTCATTTACTGTCAAATCATGTAAACAGAGAGTTAGACAAATGATTTAATCAATTTAATAGTAAATAAAGGCAACAGATAGCAGGCAACATTGTCCAGCTAATAGGCGTGAACAAATTGTTAGCAGGCGTAACTTTACTAATAGCAAGCGACATTTTGTAGTGACACGGGCGACATTAAAAATTACACAGGCATGAACAGTTTATCACAGCACGTAAACAAAACTTAAAATTGTGGAAAATGATTTATGCTAAGCGACAATTTAATAACAGTAAGCGTGAGTGAAAAGATTATAAGCATGACTGTTATTTAAAATTGTGAAGCAAAGCGTAAAGATAGGCGATAAAATTTTTTAGTAAAGCGATACTTCATGAGTCACAGGCGTGACTTTAAGCACAAAGGGTTGAATGCTTTGATCTCACAGGCGTGAGTTTATGATTCATAGGTGACTATAGAGAACTCAAGACCGTATCAAAGTTGTATGCCAGGCATGAAACTTCAACTAGCAGGCATCAGGACAGAGATCTGAAGTGGTAGTAAAATGACTGTAGGTGTGATTAAATCTCCCGTAAGTGTGACTTCATCTGTTTCCTACAAAATATTCATGGAAAATAGACAATACAAGCATGCAAATTATGATGAAAATGATAAAATGAGGCCTAGGGCCCCACGATGGGTGCCATTTATGTGCTGATGATAATCACCTTCATGAAATTAAGATCAAATTAGCAACAATTCTAAAGTAAATAGAATGCAAATCTATTTAAAAATGAAACTAAGATCTATAGCATCTCATGGCTCTCTAGAAAGAGGTGGTAAGTGAAGCTCTCAGCTCAAATCTCCACTAGTGACACTTCTAAAATGAGAATGTATGTTGTTCTATGCTTCTACAATGCTTCTATGATGATGATTCTAGCTCAAATTGACAAAAGTATAATGCAAATGCTCTAAATGCTCTTAATTGCTCTTATAATGCTCTTCAATTGCCTATAGTAACAATGCTTTGTAAATAAATTTCTAAGATATCAATTGCTCTCAAAATGCTTCATATTTATAGTAAATTCCCAAGGGTAGGGGGTGGAGTGAATTAATCATGATTTACCTTTGGTTGAGTCAAATACTTTTCTTTGTTCATAAATGAGGGGACAATTTAAATGTTTGTCTCAAAGCTTTGGACAAAAGGACAAGATTGAGTGGTTGAGATTGAAACTTTAGAATGAGTGATTGAGTTTCATCCTTTTTGAGTGATTTGTGTCTTTTTGTCCTCAATTCTCATTGGTTGCTCAACTTTGTTGAAAGATATTAGGAATTATTAAATTCAATTAATTAATTAAATTTATCCATGTAAGGGTAATAGGTTCATTTTGATTTTTGATTTAAAATACTATACAACTAATTGATTAAAATCAATTATGTAGTGTTTTTCACCCCTTTAAGCTTTTGATTTAATTATTTAACATCATTATTTGATTTTCCCTTTGCTTTAATTATTTTTGTCCAACTTTATTTAATTATGTCCATTTTAATTGATTTCATCCCTTTTTTATTGAATTAATGCATTTTGATGATTTTAAGCCATTTTATTGATTTTTGTAATTTAAAAGCACTTTGTCCATTTTTGCATGTCTACAGGTATACCTCATCTGCACATACATAACTTCTTGTGACAAACAACAAGCCTGTAGATATATGACTGTGGAATAGCTTTCAGACTCCTATAGGTATCATGTACCTCAATGTTCACCAAGTCTTATGCAATATCCTACTTGCATAGAATGAATCTGAAAACTAGAAACTACTCCTAACTCCTCCTATCAAATATGAAAGGGAAAATGATTTCATTTAATTGAGTTGATGTTTTTGGGTTGAATGGACCCCTAAAATACCCTAAGTCTCTCATAGACCAGTGCCTTATCCAATGGGAAACAGAGTCAAATAAATCATTGCAACACAGAGCTATGAATAGAGAAGACTATACATTCTAATATGTTGATGTCTTACACCAATCATACACCATTGATTAGATCCTACTTAGCAATCCACCTATGTACTTAGATATGCAATTACCTATTCAAAGGACTTTAACCCTCCCCTTAGAAGAGACCTAGAAATAAGCAATACATTAATCAGCATCCACTGAAAGACAAGCATGAGATACCCTTGATATCCCAACTCATACACATCTAAAAACTAGTCATAAACTCATTTTTTTCTATGAAATCAACTCTATTGCAGACATATTCAGACATATAATAGAAAGACTAAAAACACCCTTGATGCTCTAATCAACAAGTTCAAGAATCAAATGGAGACAATCTGATAGTAGTATGAAAATATTGAGATCTTATTCATAAGACAGACTGTTACAACTTATATTCTATTCTCCAAGCCAGAAAGGAAAGAGGGAACACCCTATATGCAGAGAAGAAGGCAATATATTTATAGGAAGGAACCACTCATGGAACCATCTCTGAGAAAATTCAGAGAATCAAGTACTCCTCAAGGTTACCAAAAATTGGAACCCTCTCAGGATGACCAAAAACTATAACATTGAGGTACAGGATACCTATAGGAGTCTGAAAGCTATTCCATATTCATATATCTATAGGCCTATTATTTGTCACAAGAAGTTACGTATGTGCAGATGAGGTATACCTTCCTGAGTGATGTGGAGCTCAAAGTGTAGGAGGATCATTCTCTCGGTCCTTGTTAATTGGTCCTTTTTCTTGTCATATTTGGAGTGGTAATTGAGAGTTAGTGACATTCATTTGTCAATTGAAATGTAAATCTGACAGTGTGGGAAAAAGGAACCAATAGACCAAAGACCTTATGATGAAATTAAGTAACTCAAAATTAAGGAATACACCTATTGTTTTGCAACTTGTTGATAGTTCCATTGTCAAATCCGATGGATTCATAGAAGACCTTGTAGTCACTTTGGATTCATGGAAATACCCTACAGATTCCATGGCATTTTTCCCAAAAACAACATTAGGAGGATATCTAGTTATATTAGGGAGACCTTGGTTGGAAAATGTAGATGCCTATATAGGTTGTAGGTCTGGAGACATGACCATCTCTGATGGTTATAACACCAAGAAGATCACTCTCTATGCTCCAGCCTAACCTCAACTTGAGAGTGAAAAAGTTGTTTGGCCTGATTTAGGGAAAGATGTTTAAGAGGAAGTTAATTCTGTAGTAAACATAATGATGATTAGAAGGGGACCTTTTATTGGGAAGCAAGAAGAAGATGAAATTTTGGACAATGTCATCCAAAATAATTATGGTATTGAATATCCTCTATGTGAACAAAGACCATGTTCGCTGCAAACTATTCTTCCTGCATCTACTTTTGCACATTTTCCTGCAACAAAATATTGTTTGCATACCTTATTACCGCATGAGATAAGGGTACCCATATTATCTAATGTTTCCATGTTAGATTTAACCTCACAAGTAGAGATTGTTGCAGGAAATTTTCTTAATGTGAACATCAACCTTATTGTTGTGCAACAAGAGTCCATAATTCTAATCCTCACCAACCACAAGACAAATTTTTCTTGGGACTACAATGACATGAAAGGATTGGATCCTAATTTATGTACACACCGAATCTTCATTGACAATGAGTCTAATCCTATCAGACAACCCCAAAGAATATTTAACCTAGCTCTCATGAAAATAGTCAAAGAGGAGCTATAGAAGTTGTTGAATGCATGGTTTATCTACCCAATTTTAGATAGTCAATGGGTTTCCCCATTGGTTATTATGCCTAAGAAAGGTGGTAAGTGGAGAGTGTGCATGGATTATAGGGAGCTTAATAATACAACCAAAAAGATCATTTTCCTCCACCTTTTATTGATCTGGTGTTGGATAACCTATCAAGTCATACTTCTCTCTCCTTGATGGTTTTAGTGGCTATAATCAAATTATTATTGCTTCTAAAGATTGGGAGAAGACCACCTTCACTTATCCCTGGGGAACATTTTCTTATTTGATGCTTCCCTTTGGTCTTTGTATTGCTCCTGCAACCTTTCAAAGAGTTGTGATTAATATCTTTTCTGACATCTCATATGACTGTATGGAAATTTATATGGATGACTTCACTATGTATGGTTCCACTTTTGAAGAAGCTAAGGGTAATTTGGAAAAATTACTCCAGAGGTGTGAAGATCATAGTCTTTCACTTAATAGTCAGAAGTGTTTCATGATGATGCAAGAGGGAATAGTGCTTGGACATTATATATATGTTGCAAGAATAAAAGTAGATCCTTCTAAGATTGAAGTTATCTCTAGTTTACCTTTTCCTTATAAACAAAAGGATCTAAGGAGTTTCCTTGGTCATTTTGGATACTATAGGAGATTCATTAAATATTTATGTCAAATAGCAGGACCTTTATATGTTTTTTTGAAGAAAAATGAAAAATTTGAATGGACAGTAGAATGTAAGAAGGCATTTCTTGCACTCAAAACAACTCTCACACAAGCACCTATTCTGAAAGGGTGAGACTGGTCACTTCTATTCCACATTCATATTGATGCATTAGATTATGTTTTCAGTGTTTTTCTAGGGAAGAAAGATGGGTCAAATGAGCATGCCATTTACTATATTAGCAAGAACTTAACTATACTATGATAGAAAAGGAAATGTTAGAAATCATTTATGCACTTAACAAATTCAGGCATTACATTTTAGGTTATAAGATATTCATCCATACTTATTATGCAACAAATAATTACCTCATAAATAAAAATTCTATAACGGGAAGGTTAGCCAGGTGGTTGTTACTGATGCACAAATTTCATATTACCATTGTGGATAAACTAGGTAAAGCCAATGTGGTTTCTAATTTCTTATCTAGATTTCGAAGGCAATATAATTTTGCACATATAGAAGATTCATTCCTTGATGAGCATCTATTTTCAATACAAGTTATTCATCCATGGTATGCAGATATAGCTAATTACTTAGTAGTAGGAAGGACACCTCCTCATTTCTCACCAAAGGAGAAAAGACTGTTGGTTGAAAAGAGTTTTAACTTCTCTTGGATTGCACATTGTATGTTTTATATGGGACCAGACCAAGTCATGAGATGTGTAAGGGAGGAGGAAACTTATGACATATTGTATGTCATACATGATGAGCCTTGTGGAGGGATTTTTTTTGCAAAAAGGACATTCATGAAAATCTGGAATGCTAGTTATTATTGGCCTAAACTCCATAAGGATGCATCCAAGTACACAAATAAATGTGATAGGTGCCAAAGAATGGGAAGACCAACTAGATCAAGTGAGATACCTTTGTATCCTCAAGTGGTAGTAACCCCTTTTGATAAATGGGGTCTGGACTTTGTGGGCCCAATTGATCCTCCATCAAATGGTAGTCTGACATCCTCATTTATACTAATTATGTCACCAAGTGGGTTGAAATAAATCTTATGAAGCTTGATAAGGATAATAAAGTTGCAAAATTCCTTTATGAGGAAGTTTTCACCAAATTTGGAGTTCCTAGAGAGATTGTAACAGACTAAGGGGCTCATTTCACTTCTACATTAATAGAATCTTTGGTTAATGAATATAATCTCAGGCATAGGAAGTCAACCCGATGTCATCCTCATGCCAATGTCCAAGCTGAAGTCACCAATAGGGATATTGAGGCAATTTTAACATAAATAGAAAACCTACATAAGAAGGATTGGGCTGCAAGATTACCATAGGCCATTTGGGCTTATAGAACCAATTGGAAAACCACCACAAGTTATACACCTTTTGAGATGGTGTATGGAAAGAAGGTTGTAATGCCTATAGAGTTTGAACATAAAAATCTTAAAGATAGCATTGGAACTTGATCTACATCTCACTACAACACAATGAGAAAGAGTCATACAACTCAATGCCTTAGATGGACTTAGAAAAGATTCCTTTTAGCACACAGAGTTGATCTGGAATCAATATATTAAATGGCATGACCTGTATATCAAGGAAAAGAAGTTTGTTGCAAGAGATTGGGCTCTATTATATGATTCTAGATATAAGGATAATTTGGGAAAGTTGCAAACGAGATGGTTGGGTCCATATGATATTGCTGAAGTATTTGAAAATGGTGTTGTACAATTGTGCACTATTGATGATGTTATGTTAATGTTGTTGGTTAATGGACATCAGTTGAAGCCCTATTTTAAACCCATTGACATGGCAAATTTCTTAAAGCAATTCTAGTTTGAGCCGCAAGGTGTACATCCTGAAGCTGAAGAAATTGAGCCTCTGATCAACTCTCTAAGAATTGTATGATATAAAAATGGCCTTCATAATAAAGGATTCACTTAGTGGGTCTCATTATGTTCCACATACTCCTCCTGCATCCGTTCCATTTTATTTTTCTTCCACCTCATCTATCCATCTTTCACCTTTTTCTCCAGCATGTCCTTTGATAATTCATAATAAAGAGGGAGCAGTTGTATCAATTGGTTAAGTATTCATTATGCAAGGTTCTAGTGAATTATTCTTTATACCTGGTTAAGTATTCATTATCATGGATTCCTTCAAGTTTAAAAAAAACTTCTATATTATTGCAATTCCTAAGTTTGAATTTTAACAAAATGGCTTAATCTTGTAACTTAAGGTGAATTCCTCTTAAAACATGGAAAATAAGTAAGCCTTTTAGTGAATAACATTCCTATACCATTTTACCACCTCCATCTCTAATTTTTGAGGAAAATATATCTTTTAATTATCCAAAATCATCACTCTTTAAGAGAATTCACTCCCTCTAGATATTACCCTCCCCCTCTCGCACCCCTTATGGTAGTTCATTATATTAATGAAAAAATATTGATGCCTTATGTGAAGGAATTCACTAGCTTCCATGAGAGGAAAATCATTGTCTTAGAGTAGAGATAAATTTATCTTTGCGTGATGTTGAAATGTATTCATATTGCTCCACTTATTTAGGCATCTCATCCAGAGCATTCTGCTACATGATCCTTGCCTTTTGCATTGTGTTGAGATTCATTGATGATGTTAGGTTCAAGTTGCTAGTCAATGGGCATCGGTTGAAGCCCTATTTTAAACCCATTGATAGGGTAGAATTCTTAAAGCAATTCCAGTATAAGTCGCAAGGTGTACATCCTGCAGCCAAAGAAATTGAGCCTCATCTCAACTCTCTAAGTGTTGTATGATAGAACAATGGACTTCATAATAAAGGATTCACTTAGTGGGTCCCATTTTGTTCCACACACTCCTCTTCCATATGTGCCATTTTATTTTTCTTCCACCTCATTCATCCATCATTCACTCTTTTTCTCCAGCATGTCCTTTGATAATTTGTAATAAAGAGGGAGTGGTCGCATCAATTGGTTAAGTATTCATTATTCCAAGAATGCTCTACATAGTCTCAAGTGATTAATTATTCTATTTAGTTACATTTATAAGTTAATTAAAGCAAGTACATTTATATTTCGAATATGGTTGTAAATTTCCAATCTTTTCTACATGCTTGAATTTCCACGTCTATGTATTTTCACTACCAGCTGCTCAAATAGAGTTAACACCCTATCCTTTCTATCAGTACTTTAGATTTTTCATATGATTCATTGACTATCCAGTTGTATCTCCTACACTTAAAACCCATTTACACCTTTCTATCCTTCCTAAAATTTTCTAAAATTTGAAGTTTGAATTGGTGAGCCAATTACTACATCGATTTCCTAGTTTAGGTTGAGGGGAGAAAAGGGGAAGTGTTTAATGTTGTAGAAATTTTAGTAAGAAAGAAGGGAGGTTGATTCGTTGTCGAGTGTTGGTAAGGTAAATTATGTGTGAAGATGAAGTTAAACATGGGAGGACAACCTATTAGACATGACCTGATAGACTATCAAATTTTATTGCAAGATGCCTACAATTTGCCTGCATTTTGCCAATGTGGCTGGCTTGACTATTTTCTGAAGCTCACTACATTTGATGAGAGGATGGAAAAATAATTCACTAGAACTTTTCAGAATGGAAAGGCTAAAGTGAAAGGTCTTAAAGTTATTGTTACAGAGGAATGAATTTTTGAGGTAATTGGGTTACCTCAGATTGGTGAATTGTTTCTGCAAATGAAAGATGCACAAATCACTCGAGTTGAATTCACCAAATTTGAAGAGCCTCCATTAAAAACAAAGAAACAAGGTGCTTAGTGATTAATCTTACTAGAGGAATGGGTTCCAAAGGAAACCTATATTATCAATTATTTGATGTGTGAAGGTAGGTTCTTAATTATCCATTCTCATCATTTCAAATTATTGTCTCATATGCGTCATGGACAAATAGTCAATGTTCCAAATTTCCTTTATAACTTACTTGTCAATAATGCCTCTATTTTCCAAAAGGGTCAAGTCAATTCTATTTCCCATCACTATCTAACTAAATTACTAATAGAAAGTTCCATACGAGATCATTCTCATATGCCCTAGGAAGATTTTGTTAGTCTCAAGAAGTTTAGGGTTGAAGTTCATGATGTCAAGACCAGACGACATCCTCTTACCCATAAACATTAATCCAAAACAATAAAAGCTTCTATAGCTTTCCTTCCTTATATCCATGTACCTAAACCTTCTACCTCAAATGACTCCAAGGATAATGTCCCCTTGTCTACAAGAATATCCATCATTTCTCAGCCAAACCCTAGGGTTTGTTCTGGGCACGACAAAGGGATGTCTACTATTCCAATTTCTCAACTAGATGCCCCAAAAATTTTCCCTAACATCTTAAATGGATTCATCCTTGTGATATTTCTTCTCTTGTATCCAAATCCCAAAAGAAGGCAATACCCATTCCTACACCTACGTGGAAAATAGTAGATTGCAAGGCCAATCGGTTACTCCTATTTATCATGCTGATTCCTCTCCACCTAGTCCTTCTCATTCTCCACAATCACCTCACATATCCATTATTCCCACTTATCCATTGCATCAATCAAGTCTTACATATGAACCTACCAATACTATTGAATCTTCTTATGTAGCTTCATTGCATGAAGAAATAGGGTTGGGGGAATTAGCGGTTGATAGGATCACACTAGGTACTTAATAGACTTTAGTTAGGATCACTAAGTATCTTTACTTTACAACCTCCTAATAGCTTGATCAGGGGTCTTACAAAGCTTTACCTTGTCCTCTAAGGACTCTCTCAAGGTCCTCCACTTCAACAATCTAGATTTCAACTCCTAGGTGATCTATCACTGATTAAAGGCTCGTGTCCCTTCATATCTTATACTCCTTCCAAATGCTCTTTACCTCCTTATCAAGTTGGTGATTCTTGAAGGGGTGTGGATGTAGTCAATTCCTATACTTTTTTCACTTCTTGAACCAAATTTTTCAAGGTATTTTCCATTCCTCCTTACCAATCTCTTCAAAATCTCTAATTAAGCCTTGTGGCCCTAGAGCCCCCAATTAGGTCTCCTAGTCTGAGTTTTTAGGACTTTCTGCAAAAATTCCCAAAGGACCTCCAAAAAAAAATTTGTATTATTGGTTCATATGGGATACTCTCATTTATTTTTTGGGTCTTTGGGTCTTATGCCTCTGTACAATGCCCTAACTCAATAAGGAGGGTTTTACAAGGGTTTTAGTGGCTTCTAGAATCCCATTGCACAAGGTAAGGTTTGGCTTGTTAAATGGATTGATATAGCCTTTTGATCTCCATTAGAGTACTTTCTAATCTTCTTCTTGGTCTCAAAATTCATGGAATGTGTCTCTTGAGTCACCCCTGCAAGAAAAATAACTATCTCACCTCATTGTCCCTAATCGAGCAATGATTGTGCTCGCCTAGGACAAGGTCTTAAAATTGGTCATGTTTGTTGCTAGAACTCCAAAAGATATATATAAATTTTACATAGGCTCCTCTTCCATTCCCCAACTATTCATGATGAACACATAGTGTATTTTCATGGGGGAGCCATGTTTCTACACCAAACTATACATAGGGCAGTGAACTGGCTAAGACAAAAGAAATAAAATTAAGCTATCAAAACACCTAAGAAACACACAAAATGGTACGTAATAAAAATTAAACATAAAATATGGATTGAATCCTTCTTCACAAACAAAAATTATTACATTATATGCTATTGTTTCATGAAAACCTTAGATTGTGTCCACAAAAGCATGTAATAGTGTTTGGATTCTTAAAACCAGAAATTAAAAAATATGCTAACCTCTAGATTTGGGCCTTTTAGGGACTATATAGCCTCTAGCCTCAAGTTATTTTGTGTTTAGGACCCCTATTTACCTAAAACCTAGGTTGGTCCTTTTAGGACAAAAGTTTTCATGTAACTTTACAAAATTGCAAAAGTTGTCATGACAACTTTTTAGCAACTTTTATAAAGTTGCTCATTTCTTTTCTCAAACCACTCAAAGACTCGTGAAATGATATTAAAACATATCTAATGAAATTTTGGGTCATTTTAGACCAAAATAAAACATTTGGCTCACATTTCCACTCTTTTTCCCTTTTTCCAAATTCTAGGACTAAGCTAGGTCCTAAGGACACCTTAGCCTATTGACTTAACCTAACTAACACAACCCTAAGATAACTCAAACCACTACTCTCCTATCACACCTAGGAACTCTTGGAGCCCTTTATTAACCTTTGGTCTAGCTAGGACCAATACAAGCCAAAATTGAAGTAGGACTTTCAAGCCTAAGTCCTAGGTGATCTTGCACCATTACCCCCTAAACAAAAGAAATCAAGTCCCATTGGTGGGGGATGAGTCAAGATCAATGCCTAACCTCTAAAAATTTTTCTCTAAGACACATGTAGCCTCTACATCTTTTTTACCTTTCCACTTAATGAGGCATTCCATTTAGGTTTTGTGTTTAGTCTTCTTGGTGACCCGAGAACTCAATACTTTCTCAACTTGGAGACTTGGAGTGACTAGTAAATTTATATTTTCTAGGTCCTCTATAACACTAGTATTTTTACTATCTCCAATAGGGATTAGTCCTTTATAAGGCACCAAATATGCAATGTTAAACACTGATGAGATTTCTAGGTCTATTGGCAAGTGTACCTTGTAGGCATTGGGTCCACATTTGGCTAGGATGGCACAAGGGCCAATCCTTCTCATCTGAAGCTTGTGTGGGATACCCTTATACAACTTGTCCTTTTTCAAGTGAACCATGACAAGATCTCCCACCTTTAAATGTAGTTTTCTTTTCCTCTCATCCACCTTGTTCTTTATCTTGGTGGTACTATCTTTGATAGCTTGTCTAACTGTATCATGGACTTCCTTCATGGACTGAGAAAAGTCCTTTTCACACCCACTCCTCATTGTTTTATCTCCAAGTTCCCTGAGTTCATGAATGCCTCTTGGGTGTATCCCATAGACTAATTCAAATGGATTCTTGTTGGTGGTCCTATTTATGGTATCTTTATAAGAATACTCTGCTTGTGCTATAACTTAGTCCCATGTCTAACCATATTCCTTAGTTAGGCACCTTAGGAGGTTTCCTAAGCTTCTATTAACTACCTTAGTTTACCCATCTATTTGGGAGTGGTATGTAGACCCAAAAGACAAGTTGGTGCCAATCTTGTGCCATAAAGTTTTCCAAAAAAGACTCATAAATTTGGAGTCCTTGTCAGATACTGTAATCACCTGAAAATGGACAAGAACAATCAAGTGAGAAACCAAGGAAAAAATCAAAGCAATTAAATCAAATCAAGCTAAAATCAAATAAAAATTGCAATCAAGCCATAATTCAAATTTAATTAAAAATCAAAAGCCATAGAATCAATTAAAATCAAATGAAATCAATTAATTGTGTAATTAATCTAATTAATTGCATAGTTCATTTAAATCAAATCAACCCATTCAAGGGGTGCACATGGCTAAACATATTAATTAAATTTAATTAATTAAATCCTATTTTCCCCCAACCACCAAATGGGAGGAAAATTCATCAACCAATAGGATTTGAGAATCAAGCTCACATGGATCAAGCTCACATCGAATCTCCACCACCCATAGGGAGAAAGAATCTTGTCCACCCATTTTTTCCTCTTGTTCCAAGCTTTGAGGAAAAAATATTTAAATGGTCTCCAAAGGTGGAACCATGGACTTAACCCTCATCAAACCATGATCAAATCAACTACACCCCCTACCCTTGCCAAAATCTATAAAAGCAAGGCATAATTCAAGCAATAATGATCCACAATTTTTGAGAAGCATCAAACCTCTTACAATTTTAAGCTAGAAAAGGAAAATCTAGAGCTAATTAGTCTTTTTGATTTGGAATTAACTTGTTTTAGCTTACTTTATCTTACTTTTCTCATATTAGGACCCTCACTAGTGAGAGCTTGATGAGAGCTCATCATTAGCATCCCTAATTAGAGAGCCATAGAGTGCTCATTTGTCTTTTAAATAGCTTAATTGAATTGAATTTGTGGTAATTTAGTTCTTATTGTGATTTATTTGATAAAGCTAACCCTATGAAGGTACTAGTCCTAGTACACAAAATGGCACCCACAGTGGGGCATTAGGCCTCACTCATTTTAAAATTCAGAGAAGTAAATTTTTTCTTGCAAATCCTTTTATTGTTCTCTATTTTGCAGGTGTTTCAATGCTTTTGCAGGTTTCTCCAGTGTGTACAATACATTCTCCAGTGCATACAAGGTCTGAAACAGCCCATCCATGGCAAAGTTGTATGCATTTACACAGATTTTCAGCACATTTAATCTTTCTATTTTCTAGTCTTACTTATTTCAACCCATGTGCCTTGACTCTGCAGTGCTTCCAACTTTTTCTCCAACGCGTTCAAGGATTTCTTTATATGCCTTTGCCTAATTAAATAGCGCATTTAAATTTTGTTACTACGCATTTAATATTTTCTACAACATATTTGATAGTTTAAACAACACTTTCAATCATTTTAGCAGTGCATTTAATAGATTTTGTTGTGCATTTGATTAAACTACAAATTTGTAGAATCTAACATTCGGAAAATGATTTGTCTGTGTCTACAGGATGACTGGTCATAAAAGAGTCAAAAAGCCAGAGACTAGATTTAATTGTGAAGGAAAAGCATTGGCTAAAAGGATCAAGGAGGAGAACATAGCAAATATCAAGCTAGTTTTGGAGAATTCACAACAAGAAACAGAGGTATTTGAACATTATTTGAAAATTTTAGAAGCCTAAAAATCTAAATTTTCTTCATTAAATTGGATTTACTTACCTTAATCAATTTGTCTCAAATTTGATAAATAAGGTTAGATTTCCAATTTTCTTCTTGTTTTTCTTCATTGTGCTTGTTGGTGTTGACTAATTTATTGGAGGGGAAGTGAAAGTGAAGGAATGATCGCCACTAGGTAAGCATAAATAATGGAAAAATCATCAAAAATGCCCCTAGCCTTTGCTAGCTTCGATTAAAGGTAAGCCTAAACTTGGTCAATTTTTATTTATATTGTGGCCTTGTGATTTTTGCTCAAATCTAGTAATTAAATAGCATAAAGGATAAAATCAATCACTTAATCAAACAACCCCCTATTTGTTGAAAAGAGTAGAAATACTCGAATCCCATTAGTTAGTGGGTTTTGGAAATTGAACCTTGTTAAAAGTGTTTGAGAATTAAGGAATAGATAGGGATATGCTCTTCACCTTTTGGTGAATCAAACTCCCAAAACCTATCTCTTAATTCCATTTTTATTACTTTCAATATGAACATGCTAGATCTTTAGTGGGCTCACCTCCTGAGATTTTCCTTAACGAGGCCAGTGAGAGGGACAGCCCAAAGTGGTATACATTTGCCTTTTTCACAAAAATCCAACCCACTATAAAATAAAATGCATGCATCCTTAATGGGGTGTGTGACAAAAGGGTGTTAAGCTTTTGAACTTCCTTGAGTAGTCCTTCAGGATTGCACAAAACTCCGACATACTAGTGGTGGAAAGCCTCCTAATTTTTGGGGGATAAAAACTTAATATCCATTTTGAACAGAATCTTGATTAAATACCTTGTTAAAATAGAAAAACCTACCTTATAGAGCCATGTTTACGAACCAACTTGTGAACTAGGTAGATTTCTTGAAGTTCTTTTCCATGAAAAACCTGTGATAATGTCCTTACAAATTCAAACACTTTTGTGTAGAGGGTTAAAAAGAACAAGTGTATTTATGATTGCTTTGTTTGAAAATACATACAAGTAAGAGATATCCATTTGAAAATTCATCTTATATTTTTAATCTCTTCATAAAAGAAAACAATTACCAAGTTTGGGGAAAGCAATTTGAAATCAAACCTTGTTGAATGCCAGTTTCTACACGCTCTCATAAACTCAAATTATCTTTACAAGAAGATGACACTTGCATTGCAAAAGAGGTCCCTGAATTTGAATCTCAAAACTCTTTCATAAATCACAACCAAGGGGATAGTCTCCCAAATATTTTCAAAAAGAGAATTGATCTAATGGATAGGAACTCCACATTTCATGATTACCTCCATGGAGGAAACAATGATAACATTAATAATGCCAATCAAGGGCCTAGGGAAACACTTGAAGATAAAGCTAATAGGGTGGCTCAAGACATTGAATTTCTTAAAGTCATGGACAAACTAATAGAAAGAGATAGGGAAAGATATTTCCTAAATTTGGCCCAAGCAGGGGTGAAACGTCAACATGATTATGACATTGATCAACTTAAGAAAACAAGGAAGATGATAATCTGATGGGTGTGATGAGTAAAAAATTAAAAATGTTCCAAGCACAAATCGACCTAATGAGGAAGGCAATGGAACCTAAGCCATTTTCTATCGAGGCCTTGTGCCCATTTCCTTTTGACAAAAGCTTGGTTATGGAACCTTTTCCGATAAATGTGGTCTTTCCAAAATATGACAAATATATGGGTAAATCAGACCCACAAGACCACCTTAGAGAATTGTGTGCTCTAAGTATCGAATTCATGCATGATACAACTTATCTAATGAGACTTTTTCCTATAAGTTTAGGAGGCCAAGCCATGGAATGGTTCTCAAAACTTTCGCAAGGGATAAAGACATTTGAGGAATTAGCCTCCAAATTCATAACCCATTATTCTTACAACATTGAGCATGAGATTACCATTCTTAACCTATGCGACACTAAACAATGAGATGGTGAATCTCTCTTAGGGTTTCTTCAAAGGTGGAGAATAATTTTCACAAGATATCCACGAAGCATACCCGAAAAGGAGAAAATGGAGATATTTATGAATAACTTAAATGTGGAGATGAACTATAGACCCCAACTTCAATGTCCCCCTACTTTTGAAAAACTTATTGAGAATGGGATCAAAATTGAAGATGTTTTGGTTAAGAGAGGAGAAAACAAATTATTCAAAGATAATAAACCCTATACCAACACTAATAATAATCATCATGTATCTAATTATAACAATAATAAAGGAGCCAACAATCACAATGATAAACCTAGACTATGGTTGAAAAACAATAATAAAATCTTGTGAATGATGGAGTTGTGGAAGCACACAACTTAAAGGTTGCCCCCTTTAATTTATCAAGTGGGGAAAATTCAACATATAATGTAAATCAAACAAACAAAGCCTCTTTCAATAATAAAAATCCCAACAACACCAACAACAATCCCTTTAATAACTCCAATGTCGCTAAACCTAAACCTTTCTTTTCCACATATCAAAAGAGAAAATTTAGCTTTTTAGGTGAACCATTGGAAAATGCATTAAGGACTTTGGTGGCTAACAAAATCATTACCTTACCTAAATCGAGGCCATATGAACTCCAAGTCAAGCCCAATTGGTGGAATGATTCTCATCATTGTGAATACCATCGTAATAAGGGACATAAAATGAATGAGTGCATGAAATTGAAACATCTTGTCCAAGACCTAATTGATGATGGGACAATAAAAGTGGAAGGACCTCAAAATAACGAAGACCATATGGATTTTAAAAACCCTTTCTTAAATCATGAAACAGTGGAATCATCAAGTACAATTCCTAACAACAAAAGAGGTAATGAGAAGGTCAATTTTTCTCATACTTATGATAACACCATAAATACTCTAAGAAGTGATGAAAACACCAAAAATGTGATTGTGGTGAGTAAAAGCCTAAAGAAGCAACATCTAATTTTGTAACTAGGGGGCAAGCATCAAAGATTACCTTACCAAGAAGTGCCCCAAGGATTGTATTACCAAATCAAACTTCATCTTTATCTTTGAAACAATATAATTTGGTAGATCAATTACAAAGAACCCCTGCTACAATCTTTATTCTAGAATTACTCAAGCTTTCACCAACTCATAAGGGGATTCTAGAGAAAGTCTTAGTGGAGACCAATGTGCCTCTAAATTTAGATGTGGATAAATTTCAATACATGGTAGGCCATCTTGTTGCACCCCATTGTCTATCATTTTTAGAACAAGATGATATGTCTCTAAACCACCCACAAAATTTTCCCTTGCATATAGAGGTCCTAATCCACAAACATAGAGTGAAAAGAGTCCTCATTGATGGGGGAGCCGGCTTGAATATTTGAACCTTAAACTTGGTTAAAGCCTTAGGATTTTATGAGGAGGCTATCGACCCAAAGAAAAAGATAACCATAAAAGCCTAAAATGATGAAGAAAGAGCTTCCAAAGGTGTCATAGTACATCCTATCAGAGTTGGTCTGATGCAAAAGGAGACCATTTTCCAAGTCCTTGACCTAAAATTGACTTAAAACATCCTATTAGGAAGGTCATTGATCCACGAAATGCAAGTCATACCTTCAACCTATCATCAATGTCTCAAACTTCCCTACCTAGTACAAGAAGTCATGGTAAGCGGGGATTCAGACCCCTTTCAATATTGTAACAACATGAACCCTATTAATGACTCCTTAGTCCCACATAATGTAGAACTGTCTATTTCCCAAAGGATAGAGCAAGGAAAAAGTTCAAAAGATCTGCCATCTTTGAAGGGAAAAGAAAAAGAAGAAAAGGAAATTGTTGTTGAAAATAATCAAATTCCTACTAACCTAACTACATCAACAAAAGGAAAAGAGAAGTTTAGTGAGGAAAGTGCTCATGAGAAACAAAAAGAAGACCAAGAAAGATTCATTCAAATCTACACCAAAGATGCCCAATTGTCAAAAAATGGATCATATGATGAAGAATTTTGAAAAGAAATGTCAAATCAAATAAAAGGGTGTAGGTGAATACTCCTTATCCATGATGGACCTACCTTTATCTCCAAGATATCATGGAAGACCATCTAATCTACCTCATAAATATAATGATCACTTTGTGAGGGCAAGCACTTCTTCATCCATGGATGAGGAAGATAATGAAATCCTAAATTGGCTATATAAGGATGAAGAATCAAGTGCCCATGAAAAACACATTCAAAACATAAGCATTCCTACTCATCAATATGGAAAAGGATTTCAAATAATGCAAAAGATGGGGTTTAAAGGACAAGGACCTTTAGGGACAATAAATGAAGGACTAATAGAACCTATTGAGATGTCATGGAGAGATAGTAAAGAAAAGATTGGATTGGGGTACCTAGAACAAGGGTACACTCAAAAGAAGTATCCTTCAGTTTATGACCAAATCTTAAAAATAGGTTCCCAAAGTGATGAAGATTCAAACAATTGGGAATGGGACTCATTTTCAAGTGAGTCATGTCATGATAAATAAATTGATGTCATCCATACCTATACTCCTAGCAATGGAAAAGAACAAGCATCAGAATCAAATTAGAATCGAGCTTCAAGTTCTAGCCAAGTGGTATTAGATAATGTGCCAACTCAAGAAATTGAAAGAAATAAATGGGTAGGAGAACCTTACGTACCATCATGGTGACCTACTATAGAGGAATCTAACCCTAGGTTTAATCCAAGAGATTTTTACCCAACGGAAACCTTAGAGGATTCTAGTGAGGAAGATTTTGACCCTAGTTCTCTAGATCATCTCGAAGAGGCACATATCATAGACTTAAGTGATACAATGCTTGAACCTTCAAATGAAATCATGTCCTTAAACCCTATTGAACCAAACCAAAGCATTGATCTTTTGACCCTTATCTATCTCGAATTAATCGAATGGGATTCCATTAAACCTACCATCCTCCCTACATTCTTGAATGATAATTTGGTATCCCAATACCTTAATGCAGTTGAGCCTTCTTCTACCATGAAATATCAGGAAGAAGTGACAAAGGGGAGTATTCAAACTTTCAATTCGAAAAAAAGTAAAAAAAATAAAAATAAAAATAAAAAATGGAAAGAATTTAATGTTGAAAACCACATTGTGGCAACATTAAATCAAAAAGAAAAAGAAATAAAGAATGTTTCTGAAGGTGAAAACCCAATAGAGGCACCTAAGGAAGAAAGGTTGGATACTTTTCCTGAGCACTATGAGGAAAGATCACCCATCTTAATTGAACCAACAGAGAAAGTGAACATTGGGTTAGAATCAGAGCCAAGAATCATACACTTAGCAGCATCTCTATCTAGTGAGGAAAGAAAGGATTTCATCAAATTTTTCAAAGAAAAACAAATCAATTTTTCATGGTCATATGATGATATGTTAGAATTAGATCAAAATTTAATCATGCATCATTTGAATATCAAAGGAGTAAGACTGGTGAAGCATAAACTAAGAAAGATGCATCCACACATAGCTTTGCTTGTAAAAGTAGAGTTGGAAAAGTTGCTGAAAGTAGGGTTTATAAGAGCCATTGATTATCCTAAGTGGATTTCAAACATTATGTTAGTTTCCAAAGTAGATAAATCCATCAGAATTTGCATGGATTTTAGATATCTTAATCTTGCATGTCCTAAAGATGATTTTCCTCTACCAAGCATAGACACCATCGTAGACCTAATAGCAGGACATTCAATGTTCTCACTTATGGATGGGTTTAGTGGTTATAATCAAATAAAGATAGCACCCAAAGATCAAGACAAGACAACATTCACATGTGCATGGGGAACATTATGCTGGAATGTTATGCCATTTGGTCTCAAGAATGCTGGAGTGACCTATAAAAGGGTCATGATGACTATATTTCATGACATGATGTACAAGTTCATGGATGACTATGTAGATGACATACTTGCTAAATCTCACTCCAGGGATGAACATCTACCCATATTAGAAAAGATATTTGTAATATTAGAGCAATTCAAAGTCAGTTGCAATCCAAAGAAATGTGGATTCGGTGTACAATCAAGAAAACTATTGGGATACATAGTTTCAGCAAAAGGAATAGAGGTAGACCTAGCCAAAGTAAAGGAAATCATGGAAATGGGGGCACCTTGAAATATCAACCAAATGACATCTCTTCAAGGAAGGATTCAATCCATCAGAAGGTTTATCTCTAAATTAGCAGAAAAGTGCCACAATTTCACTCAACTCCTTCACAAGGACACAGTTTTCAAATGAGATGAGAAATGTGAAGAAGCATTCACCTTATTGAAGAAATACCTAATGAATCCTCCAACATTGATACCACCAATCAAAGGTAAACCCTTAATTTTATATATCTCAGTGATAGAACATGTATTAGGGGCACTCTTGGCTCAAGAGGATGAAACTGGAAAGGAAAAGGCCATATACTACATAAGCAGAACATTGGTGAAGTATGAGATGAACTACACCTTCATTGAAAGAGCATGTTTGGCTGTAGTTTTTTCTTCCCAAAAACTATTCCATTATATGTTATCCCACAAGATTCGACTCATTACAAAGATCGATCCCTTAAAATATCTTCTCGACAAAACAACATTGAATGGGAGATTGGCCAAATGGGTCAAGGTTCTAAGTGAATTTGACATAGAGTACATAGGCCAAAAGTATATCAAAGGCCAAGTAAGAGTTGATCAATTATTAGAATCACCTTTAAAAGATGAACATCCAATTCAAGTGGAATTTCTAGATTCTAAAATTGTTAACATTGAAGCAAAAACATGGCAATTATATTTTGATGGTTCTTATACACATGGATCAAGAGTAGGGATACTTTTGATTACTCCTCAAGGGTCTACAATTCTGAAATCATACAAATTTCTATTCCCATGCACAAATAACATAGCTGAGTATGAAGCATTGGTCATTGGCATAAAGTTGGAATTAGAATGGAAAGTAACAAAGCTACAAATCTATGGAGATTCCCAACTAGTTATTAATCAAATTAATGATGAGTATCAAACTAAAGATGATAAGTTGATACCATGTAATAATATTATTGAGAATCTTAAGAAATACTTTACTCTAATCACATTTGAGAAAGTATCGAGGGATAAGAATAAAGTAGTAGATGCAATGGCTACTTTGGCATCACTTCTCCAAATACCAGATCAAAGCGCCAGATATGAATTCCTAGTAGAAGAAGTTGAGCAACCCGCATTTGACCCTTCCCATCCTCATACCATTTTTTTACTAATAGGACATGAATCACCTTGGAATGGAGCCATTTACACCTACTTGAAAGACCAAATCTTACCCTTAGACCAAACTAGAAATCAAAAGAAAAGTTTTATACGCCAAGCTTCTCACTATACCTTGATATCTGACATGTTGTATCACAAAATTCTAGATGGAATGCTTCTAAGATGTCTAGAGAAAGAGGAATCAACCATAGCCTTGCAATAAATTCACGAGGGTATTTGTGGGTCACATTCGAATGGTTTAACCCTAGCTAAGAAACTTCTTAGGATAAGATATTTTTGGCCTTCTATGGAAAGGGACGCTTGTCATTTTGCAAAAACTTTTCGTAAATGTTAATATCATGGGAACTTGATCCATGTACCAGCATAACAGCTTCAACCTATGACAACACCTTGGCCCTTTTATCAATGGGGTTTGGATTTGATAGGGATGATTTATCCACCATCTTCAAATGGTCATAAATTCATCATTACTGCAACAGAGTATTTTATCAAATGGGTGGAGTTGTACCCTTATCCACTGCCACAGGAAAGTAGATATCCTTATTCATATTAAATCACATAATTTGTAGATATGGTGTTCCTCATACCATCATAACAGATAATGCAAAACATTTCAAAAATAAGGATTTGAAAAAATTATGTACAAAATTTTATATGGTACATCACTCATCTTCAATATATTACCCATAAGGTAATGGGCAAGCAGAAGCTACAAACAAGAACATTCTAAAAATATTGAAGAGAACTATGGATAATTTAGGTAGAGATTGGCTTATAGAATGAGCATTAGAATGCCAACATGAGCTACACCCTTTTCCCTAGTCTATGGAGTAGAAGTAGTTTTACCTTTGGAGGTAGAAATTATATCCTTAAGGGTCTCATTGCATGGGTTATTAAGTAAAGAAGACTATAGAGTTGCTAGGTTTCATGAACTAGAATTTCTAGACGAAAGACAACAGCAAGCTTTTGATTAATTAAGAGTATATCAAAACTGAATGACCAAAAATTATAACAAGCATATCAAACCAAGGGCATCCAAATAGGTGACTTAGTTTTGTGAGAAAATCCCAAGAATCAAGTAGAAAGGGAGAAGAAAGGAAAGTGGGAAGAAAACTAGTTAGGACCCTTTGTGATCACTTCGTCTTTTGGCACTGGCACTTACAAACTAGCTAATTGCGAAGAAGAGGAGTTGCAAGAGCCAATAAATAGTATACATCTAAAAAGGTTCTACACATGAAGAAATTAAAGAGGGATAGAGAAAAAGAGTATCAGAGAATGTGTTGGAATTCAAAATAAAAAATAAAAAATAAAAGGTACTTTGCATTAGATTAATGGCATTTGTTAGATTCATTCTAAATCATGATAAATTTTGCATCCATTTAAGACATTAACCTAAGTTCATTTAAACCTAAGTGTATTAGTTTGCATTTATTTTATCTTACATTCATTTTAGCTTACATTTATTTAAGTTTGCATTCATTTAGCCATGTTCATTACATTCATTCTCAAACAAATCTTCTGATATCATTCTAGGTCATATCCATTAAACTCATTTCTTTTAGTTTGCATTCATCCTTAAATTCATTCATACTCATTAAGTCATCACATTTCATTATTCATATAAATTCATTACACTTCATTGCATTTCATTAAGTTCATCTTAAAACATAGCATACATCTAGTTTATTTCTTTCATTAAGTTGCACTCATATAAAATCTTTTCACCATGTCATTTCATTAAGTTGCATTAGTTACATCCATTAGTTAATCCTTATCATTAAATAGCATTAGTTCATCATTAAGAAATTACTAAGATTGCATTGCATTTCATTCTACATCATTACATTTTCAAAATCATATCATTAGTACATTGCATTGATCATCTAGGTGCATTCATCCAAATTCATCCATATAAAACATTGTAGTATATCCAAATTTAGATAATTTCCATTTACATATAGGATCATCATTATTTCATTCATATAAATCATTAAAGAATCCAATTTCATAATTGCATCCATCACATGTATATACCATAATCCATTACATTTATTATCCATTACATACATCCATATCATCAAATAAATGCATCCACAAATACCATCACATCGCATTATTCATTAAACCATTACATCATCATACAATATTAAAACATATATCATATGCATCCATCTACTCTAGGTCATAAATAAGACAAACATTTGCATCAATAAAAGATTAAACATGTGCATTCATATCATAACCTGCATTTGAGAAAAAGCATAAAAATAAAATAAAGCATGTAGAGATAGAATCATATAGATCTGCATATCATATAAAGCACCTGAAAAATGAAATCCAACACATGATGACATCATATAAAGTAACTCTAAACAAAATGCATATCAAATTCCATGGTATCATCAAAATAGATAGTATCTGGAAATCAAAGTCCATCAAGATATCAACAAGTATCAAAGCATGAGTAACATCAACTGATCAAAGAGTTATATGAGTCCAATGTCTTGAGAAAAAAAATGAATCAATCATATACATCAAAAAATAAGGAATGTCATCTCAATAATAGGTCAACTACCAGAATCACTAGCACCATCAAGATCATGATCAGCATCTAGATCTCTACTTGAGCTAGCCTATAATCCATGCTGACTCGTCGCAGCCATGAAGGCCTGCATCATACTACCTAGCTGACTGGCCTGCTATCTAATCTCTGATACATCAGACTGTAAAACTTAAACATCAGCAATAGATGTTGGAGCCTCTGTAGGAGGAGCCTGAGTAGGTGGAGCCTATGGAGGAACCTGATTAGGTGGAGTCAGTGGAGGAGCCATGGAAGAAGATGGGATGGAAGAAGATGGAATGGAAGTAGACAAAGATGGAATGAAAGAAGAAGAAGATGGAAAAATGGAAGAAGATGGCATAGAAGAAGAAGCAGGAGCCTATACTGGAGGAGCCTATGGAGGTGTTGGTGGACCTTGTGCCTAATCTAATAGTATCTGAGTGGCCTAAGCATCCACGTCAGCCATAACTTGAGCACCCACCTTTCTGAAAACTCTCACCCTATGTTGGCCCCATCTAGCCAATCTATCTACACCCACCCAATGTAGAGCTCTGTCCAGACCACCTTTGAATCTGACCTGACCACCCCTTATCCGGACACCACCCCTAGGAGGAATTAGTGCAGCAGCAATCACCAGGATGACAATCCTACCTCCTATATCTGCTCGTCGGCCCCATCATCCTCGATGACCTCATCTCTGACCTCTACCCCCACCATCATCATATTTTCCATCATCATCTAACTCCTCCTCTATGCTAATACCCTCTCTACAGGATCACTGAATCTCAGAAAATGCTTCTAAGAAAACCACTCGACGTAGTCATCTATCATGCGAGCATCAATGCTATGATCTCAAATATCCCCTGTAAGGTGGGGTAGCTATAGCAACTCCTAGTGAGATGTCATATAATCTATCTAAGGGCCCTAGAGAAACCTCTCCACCTATACACGGGCATATAATGCCAATCCCTGAGGCATGCCCTAAATCCGGCCATACTACCATAGAACCCTCTAAAAGAAAAATCGCTCAATGATTTGTGGTGTACGTCCTATCATCCACCATGGCATACACATGAATGGTAACTTAGTTGCATCCTCTGTCCATGCCTCACATCCAATATATGGTCACCACACAACCTAATCAATATCATCAATGATGTGTCTCCAATAATCCAACTTGTCCAAGTGGACTTGCACTACCATACCCTCATACATCCAAGTGAAGGGCCAGCCTAGATCATGGTGCCGAATAGAAATAGGATGAGTGACAGGGATGTGTGCCCATGTCCATAGCTATAGTAGAATCACACCAATAGAAAGAGTCACCCCAGGATGGTATATAACAGAATGCAGCTCATGATACAGTTGCGCCAGCACACAGGTACCCTAATCAAATCTTTGTGGCTGTGTGATCATATCCTCAAGGATACAACCCCAACCAACTATAAATCCATGACCTCGATGATCAAGAACAAGGAAACCACTAACCAATGCTCCCAGGATAGTAGGAAGAGCAAGGAAGGAAGGAAACTAGGCCCACTAAATTGAGTCATCACCAATCGTAGGATCACCAAAAACTCGCCTACATGCTATCCCATCATAAACCTAGTCATACTATATAAGCTCCTCATGAGTCGAGATGTAGAGGATGTGGTACACATACTAAGGAGTGATATTCATCTCTCCCATTAGTAAGTGAAAGGTGTTATGGTTAGAGTGCCATCGCTCTACCATAGTTGTGAGGAGACCTTGATTCATGTGGAATCGAGGAAGGACAAGGAGGAAAGACAAACCACATCTACCAATGACTTGGCACTCAGGACCAGTCAAGTCATCAATCATACTAAATGGTAATTGGTACAAGCCTCAAACTCTGAGCAATTTAAGCTCAGCCTACAAAAAGAAAGTTAAACACATCAGAAATAAAAATCAATACATATTGAATCATTTCAAGTCAATCAAAATCTAAATCAAACCACAATCAATTTTCCTAATTCTATTCAAAGAGGACAGAAAATTTATCAATTTTCCTAATTTTGTTGGCAATTTGGCTGAGTTGACTACATAGATGTTGTCATTATGGAAACATATGATCCACATGAAGATCACATAGGTCAGAGAGAAATTATGACAGAGCGCATTGCAAATTTGTCTAAGTGTGAGATAGTGTTTTTACCAGTGAACCTGGACATAGTTTTTGTTTGCGACATTGACTGGAGTAAGTTCAGTGCTTGCACACTTGAACATAGACTCTATGATGTCTCTTGATCACCCATCTTAGAGTGCAAGTCATTATGGCATGTACAAAAGAATTTATGATAGTTTTACCGAAGACAATGTAAAGCCGAGAGGACAGAATATGAAGATAGAACTAGTAAAGAGTTAAGGGATTATTTTGTTTATCAAAATAATGACTTAACAATATAAAGGGATGACATCCTAGATGTTAAATCTTGGATAAATCTATTGTTATAAATGTAATTGTAATTGTAAAGTTAGATGTAGAATTAAGAAGTATCAAGTAGTAGTAATGAAATGTAATGAAGCAGTGATATGATGCAAAGTATATGAAGCATATGTAATAGCGATAGTGAAAGAGTAGCAAAGAGATATTGATGCAAGTAGTATAAGGTTATGTACCTTAACCTATTTTTTTAATCAGTGTATATTGTACATCACTTGTTTGGGCAGTGGGATCATCTGGTAATCACATTTTTGTACTACAACTCCTAACAGGGTTGAGGCTTCTAACAAGGCCTATAGTCCCTTAATCAGGACTGATACACTATATGCTTGTAATAGACTCCTAATAGGGTCAACATCCTTAACAAGATACTTTTGATTAGTGGATCTTTATGGGTACCATCCCCATCAGGGTTTTCCCTTGGCCAAGGTTTCCTCGAGAACAAATAATGTGTTATAAGTTCTTTATTGTTATGCATGTTGTTTAGCTTCTTATGTTATGCATGTATAAAGATAATCTGTTATATCCATAATTGGGAAAAAGATAAATTTTGTAGAATACTGATTCACCCCCCGCCCCCTCTCAGTATTCCCTATTTCTAACAATTGGTATCAAAGCTTAGTTACTCAGAAAAGAATCATTCAAGGAAAGCCTAACAGCTTGAGTAAGATCTCTATGGATATGGATCAACTACAGAAGAATCTTGAAGAAGCTCTTGAATAGATTGACTTGCTTACTATTGAAAAAGATACTTTGAAAAGAAATTATGATGATGCAAAGAACCTCATTGAGAAATTGAAAAACAAATTGGAAGATCTAAAAAGGAATCCAAAGTTTTTATTGAAGATTGTGATGACAATTCAGAAAAAGAAAATGAGATCCTTAAGCATGAACTGAAGATAGAAAATTTGCAGCTTAGTTTGAAAGATGGAAATGGAAAGAATGAAGCAAATCTAAAATCTAAGAATGAAAGTCTAAAGACTGAAAATGAAGGACTAAAATCTAAACTTTCTAAAGTAACATCTGAACTTGAGAAAGTCAATTTGCAGTATGATGAACTTGAGAAATACAATAAGATTGTGAAAGGTGAACTAACTCAATCCAAACAACAACTTGAAAGGCTATATTCAACTAGTGAGAAGATTGATGAACAAATATCTTATCAAAAACCATTCTATGATAAGACTGGTCTTGGATTCAACACTTTTAAAGCAAATGATGAAGGCAAGGAACCAGATCTGAAAATATCTGAAAGCATAGATGAGAAGAAGCCTGATGAGATCAAAAAATTTGAAGATACACCTAAAGAAGAAGAATCACCAAAGCAAGAGGAATCACCCAAAGGTATGCAAAGAGAATTCAAAGGTACATGTTTTTCTTGTAATACTATTGGTCATATGAAGAGAGATTGCATAGGTAAACAATTTAAACCTCTTAATGGTTATTGTTACAATTGTCATGGTTTTGGACATAGAGATATTGAATGTAGGAAACCTAAATTTATTGATAATAATGATGGTAGTAGAATGTTTAGGAATACTAACAATGCAGATAAGAAACCTACTGAAGATATGAACAGAAGAAATGGAGTAGTATGTTATAGATGCAACAAGGTTGGACACATTGCTAGAAACTGCAGATCACAAATCAATCAACCTGGACCAAGATATGGAAACAATGGTATTATTTGTAAGATATGCAACAAGATTGGACATACAGCAAGGTTTTTCATAATGAACAATAGAGTTTTTCATCCTAATCCTAATCCTAGAAATAATGCAAGAAGAAATGAAGATGCAAGTAATAGTCAGAAAGAATGCTGCAATAATTCAGATGAAGTGAAGTTTATCAAAATCACAAATCAAGGAGACATATTCAACATTGAAGGTAATCAGGAAGGTGAAGTATTGAAAGGTAAGAATGAATCTTTACCTGACCTATCTCAAAGTACTTAATTTATGTAAATTGCAGTAGAATAGGAACTTAGATTTAGTGTAGAAGTAGATATATGATGAACTAAGTCTTGCGTAGTTAATGCAAGGTAGTTTATGATGTTCTAATGCTATGGTTAAGAGCACAAAGAAAAATATTATGTTTTGCGAGATCATAAGAAGTTTTAAGTTTTGCAGGTTAGCAAAGACAGCTTTTTGGAAAGAAGCGGCAAAAGAATTGAATACGATCTCAGATCTAAGTGAGATTGAATTAATAAAAGGTTATGATCGGTATTATTTGATCATTAAAGTGAATTCAAGTGTCAAGGAGATCAAAGAGTAGTGATTGAAAGCATTTTGCAAGGATTTGGAGAAGAATTGTGTGCCGAATCTACGCAAGCCCTAAAATCATGAAATTAAGGTATTTTACTTGACAAATCTTTGAATCAGTAAAGGAATTTGAAGAAATCATGGATGTTTCCTTAATACACAATGTCAGAGATAAGAATAGACCTAAATTGAAAAGGGAACTAGTAGAACCCTTGGAAGAAGACCCTAGGTTTGCATTATCGTCCATACCAGATGGAGTTTTACACTTAGAAAATGTCAAAAGTTATCTTGGATGCAAACTAGAGATAGTGAATGATAGTGATTTCACAGATGAATATCAGAAGATTTACAATTAGGATATGACACTGAAACAAGGTTTTGAATATTTGAAACATAATGAAATTGTTAAATATGGATTATAGTATGAATTTGATAATGAAGAATGCACTAAGATTATCTTGAGAAGAATTCATAATGGAAAGTTTTGGCTAGAAGATAGAGTGATAGATATTATAGCAGATTTGATTCATGAAGTCACTAGATTATCTAAAACTGGAGCTATTCCTTTAAATGAGAAAAACATGAGGAAAATAGTCATTGACAACACAAACTCATCCTATTATGGTAGAGGAATTGTGATTAGTAAGATCAAACAAGATGATGTGAGATACTTATGCAAGAACCTAACTACTAAATTTTGTGCAAATTCAAGAGAGGATGACATAGCAGCTGGAATGGTACATGCAGCCTATCTAATGTGTGTTGATAGGGTACTAGTTGATATGTGTGAAATTCTTAGAATTCAATTGTTTGAGAACTTGGAGAAGATCAAGAAAACTAAGTATACACAGTTTAGGTTCTCAGCCCTAATCACATATATGTTCTTTCATCTTTTGAGGAGATTTCCTTACACCATAGGAAATGACTGGAATGATGGACAAACTACAATGGAAAGGATTAACCTAGTATAAAGAAGACATGTTATTGACTGTGTAAATGAGAGTGCAGTACTTGTTATTAAGACATTTTAGAATATTGTGTCTAGCAGATTAAGGATCCCTAAGTCTCTTGTTGAAAAATATAAAGATGATATATGTTTTATGGTGGATACTGACTTTACCTATATTGAAGCATTAGAGCCTAGAATAGAGTTCATAGACCCTCTTGGCTATGAGATATCTGAGGTAGAGACTGAAGAGTATGTTAGTAGATTACTTAAGTGTAAGTTGGACACTCAGTGTAACAGGTTTGGAACCTTTGAGGAGAACTTCAACTCCGCAAAGATTCTAATTGAAGAAAAGCAGTCTAAGAAGAGAGTTGAGAGCACTATTAATAAAATCCTAAAAGACACAGGAATGTTAGAGAGAGACTTTTTGGTAGCAAAGTAGACAGCAGTAGTAATCAGAGAGAGTGGACAAAAAGAAGTTTTGTCTATCCCTCCTTTATCATCAATTGCAGTGCAATAGGAAGAACCACAAGTAAAGGTGAAAGTGGAATTAACTAAGAAGGACATAGAAGTAAAGATGTCTACTAGATCTACTTCCTCCACACCTAGAAAAAGAGTTAAGGAAAGTGCTACTAGATGCGGAAAGAGACATAAAACTCTAGTGCAACCAGTTCCAAGAAAAATTACAGAAGTAAAAGATGATGTCACTACTAAGAAGAAAGCTTGGAAACCAAAAGTTGAAAAGCTTAATGAGAAGATTATTGAGAATGGTGACATTGCAAGAATGAACAAATATTATGATCTTTATGATTATACTGACAAACTTAATTTGGACAATGCAGTTGTGAAGCATATGATCTTGACTGACAAGAAGTTTGATACTATTTAGGGACATATACCTGATGATCTATATAACAAAATTGTAAATAGGAAGAAGAGAGCATCAGAGGAGGACACAGCTATCAAAGAAAATATTGTGAGGAAGCTTTGTGAAATAAGAGATGAAACTCATTTCAATCAGATCATGAAAGCCCTAAGCACCCATCTAAGAACCAAAAGGAGAACAATTCAAATTATGGGAGGCAGGTATGAAGAAATCAATTCTGAGACAAAACAGGCTATTATCAAGGTTATGGCAGAATATGTTGGAGAATCATCAATTGTAGCAGAGCAAGCAGGTGAGAAAGTACAAGAGGACATTCCTTGTTCTCCAACTATTAATATTGAAGATGAAACAATGAATGTAGAAGGTACAAAAATCACCTTGGATACTAATGAAAATGTATTCAAGAATTTGGAGAACATTGTTGACAATTCGACCTTTGAAGAAAAGGAAGCTACAAAAGAAGAAGAGATGACAGAGACCACAGTTGTGAACCACCAGTAACAGAGGAACAAGTTCCCATTCCCACCAAAGAAGATATCAATCTTACTCCTAAAACTGGAAAGAAGACTCAAATTGGATCTATGATTGAGCATTTGGGAAAAGAAGTAGATGATGATGATCAGTTGGAATTGATCACATCCTTGAATAAAATCATTGGTAAGAACAAGAAAGTGAAGAGTCTTGAAGGGTGTCTGAAGGAACTAAATAAGAAGTTACAAAGTACTATAACTACACAAATTTCAGAAGTAGACCCTATGGAGAAAGAAAAGAAGGTAATGAGAACCTTTGATAATGAATTTACAAACCTATCTGATATTGCAAAAGTGAAAGCACAAGCAGCTTATGAGGCTAGAATGCTTTTGAACATCAGTCAGAATATCAGAAATGGTATCAACACTCTTGATATTTGTATCAAGGATTTGAGGAAGCATTTGGAAATAGGTAAATCTTTGTACATATAGTGTACAAAATCAGAGACCTTAATATCAGAAGAAGATCAAAAGATAAAGTTGAAGGAAGAAAAAATTTTGAATGAAACAAACCTTCTATCTAGCCCTAATGTGAAGGTATGTGATGTTGAGAAGAAAGTTCAGAAACTTTATGATGAAATCAAAGTTGTGCAAGATGAGAGAGATAGGAAATTGAGAAGATACACTCTTTTGAGAGAGCATGCTTCTATGAAGTTCAGCATTATTGAAGAGCAGTTGGAAGAATGTCTTTCAGCTAAGACATTTTTTCAAAAATTTAACTTTGAAAACCTCCAAGCATGTGAAATAGCTTCTTATGGACTGAGCGCACTACTTAATGTGGTAGATTCCATTAATAAATCATGGGAGAAGGAGATAGAAGCTATGAAGATAGATTTTGTAGATTGTGTTGAAAACCTACCAGCTTTGCAATAAATGAATTGAGGTATAACTTTTTATGATACAATTTTGTAACCCTCCCTACCTTATTTTGTCATTGTTGTCAAAGGGGGAGAGATATATAGAAGAAAATTGATAGTATATGACAAGGATTGATACTCTTAGGGGGAGTACTATATTAGAGATAATAATTTTTTGAGGAGTTATAAGGATAGTATGTATTTTATATTATGGCCACAATTTTGAGATTTTGAGTTGTACACTTAGCCAATTTTCTCATATGTTGCCACCAATGACAAAGGGGGAGATTGTTAGCAATTTGGCTGCGTTGATTACATAGATGTTTTCATTATGGAAACATATGATCCACATGAAGATCGCACAGGTCAGAGAGCAAGTATGACAGAGTGCATTGCAAATTTGTCTAAGTGTGAGATAGTGTTTTTACCAGTGAACCTGGACATAGTTTTTGTTTGCGACATTGACTGGAGTAAGTTCAGTGCTTGTGCACTTGAACATAGACTCTATGATGTCTATTGATCACCCATCTCAAAGTGAAAGTCAGTACGGTGTGTACGGAAGAAGTTATGACAGTTTTACTGAAGACAATGTAAAGCTGACAGGACAGAATATGAAGACAGAACTAGTAAAGAGTTAAGGGATTATTTTGTTTATTAAAATAATGACTTAACAATATAAAGGGATGACATCCTAGATGTTAACTCTTGGATAAAGCTATTGGTATAAATGTAATTGTAATTGTAAAGTTAGATGTAGAATTAAGAAGTATCAAGTAGTAGTAATGAAATGTAATGAAGCAGTGATATGATGCGAAGTATATGAAGCATATGTAATAGCGATAGTGAAAGAGCAGCAAAGAGATATTGATGCAAGTAGTATAAGGTTATGTACCTTAACCTATTTTTGTAATCAGTGTATATTGTACATTACTTGTTTGGGTAGTGGGCTCATCTGGTAATCACACTTTTGTACTACAACTCCTAACAGGGTTGAGGCTTCTAACAAGGCCTATAGTCTCTTAATCAAGATTGATACACTATATGCTTGTAATAGACTCCTAATAGGGTCAACATCCTTAACAAGATACTTTTGATTAGTGGATCTTTGTGGGTACCATCCCCACTGAGGTTTTCCCTTGGTGAGGGTTTCCTCAAGAAAAAATAATGTGTTATGAGTTCTTTATTGTTATGCATGTATAAAGATAATCTGTTATATCCATAATTGGGCAAAAGATAAAGTTTGTAGAATACTGATTCACCCCCCCCTCTCAGTATTCCCTATTTCTAACAAATCAATACATATTGAATCATTTCAAGTTAATCAAAATCTAAATCAAACCACAATCAATTTTCCTAATTCTATTCAGAGAGGACGGAAAATTTATCATCATCCACCATCAAAATCAAGATTGACAATCAAACATTCAATACGATATGACTCAAACTGACATCATACAACTCTCTATCACATCAGACTTGTTACCTAAGCCATTTTACTGATTGACAACAGTAGACGGTTCAGAAAACTGACTCAACAGTTTGCATATTTAACCAAATAGGGTATACGTGTTATTTAACTGTTTAAAAGTGCTAAAAGGAAAAAGCACTATTTAAAATGGTGAATGCACTAAAGAAATTATTGAAAGCACTACTTTAAGGTGTACATGCTATAGAATTTAGTACATGCTACATGAAACCCTTGTACACAATGCTAAAATGCTAATTTGTGCAATCAAATTTGTACGCGCAGTAGAAAAGGGTGAATGCGAATCAAGCCCTAGTTTTATCATTTGTATGCACCATTAAAATTTGCCGATGCGCTATGAAAAACCACAGATGCACAAGAGAAAAGTTATACACATTATTAAAAGTCTTAAATGCGCTATTTAATTTTTAAAAAGAGAAAAATAGGGTTTTTCTTATAAAAATCCATTTTTTTTCAATTTAAAGGCATTTAATTGACAAAGTAAGTTAACAAAGTACATACCAGAGGTCTGTAGCTAGGTGGAGGCAAGTATCAGCAACCTCACTTGAATTTGTGCTCGCGAATCAGGATCACCATCTTCAGAAGGGTAAAAATGGCTCAGAGCAAAAAGTCAAAAGGGAAGGTAAAAATGACCCATTTTGACCTAAAAAGGGCATCTTTGACCAAAAAATGACCAGGGACCAAAATTTTTTACTCATTCTACCCAATTAGGGGCACTTTTCATCAAACGAATGCAAATACATTATCAGAAATGAAATCAAAATTCATTACTAATTGACCTAATTCACGCAAACTTGACCTAAAATGTCATATTTTTCCAACTACACTCAAATTTCATTTCATTTTTGAGGGGGCATACAGTCAGATAATCAAGAATGACATCATTATCATTGAATTAGGGCACAACCATCAAATCAAAGTTTAATATTTTATCAAAAAAAATTTCATTTATCAATCGAAAGGGTCATCAAACATCGAATCATATCAAATCGAGTACCATATTAGGCAACTTATCATCAGAACGACCATCAAGGAGCTAAAATCAATCAAAACTACATTAATTCCCTCATCAAAATCTGCATCTTCTATCACATCAAATCAGACATCAGTTGATTAGGACTTCACATCAGAAATGATCAGGGCATTCTTTGAACTGATACACTTCGTGCATCAATTCAAAGAGGGGCATTTGTAATCACCTGAAAAATGGACAAGAACAATCAAGTGAGTAACCAAGGCAAAAATCAAAGCAATTAAATCAAATCAAGCTAAAATCAAAACAAAATTGCAATCAAGCCATAATTTAAATTTAATTAAATATCAAAAGCCATAGAATCAATTAAAATCAAATAAATCAAATGAAATCAATTAATTGTCCAATTAATCTAATTAATTACATAGTTCATTTAAATCAAATCAACCCATTCAAGGGGTGCACATGGCTAAACATATTAATTAAATTCAATTAATTAAAACCTATTTTCCCCCAACCATCAAATGGGAGGAAAATTCATCAACCAATAGGATTTGAGAATCAAGCTCACATGGATCAAGATTTCATCAAATCTCCACCACCCATAGGGAGAAAGAATCTTGTCCACCCATTTTTTCCTCATGTCCCAAGCTTTGAGGACAAAATATTTAAATGGTCTCCAAAGGTGGAACCATAGACTTAACCCTCATCAAACCATGATCAAATCAACTACACCCCCTACCCTTGCCAAAATATATAAAATCAAGGCATAATTCAAGCAATAATGATCCACAATTTTTGAGAAGCATCAAACCTCTTGCAATTTTAAGCTAGAAAAGGAAAATCTAGAGCTAATTAGTCTTTTTCAATTGGAATTAACTTGTTTTAGCTTACTTTATCTTACTTTTCTCATATTAGGACTGTCACTAGTGAGAGCTTGCTAAGAGCTCGTCATTAGCATCCCTAATTAGAGAGCCATAGAGTGCTCATTTGTATTTTAAATAGATTAATTGAATTTCATTTGTGGTAATTTAGTTCTTATTGTGATTTATTTGACAAAGCTAACCCTATTAAGGTACTAATCCTAGTACAAAGATACTATACTTAATGGCAATCCATGGATCTGAACTACTCTAAAAAACAAATTGGCTATGTGGCAAGCATCATGAGTAGTCTTGCATGGCACAAAGTGATCCATCTTGCTAAACCTATCCACAATCACATATATGTTGTCAAATCCATACTTAGCCTTGGGCAACCCTACAACAAATTCCATACTGAGACATTCCCAAGGTCTATTGGGGATTGGAAGGGGTTGATACAACCCTACATTGGATGAAGTACCTTTGGCCTTTTGGAAAACTATACAAGTCTCCACATACCTTCTTCTGTATGATTCATCCTATGCCAATAATAAAATCTTTGAACCAGCTCCAAGGTCTTATGGACTCCAAAATGTCCACTCGAAGACCCATTATGCTTCTCTTGAATGAAGTACTCCCTCATGGAGCCTCTAGGAACACAAAGTTTCCCTCCCCTAAACAAAAGACCTTCTTGTATAATGTAATTACCATATTCACTATGTAAATAATTTTGAAACTCCTTTCATACCTTGTAAGTTGTTGAGAAGTCTTCATCCTTCAGATACATGTCTTTGAAGCTTTCTATTCCAATGCTTCTCAATTGAATTTCTTGGACTGTCAAGAGTTTATGGCTTAAGGCACCTACTACCTTATTTTTTTTCCCTTTCTTGTTCTTTATTATGAATGTATAGGCTTGAATGTACTCAACCCACTTCATATGCTTGTGGCTTAGCTTATCTTGTGAGTTGAGAAAGCTTAAAGCTTGGTTACCAGTATACACCACAAACTCTTTAGGAAGGAGGTAATGCCTCCACTTCCTTAGGGCTTGAACCAAAGTATACAACTCCAAATCATATGAGGAGTACTTCTTTTTGTCTTCACTCAACTTTTCACTATGAAAGTTCACTGGTTTATTCTCTTGGCTCAGGACTACTGCTATGGCAATGTCGCTAGCATCACACTCAACAATGAAAAAATTCTCAAATCTAGGTAACACCAAGATTGGTTGAGTTTCTATCCTTCTCTTCAAGGTTTCAAAACCTCTATCATCTTTCTCACTCCATTATAATTTAGCTTCCATGCCTCCTTTGATAGTGTCTAGAACCAGTGCACAAATCTCACTAAATTGTCTGATAAACTTCCTATAAAATTGAGCCAATCCATGGAAGCTTCTCACTTCTATAGAAAATTTTGGAGTATGTCAATTCATGATTTCTTCTACCTTTCTAATGTCCATTTTCAAGTTACCTTGTGAGATCACAAACCCTAGGTACACCAATTCTTGTTTCATGAACTCACAATTGTCAAGATTGATGGTGAGCTTCTCTTCATGCAACTTTTGTAACACATATTTTTAAATACACCAAGTGATCCTCCTTGGACTTTCTAAAGATAATTATATCATCTAAGTACACCACAACTCATTTTCCTATGAAGTCCTTTAACACTTCATTCATCAACCTCATGAAGGTGCTAGGGGAATTGGATAACTCAAAGGGAATAATTAGCCATTCATATAGGCCTTTTATGGTCCTGAAAGTGGTTTTCCACTCATCTCCCTCCTTTATCCTTATTTGGTGCTATCTACTTTTAAGGTCAATATTTGAAAAGTATGTTTCCCCTCCTAATCAATCGATCAAGTCTTCAATCCTAGGGATAGGGAACCTATACCTTATGGTAACTCTATTGATGGCCCTAGAGTCAGTACACAACCTCCAAGTTCCTCCTTTCTTTGGTGCTAGGATTGTAACGATAGCACAAGGGCTGATGATTTTTCTTATGAGGCCTTGATCAAGTATTTCTTGAATTTGTTTGGCTATTTCCTCATTTTGTTGAGGGGTCACTTTGTATGCATCTTTGTTAGGTAGGGAGGCTCCTGGGATAAAGTCAATTTTATGGGTTATGGCTCTTTTAGGAGGTAAGGTGGCTTTCTTTCCATCACTCACTATGTCCTTGTATTTTTCTAACAACCCTTGAACTTCTTTGGGCACCTCAAGCTTCTTGAATTATTTCTACTCTTTGGGCTTCAACACCAAAGCATACCTCACTCCTTCACCTTCCTCCAAAGTGTTTAGGAACTCTTTATCCCCTACCAAAAGCACATTAGGAACAAATGATTTCACTTATCCTTCTTCTAGAATGGACTGAATTATAAATATAAATCCATCTTTCTTGAATGAGTAGGATTTCTTGGCTCTATCATGGATAGATTGCTTGTCAAATTGCCATGGTCTCCCTAGTAAGAGATGGCAATCATCCATAGGTAAAACATCACACAACACTCTGTCCTTGTACCTTCCAATGGTGAAGTCTAACCAAGCTTTCTCATTTACCAAAACATGTTGACCCTTATTCAACCATGTAACCCTATGGGATTTTTGTGAGGAATCCTTTGAAGATTTAGTTTTTTGACTGCTTTATTGGAGACTATGTTGTCTATGGACTTGGAGTCGATGATAATCTTGCACACTTTGCCCAATATTTTACATTTTATTTTGAATAAAGACCTCCTTTGACTAGGCTCCTCCTTGATTATTTATTTAATCAATGTCCTCCTTATCATGAGATTATCCCCTACTTCTGAATCTATGGATATTTCTACAAGCTTGCTGCTTGAAGACTCTTCTTGAAGATAGTTCACTCTCTTCTCTCCACCTTGTGAAGTAGATCCTTTCTCAGGGTACCTATATGCTGGATGTCCATATTGGTGGAAATTGTAACATTTCATGGAAGAGAAGTAGGATCCTCTTCCTTGGCCACCTAAAAAATTTATTGTTTGATCCTCTACCTCTATTATTGTAGCTTCCTCAGCTACTAGAGACTTCTCCTTGTTGCTCAGTGAGTTTGGTCTCACTTTGAGTTCTTGGTTCTTAGATTCTTCCTCCATATCTACTTCTATGACTCCTATTGTCTCTACCCCTTCCTCTACCTTGGCTACTTGATTCATCCCTCTTTTTGAGCTTCTCTTCTACCTTAAGTGCCAATTGATAGAATTGATGAGCTATTTTGGGGCTTAATAAGCTTATTTATTCTTGGATGTTCCATCTCAAGCCATTTAGGTATCAAGCCACCTTTAGGCTCTCTTCTTCCACCACATGTGATCTAAGGCACAATTTTCAGAATTCCTCAATGTAGACACTGACTTCTAAATCCTTTTGTCTCCAATTTTGCCTCTTTTTATGCAGCTGCACTTCATATTCATCTAGCAGGTATGCTTCCCTAACCTTTGTCACCATACCTTTCCAATTGGTTATGGGGTTCTTTCCTTCTTTCACCCTTTCATTCTGCACAAACTTCCACCAAATGAGGGAAGCTCCTCTCATCCTTTCTTTTTCTACCTTGACTCTCTAAGCTTCACTAATTCTCTCACATTCAAAGTGTTTTTCCATACCCTCAATCCACTCCATAACCATCTCGACTTCCATCTTTCCACTAAAAAGTGGTATTCCTTCTAATGAATTGCCACTCATAGATTTGAGTGCCTTCAAGAAGGGTTCTTCAACTAATATAGGGTCTAGTTCAAGGATCTTATCATCCTCTTCCACCTCTTTACCTTTTCCTTCATCTTATTTTAGCTTCTCACTCATCAATTCAGCCTTTTCTTCCACCTCTCCTAGCTTGTCTCTAAGAGTTGCCATTTCTTCCTGGAGTATCCTATTCTCCTCTCTCTGCTATGTCAATTCTCTATTCAACTCATTATTGGTCACCATGGCTGACTCACCCATTGATTCTGACATATACTTTAGCCCAAATCTTGTTAGGCTCGGATACCAATCTGATAAGATCAGACTAGGTGCTTAATAGACTTTTTTTAGGATCACTAAGTCTCCTAGCTCTCCAACCTCCCAATATCTTGATCAGGGTCCTTACAAGGCTTCACCTTTTCCTCTAAGGACTCTCTCAAGGTCCTCCACTTCAACAATCTACATTTTAACTCCTAGGTGATCTATCACTAATTAAAGGCTCTTGTCCCTTCATATCCTATACTCCTTCAAAATGCTCTTTACCTCCTTAGAAAGTTGGTGATTATTGAAATGGTGTGGAGGTAGTCAATTCCTATACTTGTTTCACTTCTTGACCCATTTTTTCAAGGTCTTTTCAATTCTTCACTGTTCTCTTCAAAATCTTTGATTGAGCCTTATAGCCCTAGAGCCCCAATTAAGTCTCCTAGTCTGGGGTTTTAGAACGTTCTACAAAAAATTCCCAAAGGACCTCCCAAAAAAAATTTGGATTCTTGGTTCATATGGGATACTCTCATTTATTTTATGGGTCTTGGGGTCTTATGCCTCTGTACAATGCCCTAACTCAATAAGGAGGGTTTTACAAGGGTTTTAGTGGCTTCTGAGAGCCCACTGCACAAGGTAAGGTTTGGTGTTTTAAATAGATTAACCAAGCCCTATGATATCCATCAGAGTACGATCTGATATTATTCTTATTCTCCAAATTATTTGAATGTTTCTCTTGTGTCACCCTTGCAAGCAAAAACACTATCTCACCTCCTTGTCCCTAGTCGAGCAATGACTGTGATCGCCTAGGGAAAGGTCTTAAAATTGGCCATACATGTTTCCAGACCTCCACAAGAGCTATATACACTATACATAGGCTTATATTCCATTCCCAAACTATCTATAATGAACACACTATGGGGTTTCATGGGGAGCCATGTTTCTACATCAAACTATACATAGGCCAGTGAACTGGCTAAGACAAAAGAAATAAACTTAAGCTATCAAAACACCTAAGAAACAAAAAAAAATGGTACAGAATGGAAATGAAACACCAAATATGTATTTAATCCTTCTTCACAAGAAAAAATTATTACATTAGATGCTATTGTTGCATGAAAACCTCAGACTGTGTCCACAAAAGCATGTAACAGTGTTTGGATTCTTAAAACCAGAAATTTTTTTAAAAAATGATAACCTCAGGATTTGGGCCTTTTAGGGATTATATAGCCTCTAGCCTTGAGGTCTTGGTTTTTTAGGACCCCTATTGACCTAAAACCTAGGTCAGTCCTTTTAGGACAAAATTTGTCATGCAACTTTGCAAAATTGCAAAAGTTGTCATGACAACTTTTTAGCAACTTTTACAAAGTTGCTCATTTCTTTTCTCAAACCACTCAAAGACTCATACAATGCTATTAAAACCTATCTAAGTCCATTTTGGGTCATTTTAGACCAAAATCAAATATTTGGCTCACATTTTCACTCTTGTGCCCTTTTTCCAACTTTTAGGACCAAGCTAGGTCCTAAGGACACCTTAGCCTATTGACTTAACCTAACTAACACAACCCTAAGCTAACGCAAACCACTACTCTCCTATCACACCTAGGCCCTCTTGGAAACCTTTATTAACCTCTGGTCTACCTAGGAACATAATAAGCCAAAACTGAAGTAGGACTTTCAAGTTGAAGTCCTAGATGCTCCTACACTAGCGCCTGCTATGGAGAAATTGTAGGCAGAAGTGGTGTGGATTGTGGAGGAGGAGAAGGAAGAAATGTGGATTGAGGAGGAGGAAAAAGAATTGAGTTATGTATCTATTGAAAGTGATGAGGTAGAAATTATCAGGGAAGTGTCACCTATTTCTAAGATAATGCCCCCAATTGTGTCATGTCCATATTGTCTACCTAGACATCTTACAAACTTTGTTGCAAGGATAATTTGTTATAAATAAATTTAGGACCAAAGTGAAACTTATGAGATTGAGATTGAGAAATTAAAATATACTATCAGAAATAAATATATAGAGATTTCAAATCTCAAGGTAACTCTCAATCAAATTGTGTATCTAGTTGTTAAAATTGTCCAGTGCATGAGTCCTTTTCCTGTTTATACACTTTATTTGAATGAATTGTATTTAAATTTTCAATTGATCACAATTTGGCAAGGGAAAAACCATTCTTTGATAACACCCAATAAATTTTATGAAGCATACAGGGAGTCTCCTCAATATTTGAGGCACCTCCTATGTGAATTTTATCTTCAAAAAATGGTGGTTTTTGATGATGTGAATTGGAATCCTCTCTTGTCCATTGGGGATGTCCATATTTCTACATTAGTTTCCTGGATTAAAAATGAAATCAGTAGGGGAGAGAAATTTGATAATTATAAATATGAAGAAGTCACTATTCCTCTTGACATTTGGGGAGAGTCCTCCAAGGGTTAGTGACTCTATTTTGATTGGAAGAAATTGTGGGCTGATGAGCCGTCCAAACCTTTAATAGAACCTCTTAGAGAAGTTTCTTTTTCTCAATATTTTGAAATTGTCAATCGGGATCTTTACACTTCCACTCAACATTGTCAAACAAGATGGTTGGAGCTCACACCGAGGACGCAGAGGTTTGAACCCCATGCTCCTAACAATCTATATGTAGCTACCAAGTGAGCCATTTTATTTATGGAGAAAGCAAGAGAAATGAAATAGAATTGGTTGCCTCTAGTAATGTAACCACCCACTCTCATGTGGCCACTATTAGCAATGTGAGGAATTAATAATGCCTACAACAGTGAATTAGAGATTGATAAGTTGAAGAGGTTGGAAGAAATGAAAGATTTCTATTGGAGATTTGTAGAGGGAGAATGTGGTCAAAGGTTCCCAGATGATTTGCAGAAGAAGGCCAAGAAAGAACATGCAGCTATGGTTGATGGGTCCAACCATTCTTAGGTTGAGGGGAATGATGAGCCTTAACTTTGGCATGTTTTTGTGGACAAGGCTTTTGAGGATACCTGTTTTGAAAGACTCAAACCAAACAAAGATTAGATTTTAGTCTAAGCATGAAATCAATTCAAAACAAATAAAACTCTAAACTAAGCCACCTCAGATTGAGCTAAAACAGGTGCACCCAAGCACTGTTTGATTTTCTCTTGCTTAGGGGATGTGGGTGTGCTCTCTAAGCACTTGGAGCATGTTCCTTATGCATTTTAAGATGGATTGAGATTCACGAAAACCCCAAAAATGGCACAATATTGGGTAGAACACCCAAAATTGCCCCTAAGGCCTCAAGAACTCAAGAATGCTTTAAATGGAGATTTGAGCTATGATAATGCTTTATGCTAAGATTGATTTTAACCAAATAGAGATGTGATGATGATGATATGCTATGTAAAATGAGGAAATAAACTATGTTAATCCATTATTACTAAATTAGGATGAGCTAAAAATGCTTGAAAGTAAGCTAGATTAAGATGATTATGCTAAGTCTAGAGCTAAATGGGCATGATAACAATGCTTGAAATAAAAGGTGAATGGTTATTTTGCTCTTGGAAATGAGGAGCATTTATAGGATTTGGGAAGGAGGAATGAGTGGCCAGGATCAAAATCCTTAAGAGAGGCCAAGATTCATTCAAAGGGGAGCACATAGATTGTGCTAGTTCAGGGCCACCTCCTTGTGACAAGTGTCACAAGGGCATTGGGTTGAAAGATGGGAGGGATGTGCACAATTTGGGAATTGTGCCTAAGGTCAAAGAATGTAAGAAAGGGGTGAGGGGCTTCTTAAATGCATGATAAATGCATGTAAGAGGGATAAGGAGGCCATAAATGCACTTAATGCATGTAAGAGAAGTTTCTAGAAGTTTGTTGACTTTGGGTTAAGCTTAGGAGTTTGCTAACCTTGGTTAGGGAATGTGACAGGATTAGGGGGGGGATTAGGATTAGGATTAGGATTAGGAGGACAAGGATAAGACTTTCTAGAAGAGTCTAGAATTTCTTTAGGATAAACATGGATTTTAGGAAATAGATAAAGATTTATTTATTTCCATGGTTTAGGTTTGAGAATATTTATTAAAAATGAATTTAATAAATATGAGGAATAAATATTTAATCTTAATTAAATATTTTGAGTTGGGATTAGGGTTAGGAAATGAGGGGATTAGCCTTTAATCAAAATTAAAGAAGGATTAGAAGATTTTGGAAGAGCTTAATGGTCTTAAGAAAATTGGCCAAGTTTTGGGCAAAAAATAAATTAATTATTTATTTTGGGATTTTTGGTCAATTTATTAATTAAATAATTAATAAATAAGGAGATAATGTTTAAATAAGATTTAAACATTTTTGGGAGGGATTTCTTAATTAAATATTTTTAATTAAGATAAAGGGATTTAATGACATAAAAATAAATTAATTAATTAAATAATTAATTAATTAATAAATGATGATGTCATCAGAAATTTTTCAAAAAATAAAAATACTTTATTTTCTAAAGGATTTTTAGGTGTCTACATTTTGCCCCTCTTTGATGCGATGCCGCAAGTGGCATGGCATCAAAGACAAGAAAATAAGATGCCCAAGGCTAGAATTTAGAGGAATAAGGGATTGTGCCCCCTCGAGAAAATAATGCAAGGAGTAAACGTTGTGGAATTTTCTCGAAAGGAAACAAAGAAGGAAGGAGCTAGGAAGAAGGGGAGATAAATAACCAAGCTTCCAAGAGCAAAGATGGGTGAATGCAAGATGAGATGGAATGAAAAATGCAGGATGCAGCTACATGAGAGATGCAAGATGCAAGATTAATCTATATGATGTAGGATGCAGGGGATTGGGGAAAGCTCCAAGTGCAAATGTGGAGAGCACAACCTAGTTTAATATAGCAATGCTAGAGACCTGCCAAGGATACTGGGATCACAAGGCCTTGTCACTAGCGTTGCATAGGACTGACACTAAAAAGACACACAGGGTTGCCCCAGCATCACGCATGAATCCCAGAGGAGGCATGGTGGAAATGATGCTGAAGAAACCACAAACACATGATTGACTCACAGGCAGAAGCAAAAGATCAAAAGACCTTGCCCCAGATTATCCTCATTCGCAGCGCACCATGATATAAAGGATCATGGCGACTTTGAGTAGAGAACAACGAGAAGCTGTAAAAGATTAACAAAATCCAAAGGACAAGATCCAAGATCAAAATGATAACTCCAAAAAGACATCCTTTGCCAAGGAGAGAGATTTGATGTGATGGATTGGATTGATGGTGGGAAGATTGGTCTAAACGTGTGGAAGGATGCATCGACATGGACCGAGTGTGACTGGTGGAAGATTGGATCTAACAGGAGGAATGATACATCCTCAAGGACCCGCTGATTGATGGGAGAATGAGTGTTGTTGTTCTTTGGCAAATGATGAAGTCAAAGAATAATCAATGTGATCAAGAATAGTCGATAATTGATATTGTTGAAGGACAAGGCCAGGTAGGACAAGATTGTTGATCAAATGTGGTTGCAGGATGGACGAGGACTATGTACAATAAGACATGAGGATATGTACAATAGATGAGAAAAAAGAGACAATGAATATGTATAGAAGCTCAAGATTGGGGATAGGAAGATCTCGCTATACAGGATATGGTACAAGAAGGATGGTGCTATATAGGATATACAGGATATGGTACAAGAGAATGGTACAAGATATGGTACAAGATATGTGCAGGTAGGATTGTAGATTTGCTGGAGGATTATGAAAAAGAGGAATGCTAGGGGATGGTGGATGGGGATGGGGATGGTAGAAAAAGGATTGAGATGTTGGGATGGGGGGATGGGAGTTTGATAGATAATGATTCAGTCCACTATGTATGGCGCCTGTTTGCTAGGTTTTCACCAACATACTTGTCCAAGGTGCTTGAATTGCCAAGTTTTCACCATTGGACGATTGTTTTTCTTTTTCTTTTTGCTTTTTTGCTTTTTTTTGTATTTTTCTACTTTTTTCAATTTTTATGGATTTTCTGAATATGTAGATCTGGTTCAGGCATAGAACCTCTTCAAATGTATGATGTTGATTGGATCATTCAAAGGCTCACCTTCTAGTGTAGATAACTGATAAGCTCCAGAGCCGAAGCATATTGTGACAACATAGGGGCCCAACCAAGTAGGCTCAAACTTGCCTTTCTTTTCTCTATTTGCTTGGACTTTCTGATTTTCTTTGAGGACCATGTCACCAACCTGAAATTGTCTGGGATGGACCTTCTTGTTATAACTCCTTTTGAGTCGATTCTAGTATGCAACCAGGTGATCATAGGCTTGTTGTCTCTTTTCATCTAACAGGTCTAGCTGTGTGAGACAAGCCACATGATAGTCTTCATCAATGGTGTAGTTCTTCATGGAGACTCACAATGATGGGAGCTCAACCTCGATCGGTAGAATGGCTTCAGCACCATATACAAGGGAATATGGGGTGGTGCCTATGGGAGTGCGATAAGAAGTACAATAGGCCCAAAGGGCGAGATTGATTTGGAGGTGCCAGTCACAACCAGAATCATTGACAACCTTCTTGAGGATTTTCAAGATAGTTTTATTGGTTGCCTTAGCTTGGCCATTTCCTTGAGGGAAATATGGACTAGAGAAATGGTGATGGATGTGGAGTCTAGCACATAGATCATCCACATGTTGGTTTTCAAAAGGTGTGCCATGGTCAATGAAGATGGTAGATGGTATGCCAAAGTGACAAATGATGTGGTAAAGGATGAACTTGGATATTTGAATGCCAGTAGTTAGGGTGAGCAGAATCGCTTCAACCCATTTAGTGAAGTACTCCGTGGCAGTTATTATGTACTTGTGTCCATTCGAGGAAAGGGGAGTGATTAAGCCGACAAGGTCAAAGCCCCAACATGAAAATGGCCAAGGTGGTGCAATGGGCTACAAATCTTGTGCTGGTGCATGAATCAAATTTGCATGCTATTGACATGGTAAACATTTTCTAACAAACTCACAAGCATCATGTTCCATGGTTGGCCAATAATACCCAACTTGAAGCAACTACTTAGCTAGAACCATTCCACTCATATGGGCACTACAAATTCTAGCGTGGACCTCTTGTAAAGCCAGGATGGCCTCATTTGAATCTAAACACCTAGAGAGGATATTGTGATACCCTCGACGATAAAGGGTGTTGACTACAAGAGTGTAGCGGGAAGCTCTGGGAATAAGGTTTTGGCATTGGTTATTGGTGAGATGGGGAGATATGATACCATTCTTTACATATGCATGGATGTCATGGTACCATAGGGACTGGGGACCAACCAAGACACACACCATTTCTACATCGGCATTCTCATAAGCTGGTGTATGTAGCTGCTCGACTAGGAATTCATACTGTGATGCGTCACGTGGGATTTCTAACAAGGACCCAATAGTTACCATTGTGTCAGCTGCTTTGTTTTGAAGTCTTGGTATTTGTGTAAACTGTAGATTTAGGAAATGCTCTTTCAATCTATCCATGAGTTCTTTGTAAGGTAGTAGCTTATCATCCTTTGTTTGATATTCATCTAGGACTTGCTTGATAATCAGCTGTGAATCACCGAACACTTGCAGTTCTATGATATTCCATTAAATGGTTGTTCAAAGTATAGCTTCCACATGGGTTGTTCTTTGATCATACATAAGTGTTCGTCAGGGAATTCCATGATTAGTGGATAAGCATCCACCAGTGGTGCTTCTGCTAACTAATTGGCAATGACTTGCCCTTTGATTGCTTTCTGATCTATGTACTGGATATCAAACTCGCTGAGTATCATGACCCATTTTTCCATATGGCCTGTGAGAGTTGTCTTTGATAGTAGATATTTGAGGGGGTCCACTTTTGAAATGAGCCTGATTGTGTGACTGAGCATGTAATGTCTAAGCTTTTGAGTGGCAAAAACCACTGCAAGGCATGCTTTTTCCATGGGTGATTAATTAAGCTCATAGCCGACAAGAGTTTGACTAATGTAGTAGATGGCTCTCTCTTTTTTTTCATCATCATGCTAAGCTAGGAGTGCCCCTAGTGCTGTAGTGGTTGCTGAGATGTAGAGTATGAGAGGGCATCCTAGAACTGGTGGTACTAGGATTGGAGAATTGGCTAGATACTCCTTGAGCTTATCAAAGCTTCTTTGACATATGGGATCCCATTTGAAGCTTGTGTCTTTGCATAAAAGATGCGTGAAAGGTTGGCACTTGTCTGCCAGTTGAGAAATGAACCGACGTACTGATTGAAGCTTTCCTTGTAGGCTTTTGAGATGTCTGAGTGTTCTTGGGGGAGGCATTTTTTTTATTGCTTTGACCTTTTTAGGGTCAATCTCTATGCCTCTTCATGATACTATGAAACCTAGGAGCTTTCTAGATGTAACACCAAAGACACATTTCTTTGGATTGAGCCGTAACCCATAGTGTTGCAGGTGATCAAACACACTCTCAAGAATGTCAAGGTGTTCATGGCATGTCTTTGATTTTGCAAGAATATCATCCACATAGTCCTCTAGGATCTTGTGGATCATGTCATGGAAGATTGTTGTCATCACTCTCTGATATGTGGCTCCTGCATTCTTTAGACCAAAGGGCATCATGTTATAGCAAAAGGTACCCCATGGAGTGGTGAATGTTGTTTTGTGTTGGTCTTCTGCTGCTATATGAATCTGATTGTATCCAGAGAAACCATCCATTAGTGACAACATTTCATGGCCCACTGTAAGATCTACGATCATGTCTATGTTAGGTAGTGGGAAATCATCTTTAGGACATGCCTTGTTTAGGTCCCTAAAATCTATACAAATTTGGATGTCACCGGAAGGCTTTGTGATAGGTACCATGCTAGAGATCCGATCTGAGTAATCTATAGCTCTGATAATCTTTGCATCCAGGAGCTTTTCTAGTTCTGATTTTACCAATAGAGCTACTTTGGGATGCATTTTGTGTAGCTTCTTCTTTACTAGCTTAACATTGGGGTCTACAACTACATAATGAACAACAAGTTTAGGATCAAGTCCAGGCATGTGTGTGTATGACCATGCAAAGTTTCTAGTAGCTTCTTGAAGTAGCGCAGTGAAAGCCATTTCTTCACCTTCTGTCATGTTGGCTGCAATGTAGGTGATCCTCGGACATTCCTCTGTACCTAAGTTGACTGGCTAGGTTTCTTCTATGATGATAGGTGACTGCTCAGGTCTGTAATCCTAGATGGGAGGAAGAGGCAAGTCTTCATCTTCTAGCACTTGAATTTCCAAGTTTTCACTAGAAGATACGCTCTTTATTTTTACTTTTTTGGAATCAGAATGTGCCCCAGAAGGGTTTTCACATAAGGACTCATGTTTTACTCTTTCTATTTCTCTTTTGCAGCTAAAGCTTGCCTCCTCTCCGAAGTATCCTTCTGGGTCAAGCTTATAGATGTGAGTTGACTCTGAATTGTGAACTGATTGTGGGCCTGATGCCCCCATGAATTCTAGGAGTGCTTCTATGCTTTGGAACTCATCGATGTGTGCAATGCTTGGTTGGTCCTAGTCTATGAGTTGAGGGTGAATGAGGGGAAGTTCTATGAGATTGATGGCAAGTTGTTGGAGGACAAAAGTCCTCAGGAGGGTGTCATTGTCAAAGATATCATCGTAGGATCTGATTTCTTTCTCTTCAGGGATGTCTTCAATCTCTACAAGGTCATCCTGGCTATTTAAGAGGGGAACACTAGTCATGTTGGTGCCCCCAGTTGCAGTATTGGGCCCTTGTATATGCAGGCGAGGGGTATTAAGGCCAAGACCCTGATGTTGTGGGTTCTTGGATGTTGTAACTGGGTCTTTGCTTCCACCATCTTGTGGTCCTAGACCACCACCTTGGTAGTTCCATTGCTTAGTAGTGTACTTGTGCGATTATGGGTATTTATCTTTGAAGTAGCCAAGAAGTTGTTTGTCAGGTGGTGGGGGATCTTTGTACAACCACCTATTAATGTCAGGATCCATTTCTTGACTGTTTAATGTGCCATGGGATTCAAAAGTCATAAGTCCCATTCTCTTGATTTCATGATGCTCTTTAATAGGCTTGCTTTGGTGATTTCGGCAGCCTTGAGTATGTGGATCAAGCGGGAGGGCCCCTACGACAAATGCATCATGTAGGCTATATTCACCACAACCCTGGTTATTGATCTTGATGGAAGAGAGGGTGGAGATGAGAATGGTTTCTGGATCACAATGGGATCGGGACGAGCTGGCAATAGAAGTACCAATGTCAGTTCCAGGACAATGAGTGGAGTGAGGGAATGATGCTTCCATCGCATGACAGTATGAGAAGGGTTGGGGGTTAGCATGGATGGTAACCTCAATGCCTTGATGCAAAAATTTGATGCACTGATGGTAAGTGGATGGTACAGCCTTGATGGAATCAATCCATGGTCAGCCAAGGAGGATATTGAATGGTAGGTCAAGATCAACAACATGGCAAATGGTATCTTGGGTTGCTGGGCCTAGCTAGATAGGAAAAGTAATAGTACCTTCAGAGGTACACTCCAAGTTCTCATAGGCTTTGATAGTGATTACTTCATTTGCTATATCGGCCTGGGTGAACCCAAACTGCTAAACAAATTTCAAAGTACACAAGTTCAGGGCTGAGCCATTATCTATTAAGACCCATTTGATGGCAAAGTCTCTGACCATGATGGCGATGCAAAGAGGGAGAGTATGGTCAGGTGCAACATCTGGTATGTCAGATGTTTTGAAGGATAAAGCACAGGCTGCAGATAGATGTCCCACAAGGGTCTCAAACTGGGTGGTGTTAATGTCTGTGGGGACATGTCCTTCTTTGAGAGCTCAGTTAAGGATCTCCTGATGGAGAGGTGAAGTGCGAAGAAGGTCCAAGATAGATATTTGGGCTGGTGTGTTCCCCAGATGTTCTATGAGGTTGTATTATGCATTGTGTGCATTATGTGCTCGCCTTGGTTGGGCACCAGCAACAATGATCTGACCTCTATGGGTGGTAACAGCACATTGATGATCTACTCCTCTGGCATGGATGGCATTAACTGTGGGCTCAACTTGGGTTATACATCCAACAATATTATCATAATTGATATAGGCAGTAGTGTGATCTTCTTGCTTACCCTTGCCATGATTTTGGGAATGATTGGTATTACTTTGGTTGTTCCCAGCATTGTGTTGTGGGAAGACATTCTGATGAATTTGTAAGTTGGCATTTGGCGAGGCTTGAGTAGGTGTATTTACTTGAATCTCTTTTTGATCAATGAGATCTTGGATATAGTTTTTGAGTCTCATACACTTCAAAGTAGTGTGTCTTTTAACACGATGATAATCATAGTATTCATGATCTTTGTACCAATCGGGCTTAGGAGTGGTATCATCAACTGGCTGGATTGGTGGAAATGTGATCGAGTTGGCCTTGGCCATTCGGTGAAAGATAACATCTAGAGGTTCACCCAGTGATGTGAAGGTCTTCTTTGGATAGTTTTGAGCTCTGGGTTTGTTCTTCTTGGGAGCAATATTGATGGCATTGACTTGATTGTTTGGATTACCTTGATAAGCTTGATGGGCTAGTTGCTGATAATTCTGCTGGTTATTCTGAGAATGATATTGTTGCATGGGTTGCTGATGAACTTGAGGAGGTTGTTGATGGATGGGAACTTGTTGTTGTTGGTATGCAGGAGTTGATGGAGGACTAGCCACAACAAATTGGAAATGCTTGGTGTCAGTGGCTCCATCAGTCACAACATTCTTGTTACGATTCCAGTAATGAGATTTATCATTGCTGGGTTTTTGGGCATCATTTTTGAAGTGTCAAATTGCACCTTCATCTAGGAGGGCCTTTTCAATACCTATCCCATTGCTCTTGATATCTTGATAGGTTTGGAGACAATTCATCCTCATGAAGTGGAATAGCTTAGGATGTAGATTATCAATAAAGATTTTGGTCAAATGCTTTTCAGGTGGCTGGTATGATAACCTGGTAGTAAGGTTCTACCATCATTGCAAGTATTCTGCTAGGCTTTCTCCATCTTTCTATTTTGAGTTGCAGAGATCTAACAAGGTCAACTCATTCTCAACATTGTGGGCATAGTGGGCAATGAACTTCTCAAAAATTTTAGCAAAGGTTGTGATAGTCCCACAGGGTATTTTGTAGAACCATTCAACAGCAGTTCCTCCCAAGCTTTTGGAGAATAAGCATAAGAGATAGTTATCACTGTAAGCCACTTCTTGGCACGCCATATAGAATTCTTTAATATGATTAACTAAATCTCCTTTCCCTTGATATTTATCAAACTTAGGTGTCTCAAAGTGCTTAGGGAAAGGTATAGCAGCAATGGATCGGTCAAATAGATAAGGACACACCTCCTCAAACTTGTAAGTTTTGTTCTCAGTACCGGTTTGAAGCTCTTTAAGAGAATTCTTCATGGCTTCCCACTTAGTATTGATTGGTGTTTGAGTGGGTACTCCCATTTGAGGTGGGTATTGTGGAGTGGGATACAGAGATGGCCCAACAGGTAGGTAGATTGGAGTGGATTTTGGAGTGATGTTTGCTGGGGAGGATACTGCTGATGTGGCATAGGGGGATATTGCGATGATGGATATGAGACTACTTGCTAGTGTTGTGGGATGACTGGGACTTGCTACTGTGACTGATAGGAGGAAACTTGTTGCTGTTGGGGAATGATGGGGGTTTGTTGCTGTGACTAAAAATATGGTTGCTATGGGGATGACTGGTGGAATGATGCAGCTTGTTGATAAGAGGGTCCTTGCTAAACTTGGCTTTGTGGTTGACCGATATAGGTTGGGTGCATTCCCATATTGCTTAAGGGTGGAACTGATGTAGGGAAGCTTGAAGAAAAGGATGGCTGGGAAAAATAACTTGCAAAATGGGATGAACTTTGCTGCTGAGGTGGAGGAACTTGCTGAAAAGCACTGGGTGTTGGGAATGGATAGCTTGTGAAGGATGAGGTTTGGGATAGTTGTTGTTGTGCTGCTTGTGAGAAGGTGGCTTGTTGGTTAGCAAATATAGATGTAGGAGAGTGAGTTGGTATTCCAAAGGCTTTCATGTCTTCTTGAGTGAGACCCCAATGAGGACTGGTGTGAGGTGGGAATTGTGTTGCAGCAGATGCTGGGAAGGTAGATGTGATGGGAGTTTGGGATATGAATGGTGGATTTGAAAAACCCATGGAAGGCATTCCTATGGTGAAGGTATTTTGCGAGGCTTGTGCTTGGGTAGATGCTTGTTGGGAGGGGAAATGAAGAGAACACTTGCATTCCCCATGAAAAGGGTGATGTTGATGCAGAAGCTTGCTGAGTATGAAAGGGGAGCGGTTGCGCTGCCCCCGAAATAGATGATGCTGATGTGGAGGCTTGTTGGGAGAAAGAGGGAAGCGATTGCGTTGACCTTGGAAAAGATGGTATGGATGCAGAAGCTTGTGGAGTGAAAGGGAAAGATGATTGCGTCCCTCCTAGCATAAAAGGTGTGGATGTGGGAACTTGTGAAGCAAGGGGGAAGGATGATTGCATCCCTCCTAGAAAGAATGGTGTTTCTTGGTTTATGGAAGGTGGAGGAACTGCTCATGTAAAGGCTTGCATAAGAGGTAGGAGTTGATTTTGTGACAAGCGTTGGATTTGTTCAAGAGCTTGGGTGGCCGTGTCGAATGATAAAGTACCTATGATAGGGAATTGAGAAAATGGTGTTCTAGCTTGTGTTACAAGACTGGCGAAGCTTCCTTGCAAAAGAAGAGGAATGGTGGAGGTTGCTTGAGACATTTGCAAGGTTGGATCAAGGAATGGTTGGATGAATGGAGAGTATACTTGTGTTGGGATTTGGATAGTACTTATGGGAATGCGAGGATGGAGATATGGTGGAATGGAAGTCTGCATTTGTGCAAAGTTAGTGAACATGCTTTGCTAGTTTTGGGCCATGAGTGTATTGACTATTGGTGGATTCTCTGGATGATTCACAAATGTTTCTATTGCCAGAGGAGCTGAGGGGATATTGGGATCATCCCATGTATTGCTAGTTTGTATTCGGGGATCATAGGCTACCATTGCGCTAGTAAAAATGTTGGGATCAGATGTGCTAGTGATTGGATAAGGATTCATGTTCCTTCACTTCCTAGATCTAGATCTTGTCTCGACAGGCATGGAAATGTAGATGCTAGAAGAATGCAAGATGTTTCCTAAAAGATTCTAAAGAATGATAGATGCAAGATTAAGGAACTTCTAAGGATGATGAATTTCAAGAATGCAAATGCAAGGATTGGTGAAATGCTTGGATTTGGATCAAGGACGGTGGGAGATTGATGGGAGATGGTGGTAGATTGGTAAAAAAAGCTTGGTGATGATGGAGGCTTGATGGGATGCTCTGATTTGGGTCAAGATTGGGTGGAGGATTGGTGGGATGCTGGTGGAAGACTACTAAGTGTCAACAATGAGCTCATATTTTTCCCAATGGAGGATCAGTGATAGGATTTGGCCAACCTAGGATAGACTAATGATCTTCGGTCAACTAGATTCTTATCAATACAAGCCAATCTCTTGCTCAAGATGATGAGGCTATGCAAGGACAAGTTGGATTTCCTTTAAACAATGCTCTGTCAAAAAGGGGATGATTTTTGATTTGGGATAAGGGATGGAAACAACTCAAAGGTTTTGAACACTAAGTACTTGTGGATTTGGATCTCTGGATTTGGTGCAAAAGGATGGTGAGTTCTGATTTGGATATTGGATGCTGGATTTGGATGAAGGATATGGGACTCTGATTGTGGATTGTTGATGGAAAGATGGTGAAGGATGATGGAACAATGCTTTCTCTAAAAGGATGATGCAAATGCAATTGAGATGGATGATCTATGATGCTGCTAGGAAGATGATGGTGAATGCAGCTAAGGACTCTAAAATGCAACTAAGGATTTGGTGATGATGTCGAGATGAAACTAGGATGAGACTAGGATGAAGGACTGCTGAGATAGGATTTTGAGATCTAAAGGTAGAATGGACATGTGATGGATCCTATCTAATCTTCTTTTTCAAGACTGATGTAGTGATGGTTCACTCAGAATCGGTAGGCAAACTTTTTAACTCTTGCATTAGAGCCAATATTATCAAGCTTTTCTTGATATTTTTCTTCTGCTTGGGTTGCTTGGATAGAGGATTGATGGCTTTTAAGGTTTCTTTCTGCAACTTTCTTCTCTTGATAAGCTTTGGATTTGGGCAACTTAGCTTTCAAATGTTTGATCAAATTTGGCATAACTTGGGGAAATTCTGATAAGTTGGTTTGAGACAAAAAAAGGTTCTTTGGATATCTGATTTCAAGAGTTTCTTTGCAAAATGTCTTGAGTATCTTGAACTGGGTTTGTTGATCAATTTGATGTTTCCCAATGGCAAAGGATAGATTTCAACAAAGATTTTTGGAAAAGCAATCTCCACAAGGGACAAAGCAACCTTGTGGGATACAAACAGGATAACTGACTCTGCTAAAGCTTTGAAAGTGTATGTTCCAACAATGTTCTCACAGAGTATTTGACTATCAAGCACTTCAAACAGATCTACCTAAAGAAGGTGAGTATCAAAATCGCTTGCCCACAGCTTGGTACCCCCTAGAAGGGAATACAAATGGTGAGTAATCTTGAGGCGACCCGGTAAACCCCTTGGAATCGGTCCTTGCACAAGGATTTTGATACTTTCGGATGTAGATAGGGTAGCCTCTATTTTATCAAGTTTTTAATAGTTCCGTGGAGTCTCCATACCCGGTTATGCTGACCACCTATGACTCACTTAAGAGCCTAGCCAACAATGCTGGGGGAGGAATATTTACCTGTCCCCAGACATTTGCATTTGGCACAAAATGCCCGTGGATTAGGAGATATAAGTGAGTACTTTTTGCCTTCACTTTATTTATATACCAGCCGGGGGGGATACCAGTTTGAGGTTGTTCTCCGAGGAGGAAGCACTTTTCTCCCTAGACAGGCCTCGCTAAAAGTAGAACAAGTGAACTTGTCCGAGTCCAAATGTTTTATGTTGCTTACTTTAACAGGTTTTACAGAAAATAAAAGCTCCTAGATGCACATCAAGCAAGTTGTTCTTTTTCCCAATTTGATTAAGTGATGTTTGAATTTGAATAACTGAAGACACAAGTGTTTAGGCTTTGATTTGTTCTTTTTCCAAAAGACTTTTCGAGTGTTTATAGTTGCTTTGACTTGGGCATTCAAGATTGAATTATCGTGTTGATTTAGAACTTTGAAGTGCTTTGTTTTGTCCTTAAGGCATTGAAGATTGAATTTGCACTTTGCTTGAATTGAAAAGGAGGGAATAGAGATGTTTGTTCTTTCCAATTTAGATCATTCAAGATTGTATTTGATTTTCAAAATGATAATGACTCTTAGGACCTAAGTTCTTTTCCTTAGTTTCATTCAAGATTTGTTTGACTTTTTCTTTTTATGAAACTGAGAAAAATTTAAGGCAAAAACACAGTCAATGGTGACATTGTCCAGCTAATAAGCGACACTGGAAAATGCACAGGTGACACAAAAGAACTCACAGGCGGTATTTAAATGCTTACACGCGACAGAGAAAAATGTCCAAGTGATAGAGAAATGCTTTCACGCGATAGAGAAATGTTTTCCAAGTGACAAGCGAAGATTAATAGGTGATAGTAAAATGTGCATACGTGATAGAAACTTTTGCACAGGCAACACTTCAACATGCATAGGCGAGATTCAAAAATGCTTAGGTGAGAGTGAAAGATACACAGGCGATAATGAAATGTTTAAAAGGTGACAGCATGTTATGTATAGGCGATAGCAAAATATGCGTAAGCGAGAGTCAAATGGGCAGAGGTGACACTTAAATATGGGCAAGCGACATTGAAACATGCACAAGTGACACTTAAAAATGCCTAGGTGATAATGAAACATGCATAAGCGACACTTAAAAATGCACAGGCGACAACTAAATATATACGGGCGATAAATGAAATGCTGATAGGCGATAATGGAGTTGATACAAGTGACAATGAAATGGTTATAGGCAACAATTCTGTATGCAGAGGCATGAATGTTTATCTTGTAGGTGTGATTATTTTTGTTGCAGGTGACAGAAAAGAAGTTTAGACATAATAGAATTTATCAAGCACGGAAATCTTTAGAAAGTAGGCATCGATTCAGAGCTTGTAGGCATGATTGAACTCTTTATAGGCGTGACTGAACTGTGTGTAGGTGACATTTCATCTATTTCCTGCAAATCATTCATGAAAAATGGCAAATGTGAGAGTACAAAGTATGATCTAATCAAGCTAATTTGTGGGTTTGGGTCCCACCGGGCATGCCAGAATGTGGACAAGGCTTTTGAGGATACCTGTTTTGAAAGACTCAAACCAAACAAAGATTAGATTTTAGTCTAAACATGAAATCAATTCAAAACAAATAAAACTCTAAACTAAGCCACCTCAGATTGAGCTAAAACAGGTGCACCCAAGCACTGTTTGATTTGCTCTTGCTTAGGGGATGTGGGTGTGCTCTCTAAGCACTTGGAGCATGTTCCTTATGCATTTTAAGATGGATTGAGATTCACGAAAACCCCAAAAATGGCACAATATTGGGTAGAACACCCAAAATTGCCCCTAAGGCCTCAAGAACTCAAGAATGCTTTAAATGGAGATTTGAGCTATGATAATGCTTTATGCTAAGATTGATTTTAACCAAATAGAGATGTGATGATGATGATATGCTATGTAAAATGAGGAAATAAACTATGTTAATCCATTATTACTAAATTAGGATGAACTAAAAATGCTTGAAAGTAAGCTAGATTAAGATGATTATGCTAAGTCTAGAGCTAAATGGGCATGATAACAATGCTTGAAATAAAAGGTGAATGGTTATTTTTCTCTTAGAAATGAGGAGCATTTATAGGATTTGGGAAGGAGGAATGAGTGGCCAGGATCAAAATCCTTAAGAGAGGCCAAGATTCATTCAAAGGGGAGCACATAGATTGTGCTAGTTCAGGGCCACCTCCTTGTGACAAGTGTCACAAGGGCATTGGGTTGAAAGATGGGAGGGATGTGCACAATTTGGGAATTGTGCCTAAGGTCAAAGAATGTAAGAAAGGGGTGAGGGGCTTCTTAAATGCATGATAAATGCATGTAAGAGGGATAAGGAGGTCATAAATGCACTTAATGCATGTAAGAGAAGTTTCTAGAAGTTTGTTGACTTTGGGTTAAGCTTAGGAGTTTGCTAACCTTGGTTAGGGAATGTGACAGGATTAGGGGGGGGATTAGGATTAGGATTAGGATTAGGAGGACAAGGATAAGACTTTCTAGAAGAGTCTAGAATTTCCTTAGGATAAACATGAATTTTAGGAAATAGATAAAGATTTATTTATTTCCATAGTTTAGGTTTGAGAATATTTATTAAAAATGAATTTAATAAATATGAGGAATAAATATTTAATCTTAATTAAATATTTTGAGTTGGGATTAGGGTTAGGAAATGAGGGGATTAGCCTTTAATCAAAATTAAAGAAGGATTAGAAGATTTGGAAAAGGTTAGTGGTCTTAAGGAAATTGGCCAAGTTTTGGGCAAAAAATAAATTAATTATTTATTTTAGGATTTTTGGTCAATTTATTAATTAAATAAATAATAAATAAGGAGATAATGTTTAAATAAGATTTAAACATTTTTGGGAGGGTTTCTTAATTAAATATTTTTAATTAAGATAAAGGGATTTAATGACATAAAAATAAATTAATTAATTAATAAATGATGATGTCATCAAGGATTTTTCAGAATATAAAAATGCTTTATTTTCTAAAGGATTTTTAGGTGTCTACAGTTTTAAACTATGTTCTAGCAACACTTTCATACAGTTTTATAGACTCTTTACAGACTTTAAGTAGTAGTTATAAGTACCTTTTCACGGATTGTGATACTTAGTTGATTATGATGGAACATATCTATTATAGTAATCATTGCTATGGTTTTTATACATACTACTTTCTATTTGATAAATGGTGTGTGCCTTTGAGACAGCTTTATCTTCCTACATCCATTACTGTCTATTTTTCCTGCAGCCATATGAGAAATGTTTACTTGTATTTAATGAACTATGGGTGCATTGAATATGGATAATGAGCATTTGACTAATTCCATGTGCCGAGATAGCCCCTTTCCGTGAGAATAGAAATTTATTTCTGCAAAACCCAACAATCCAAGAGCAAGTTTACACTCACTAATTTGATGCTCAATAGACCCGGTGAATACCGGTTCAATCATAGAAGCACAGTGATGAAAGGGGCACTTACAAGATCTATTCTCCATGAAGGAAGGTGTTCCATGAATCTAGTGGAAATTTCTTTATGATCCACAAATCTAGAAGGAGAATACCATTAATGTTTCTTAGTTGATTTGACTTAGCTTTCCTCTGCCCACTCCTTGTTAGTTATGGGAGTTTTTTTTTTAATAAACGCTTTCAACCTTAAGTGGATAAGTCATTTGTAGTCAAGACCAATTGTCAATAAATAGCTTTGGCCTTTAGCCAAAGTGATATAGAAAAGTTAGATGGAAATAGATAGAGCAAGAATATAGGAATGAAGGAATACCAGTTCTTAGAGTTAATATTTTTACTAGCAATGTACTTCCTGATGTTGATTCAATAATATGGTTCTATAGTTTGAATTTTCGTCTATTTTTTCTCTGAGACACCAAATGAGGGGGCCCACTCAGGAAAGAGTCTATTTCTTTCCTTTTCAGAAAATAGAATAATTGTATTTTAATTTCCTATAAAATTTTAGTGATTGTTCCTTCACTTGATGGATATATAGAATGGTTAATTGTTCTTGTAGCCATTGGGTAGTTCTTATTTCCTATAAGATTAAGTGTTACTTTAGTTTGAATTAAAAGTTATTTATTACATATTAATTTCCAACATTATGTTCCTAGACATAGGATACATATTTTTTATAGAATACTAGTGCATATATTGTGTTGATCCATTTCAAGTTATATGACCCTGAGTTGACAATTAAATGATGCTTTTAGAGGTATTTTTTCCTATAGATATGATGTCCAATCAATGAGTAAGGGAATGTCCTTTCCTAGTTAATAAACTTAATTAAGAGCACAACAAGATATTTGATGGCTGCATGATCTGTGTGTATGATGATTTGATACCCTATTATGTACTCTCTGATTTGTTGAGAGCATAAATAACTACTATCATCTCCTTTTTAGTGACAATATAATTAAATTCAGATCCCTAGAGATTCTTGCTAACATAGTAGATGACATTCTCAATGGATACTTCTTTCTATCCTTACACCACCCCTAATGCATAATTAGAAACATCTATATGAATGTGGAATGGAAAAGACCAATTTGGTCCCTTCAATACAAGAGCTTGAGTTGGAGTGGCTTTAAGGGTATCAAAAAAAAATTCACAGTTTGGTGTCCATTCAAATTTAGATTCTTTCTTCAAAAGATTATATAGGGGTGTTGCAATCTAACTAAAATCTTTGATGAATCTCCTGTAGTAGCTTGCATGTCCTAAGAAACTTCTTACTTCCTTTTTCTTAGTAGGGAGAGAAATATTAGAGATTACCTCATTTTTTTATGGATCTACCTAAATTCTAGCTCTAGAGACATAATGGCCCAAGACTACCCCTTCTTACATCATCATGAAGTACTTTTCAATGTTTTAAATAAAATTATGATCTTGGCATCTTTGTAAGACTTTTCCCAATTTATTGTGTGCTTATTCAAAGGTTGAGCCATAGGTAGTAAAATCATCCATGTATATTTCCATACACTTAGAGGAAATATCATAAAATATGCTAATAATTGCCCTCTAAAATGTTGTTGGACCATTACAAATACCAAAGGGTAAAACAAAGTAGGCAAAGGTTCTTGAGGTACATGTAAATGTAGCTTTATCTTGGTCCTTTGGAGAAATCTTAATTTTATTATAGCCACTAAACTCATCCAAGAATGAGAAGGATTGCTTCCCTACCAAATTATCTAGGACTTGATCTATGAATGGAAGAGGGAAGTGATATTTTTTAGTTGCAACATTGATTTTTCTAAAGTCTACACATATCCTCCATTTCCCTCCCCTTTTAGGAACTATGAAAAGAGGTGAAACCCATTGACTGTCAGATATAGGATAGATGAAACCTACATTTAATAACTTCTACAATTCTTGTTTTACTATCTCTATGAGAGAAAGATTAATCCTACTCTAGGGTTGTCTTACTGATTTGAAGTCTTCACTAATATAAATCCTATGAGTACATAGTTTAGGATCTAATCCTTTTATATCACTATAGTCCCATGAAAAATATTATTGATGATTCTGAAGTAAAGTGAGCATGGAATCTTGTTTTGGGGTAGTTAGGCTCTTGTTAATGTTTAAACATTTTCAAGGGGAAAGTTCAAGCTGGGTTGTAAATTCTACCATAGAAACTTCACTCAAAGAAGCTAAGTGTACTTCATGTGGTAGTAAAGTATGTAAGTAGTCTACAATTATAGGAAAGCATGGTGAGGAACAAGATGGAAGAATAGTCTGTAAAGGAAATCAGTTAGTTTCATAAGATTGGTGGGTTACTCCATAATAATTTTGAATAATGGAAGACATAATATTATCCTCTTCTTGAGTGGCAAGGAATGGTTCTATTTCTATCATCATAAGTTTTTTGACAGAGTTAGCTTCAACATCTTCTTCCCCTATATCTAGCCATAAGGATTTCTCTTCATCTTGTTGAGGTTGTGCAAGAGAGTAGAGAGAAAGTTTCTTAGTGGAGAGACCATAAAAAATAGTCATATTTCCCAACCTACATGCTATAAAAGCATTTGCAATGGCAAGCCAAGGTCTTCCCAATATAACTGGATTACCCCCCCCCCCCCCCATTTTTCTATGGGTGAAAGGATAATAAAATCAAAAGGATATTCCCAAGAGTCAAGGGTGACAATCAAGTCCTCTAACATTCTATCAAGTTTAACTATGGAACTATTAGCAAGCTGGAGGATCATAAGAGTGGTTGTTAAGATTGTGATATCTAGTTGTAGCATGATATCTTTAGTCATAACATTGATGGATGCTCCTAAGTCAACTAAGGCATTCATAACCTTAACCCCATTGTTAAAAATGTTGACTACTAGACTGCTTGGGTTAGAGTACTTAGGAGTGGAGGCTTTCTCAAGCATTAAATTAGATAATTGGCCTAGTACATGGATAGTTTTAGGATCTTTCTTCTTTCTTCCTTGCTTTTTCAAACAAGCCTCCCTGATTTCTTTACTATAGATAGGAATGTCTTTTATAGATTTAATAGGGGTATTTCAACACAAATTTATTTCAACTGGTCAATAATCTCAAAAGAAGAATCATCATGTAGCTGGTCTATTTCATTATCCAGACTATGAGGAAATGGAGGATTTTTAGGAGGTAACTTAGAATGGTGACTCTGTTGTGTTGGATTTGGTTGAACAAGTGGGGTAATATTCTCCTTAGGCTATACCTTCTAAAGATACCTCTATTATAATAGGATCAAATGGAATAGGTAGAGTAGTGTCTAATCTAAGATGGATATCATTAATGTTTATGGAATAGACGGGTTGTTGATTTAGATCTAAGGAATAAACTTTTTTTTGTGGGGGTTTGTTATTGGGATTAGGTGTTGGTTATGGTGGAAACTGTGTGGTTTTTACTAGAGGTGCATTGGCTCCAGGATGAGGGTTGGGTGGAATTAAATTTTGTTTTTATGGTTTGTACAGGAAACAAAATGGTTGGTTAGGCTATAGCTAACCACCCCTCCATTGAGGTGATTGTTTCCAATTACCTTGTGGTGGTTTCCATTGATTTTTAGATTTCTACCAATTATCTTGGGGTTTTTTCCAATTCCCTTGAGGGGATTTCTATTGGAGCACGTGATTTTGGTAGTTTTTCCATTGAGATTGAGGATTATTCCAAGATTGGGACTAATAACCTCCAACATGAGGATTAAACTAAGGTTGCCACTGATTACAAATAGAATTTGAAAAGGACTGGTAAAAGTAAAGGGATCTTTTGGTGTACCTTTTCTTGGAGACCATGGTCACCTTTGAGCAATGTAAAATACTTGGTCATCATCTCCTAGTACTTGGTTGAACTCACTAGGTATCTGCCTAGCCTCCAAATTATCCACCATTTTACATCTACAATCCTTTTTATTTTGTCTACAATGGGGGCATAATTCTTCCAACAAAGCCTCATCTTCCTCATGCTTCTTCTTTTCTTGCATATTATCCAACTATGTAGCCATGTTATTAATGATATCCTACTTGAAGGCTGACAAAAATTGGGTTATCATTATTTTTGAAACTCTAATGTCATTTGTTTTTCCCATAGCGGGCCTATATCCTCTTCCTTTCTTGACAACAACTCTAGAATAGTTGAGACATATCTTATTTATGTCATCCCATGTTGATTGAGTTATGTCTCATCTTTCCATCAGGTCTAGAGCTTTTATACGACCTTCATTTATTCCTCTAAGAAAGAGCAATTTCTGAGACTCTTCATTGAGCTCATGTTGAGTGTTCTTTTGCAGAATAAACAAGAATGAATATATATTGTCATCCAAACTCTCACCCTCTTTTTGTGCCATCTTGAATATGTCATCCCCTCTCATATCATTTCCCCTCTAATACTCCTTATACTTTGTCAAGAATGTAGTCTTCATCCTATCCCAATCATGCACAAGATCTCTTCCTAGACCCATGAACCATCTCAATGTTGACTCCTTGAGATTTGCAAGAAATAATTTAAGCTTATGAGAATCAATAGTGTTGTCATATCTTCTACAAAGGATGTCAAAATCAAAGAGAAAGGTATTAGGTTCCTCTATGACTGAGCCATAGAACTTAGGAAGGGTTGAAGAGGGAATATTTTTTAGGTTGTTATTGTCATGTTGATCAATAATAGGAAATGGAAAAGTGAGAGGAGCTTCCATTCTTGGTGGACCTCTTGGTGTTTCTCTTGGAAATCCTCTTGGTGGTCCTCTTGGTTGATAAAATACTAAGGCTAGCTAATTATAAACTTGATCTTGATTGAATAGATTATTAGGAGGATGAATATGCAAGTTGGCCAAGATTTTAGAAAAAGGATTTAGGTCAATAGGATTTAAAGATGTTTAGACCAATAAGTTCTTCTAAAGAGGAGGATGAGAAAGTTGGTAATTTCTTAGAAACATCAGCAATGGGGTTTTCTTCTTCTTCTTCTTCTTGCTGGACAAAGATCTCACCTAACTGATTGTCAGGGGCATTGGGAAGGAATCTTCCTAAGGTATCTCTTCTTCTTCTATAAATGTAGATTATGTGTATAAACTACTTTAGGATGAAATGAGGCTTCAAAAATATTGACTACAACAACTAAGGGTAACATGAAATGAATTAAAATCTTGAATCATGACTACAATAGGTTCTTATATTGATACCATCCCCAATAAAGATGCCAAAAATGTGCCCCTTTCCAAATGGATAAATAACTTAGCTTAATTAATTAACTCATATATTGTTCATCATTTCTAAGAAACTATCCATCCTATGATAAGGTTCATTTAATATGTCAACCCAAGGGCGTAAACTTAAAATGGTTTTACACAATATATGCTCTAAGTCTCCATTGTAGCCATACTAACTAATGCTGGAAGGGAAATACTAATACGGGAAAGTGGATTATGAATGTAAGCCTATCTTATTACCATCTACAAAATCATAAACATCATGAAAAATGACTAAGTCTAGGTCTATCAGGCAGGAAACTACTCTTCCTTCTATGGCTATAGGAACAAACACAATAATTGTTTTCATGTAGCTACAGTAGGAGACAAGCAACTGAACAGTGACTACAATAACTATAAATAAATAGTAAAATGAAAAGAATCACTCACCAAGTGGGCCCCCTTGGGTGAGTTAATCCAAGTTCTTCAACCCACTATAGATTAAGAATCATCATTGCTTTATTCATATCATAAAATGACTAGACATAGTACCATGGAACTTGAAAACTATATTATTGAAAATAGTTACATCAACCTAGTGTTGTTTGATCTCCCTCTAGCTTAACTAACTTTTGGAGAGGTTTTAGTAGCTTATTTATACTAAAACTCACAACTAACTAATTGAGAACTAAATGACCACTTCCAACAAAATATATGGGTGTTTTTATTACATTCAAAGTAGAAAAGAGAAATTATCTCAACAAGGAAGAAACAATCTTATTCTTATCCATGATAGAAAATATAGGAGAACCACTCCCTAGATTTTCTTTACATTAAAATATCACTAACTTCTCTGAGTAAGAAGTAGGAGAATTAGTTGAGTCTTCAGTGTTTTCCTCATTTTTCTCTCTCCTTGTTGCATGACTTAGTCCAATAGCTGATGAAGGTTATTAAGTATATGCTTGGTCATTCTTTCTTATATCACATGGTTGTAGGAAAATAAACTACTTTGCTACAAGAAACCCATTATGCTTCAATTACTCAAAAAGGAATAATATAAAGATAATTAAAGTTTAGAACATCAAGTATTCATTCTAAATGTATATCGATCCATATGTTGTGTGTCTATCAAATACTAGTTTAACAATCATAAAACTATTAAAGAGTCTTTAAAATTCCATAAACCCTATAAAAATTCAAAATAGGATAAGATAAATATAAAGAAATGTGTCATTATTTCATCCCATCACCAAGCACAAGTGAAAGAATTTTTGTGTTGATCTTCAGGTGCAATTTTAATTTTGTTGTACCCTGAGAAGCCATCCATTAGTGATAGCATCTTATATCCAGATGTGAGGCATACTATCTGTGTCATCTTAAAATAGAGACACTCCTCATTTAAGACCTTTTAGCTCCCATCCTTTATCAACTTTTTGTACCATGGATGGATTCATTCTCATATCCCTTTCCTCCCGTTCAACCTTATTTTTCCTTCTTTCATCTATGCAGTCTCTAAGACCTCAGGGCTAGCTCCTTTTGGGCCAACCTTGGAACAGGTCAATGAAGTCAACCTATATTGGAATAGGTCAACCAAGTCAACCTATATTGGAATAGGTCAACCAAGTCAACATGTTCCTCAAGAATAGGTTAATCAGGTCAACTTCTTCCTTGGGAATAGGTTGACTAGATTGACCTATTCCAAAATAGGTCAACTAGGTTGACCTATGCCTCAAGGGTTGTGAGCCTTGAGCCCAATGTTGTCTTGGGGATTCACCTTTAAAAATTTGGTCACCTCATCAGCTTACTTTATTTTCCTGCCTAGAAACTAGTATAAAAGGAAGCCTAGGCACCTCATTTTGCAAGGAGGACAATTCATGATATAAATCTCACATTCAAGCGTTCAAGCATTCAAGCATTCAAGTCTTCAAAAGATTCAAGGATCCTTTGTGGGCATCTTTCCTCTTCAAGATCTATCATATTGTTGGTCATCAAAGGGGGAGATCTATATTGAGACATTCATCATCTTATTCATTTGATGCACACTTACATCCATGGCTCCATGAAGTGATTTTGGTAGATCCATAGCATTTGTGGAGATTTCCTACATTGCAAGTTTAAGATCAATATAAAAACACAACAAAATCCTTATTGACAAGGGTTTCTTCAAGCAAGGTGAATATTTACATTTTTTTTTTTTCATTTAAACATTTACATTTCAATTTAAGGTTGATTCCTCAATCTAGGGCTTGACCAAGGAAATCCCTTCTCCACCCCAACCCCAAAACCTAGTTTTATGTGTGCAAGAGAAGGATCTCAAAATCATAGGTATAGATCTGGAAGTTACAGAAAGAGATCTACCAGAAAAATTTGGGTCGACTTCAGTAAAGTTCCCCAGGAACATGGTGACTTGTTCTACCTATTCCAAAACATGGTGACATGGTTGACATATTCCTGACACCCTAAGATTTTTAGCATTTTCTAGATTTTCAACCATGATCACAAATCTACGGTTGAAAATTAAGCTACAAGTCCAAAACAACAGTTTTTAGAGAAAAAAAGCATATTTATCTTCATACTTCAAGGTGAGTACCTCATTATCTATTTCATATCTTAGGTTAGATATGTTTTCACATCTTAATTGGGTTGATTTCTTGCGTTTAGCAGCTAGACCCCAATTGCTTATCTTGCTAAATGAATTAGTTCAATTTTACAAGTGCATTTATACAACCTTAATAAAATCTAACATTACATGAAAGAGGAATTTCTTGTGTACTTCCTTAGTATAATTTGGGTTTAGTATTAGCATCCCCTCATCTTCTTGGGTTTTTCTAATCTAACTTAGGTTATATTGAGGGTTATGCCTGGAAGCCCCTCTTTCTCTTGTATTTCTAATGTTAGTATGCAAATGATTAATTAATGAGCACATGTCACATAGTTTACATTACTAAATTCATTGACACTATTTCCCCCCAAAACATTTTAGTGAACTCAACGTGTTACAACTTCCTTTTGACCTTGGATTTAGATTTCCTTTTGCAATACCTTGTGTGTTCACCTTCACTAAACATTTTGGTGAACCCAGTGTGTTACAACTTCCTTGTGAACTTGGTGTTAGATTTCCTTTTGCATTATCTTGTGTGTTCACCTTCAATAAAAATTTTGGTGAACCCGACGTGTTACAAATCTCTTTTGATCTTGGTGTTAGATTTCCCTTTGCATCATCTTGTGTGTTCACCTTCCCTAAACATTTTGGTTAGCCTGACCACTTACACCTCTTTATTTCATTTTGGAGTTAGATTTGCTACCTTGTTTTGGTAATCTCTTCTTTGTGGAGATAGATTGTTTCTTTGTGCATCTAGATCTACTCTTGTTTGCATTAATACTATTTATATCTTCTTAGCTAGATCTCATTTTCATGTAATTTACATCATTGAGTATGTACTTTGCATGCCTTATCTTTGAAATATTCATTAGATCTTCATAAATTTCAATCACAAAATGGTTAGTTGGATCTACTGTATTTGCACTTCTATTTTTCTCATGTTGCACAAGTTATTTAAAGCATTCTCTAAACATCATTCCATTATCTTTGACATAAAACATCACCCTCCTATCAACTTACCTTTATCATGTGATCTTCCTCTTTATGGAGATGAGTGGTGGATTGATATTGTCCCTTCTCCTAATATAGGCCTTGACTATGGGGATACTTTGGTTGAGGTTGGTCCTATGTCTTCTATAAATCCTCCCACTTTTATGAATTCCACATTACCTCATGACTTTTCCTCTTCTATGGTGTGCCTTATTTATAGAGATGTTCATTCCACTCATAATATCACTATTTGGGATGAACCTCTAGATAATCATGTTGACTATTCTCATGAAAAAGAAACCTTTTCTTTTCAACATGACACACTTGATGTTTCCCCTTCTCCTAAAACATACTCTCCACTTAGGGATATTTTAGAGCGAGAGGAAGAAATTATAAATACTTTTATCAATATAATTTTGCCTTCATTTAATGCTTCTAGTAGAGATGAAGCATTAAAGGGAAGTATACAATCCATATTCTAAGGATTCCTTGGGACAAGAGGATAATATCAATTTACTTAATGTTCTCCCTTCTAGTGATGATTCTATGGAGAAGCAAGATCTTAATCAAGTTAATGTTGCTCAACCTATTTTCACTCTCAAAGGTTGCCCTCCATCAAATAAACCTCTTATCACCCTTAAAGTTTGTCCTTCCATAACTCCTAAGGGGGAACCTAGTGATTCTTTGGATTATCATGCAGTGTCTCACACCTATTGTACAAGAAATAATCCTCAAGCTACTACTTCTCTCCCACCTTCTCAACCTATTCTTCCCCATCCACCCTATCTTTCTTAAAATCTTGGAATGGAATATGATTTGGTAATGCAATTACTTAATACCCCCGCCAAGATTTCTCTTTGGGAACTTCTTCAAACATCACCTAGATATCATGAAGCCTTGCAAAAATATTTATCCACTCTTCCAATTTCACATCCTAATCAAGATAACATCAATGCCTTTTTACAATGCATGAATGCTACACCTACTCCACCTCATTTATTTTTTTCTCATGATGATTTACCTCCTAAAGAGATTCAAGATCATTATGACGCTCTTATGGTAGCCATCCTTATCAATGGTAACCTCATTTGTAGAACCTTAATTGATAATGGATCTAAGTTTAATATTTGTAGTATGGACATGCTCAAAGAAATTAAAGTTTATCTTTCAAATATCAAACCTAATAATGTGCCTATACATGGATTTGATAAATTTTCTAAGAAAACCTTAGGCATCATCACTTTACCTATCAAAGTAGGTCTGGTTATTTTGAACACTCTCATTCATTCCATGATTGGACCTCTTAATTACAACATTCTTTTAGGTATACCTTGGTTACATGCTATGCATGTTATTCCTTCAACTCTTCATAAAAAAGTAATTTTTATTTACAACAATGTGATGTACACTCTTCATGCGAACACTAAACCAAATAGTTGTTCAAATTTTGAGGAAAAACAAGATCAAGAATCTAATGACGATACTCCTTCTACAAGTTTTCTTTCAGAAGATGATTGGGGATCCTTAGATTTCACACCAACCTTTATTGGAGAGTAGAGATTTAATGATCTTTCATTCATGAAATCTAAAACAACTCCTCTTTCTAATAACTTTGTTAGTACTTTCACTAGTGATGAATTTATCAAACCTAGTGATAGGGCCTCTTATTATGGTTATCATAGATTCACTAAGAATGGCTTTGGTAAACAACAACAAGAAAATCAAATGCCCTTAGGAAATGGGGGGCATCAACATTCTTTCAACACTATTATCGATCATAGTTCAAGATGTATACAACAAAGTGTTGAATCTAATCCTTTGTCCACATCCTCTCCTACATCATCTAACATATCTTCTTTGATTAATCAAGAAATTATTTTACCTGAACTTCTTCATGCTAAGGTATTGCCAAACCTAAACATAGAAATAAACATAGTAAAAAATTTATCAATCTTCCATTTTGCATGTATCACCATTATCATGATCACTCTACTAATGATTTTCAAGATTTACATTACAAGATTCAACAAATCATTAATAATGAGGTTATTCACATATCTCCTTATGATGATCTCTATTTCAATTCTTATTTCTTTAAATGGCATCTAAGTCCCTATTATGTTTCTCCATGCCATGTAATATTGTTAGCCTATCTCTTGGGGGCTCATTTTCATGCATGGTACGCTTTGTGAGTAGCATAATAGGTCCTCTTTTCTCTTTTTCCTACACTTTGGGGGAAAGGGAATCATATTCATCTCTCTCATTCTCCCAAGGATCCACTTTTCCTTTGGTTATGTGTTATTTTTTTACTATGTGACATCCAATCTCACAATTGGGTTTCCATGGTAGATAAGTCACTTATCTTGGAGCCTCACAAAGTGTGTATCCTTTAAAAGGATTTTATTTTTCACTTCTTGCATGTTATCTTGTTGCATTATTCCCTTCTATTTCCTCATAGGAGTTGTGACCTCTCTAGCTTGGATTGGGTGTTTCTTGTGGATTCTATCTTGATGTTTCAATTTCTTTATCCTTCTTCACCACTTCCTTAAGATGCCAAAATAAGCACTTATTTTTCCATCTTAAGGGGGGGGGGGGTATATATGGTCCCCTTATTTTTATAAGTTTTTCTTAGTTTCAAGCATAACATATAGAGTACACTATCACAACACAACTTGATAGGGCCAATTATTCTTCCTACATGTCTTGGATTGGTTGACTAGCATGCCACACAAACTTGCTAGACCATTTGACCTATCCTAGCGTGTACAAAAACCATTCTCATAGTATAGGAGTACTATATCACGGGGATTTAAAGCCTCCATAAGGCACAAAGTTTGTAGGGTTAACTATTGGGCACTCAAACCTGTTATACAATTTGATACTACCCCTTTTTATTTTCATGGGATTGACTATCGGGCACACAAACCTACTAGACTATTCAATGTTATCCCTTTGGTGTGGTTCACAATAAGGAACACAAACTTTATTGGGAGATGTGATCACACACTCTCTCTCTCTCTCTTTCTTGATAGTGAAATCTCTCTTATTATGATTTTGGATATGATAAAGATTCAAGTCTATTGGGGGCTTGATGGTTTCTTCATCTCCTTAGTCATGATAAGATCAAATCTTGCTCTTTGATCTACTTTACTGAGTTTGAGGTTACTCATACTCCTGCTAAAGTGAGGGCTAAATGTACCATCTTAAAATGGAAACACTCCTCATTCAAGACCTTTTAGCTCCTATCCTTTCTTAATTTTTTGGACCATGGATGGATTCATGCTCAATTCCCTTTTTCTCTCGTTCAACCCTATTTTTCTTGTTTTCATCTATGTAGTCTATGAGGCCTTGGGGATGGCTCCCTATGGGCCAACCCTAGAATAGGTAGACCAAGTTGACCTTTTCTAGAATAGGTCAACCAATTTAACCTATTCCTCAAGATAAGGTCAACCTATTCCCCAGGGGTTGTGAGCCTCAGTTCTGGTATTGTCTCAAGGATTCAACTTACAAAATTTGGTGACCCCGTTGGCTTACTTTATTTTCCCACCTGGAAACTAGTATAAAAGGAAGTCTAGGTACCTCAATTTTCAATAATAAGGAGGACAATTCATTATATAAATCTCATGTTCAAGAGTTCAAGCATTCAAGTATTTAAGTCTTCAAAAGATTCAAGGATCCTTTGTGGGCATCTTTCCTCTTCAATATCTAGCATATTGTTGGCCATCAAGGGAGAAGATCTACACTAAGACATTCATCATCTTCTTCATTTGATGCACACTTACATCCATGTCTCCATGAAGTGATTTTGGTATATCCATATCATTTGTAGAGATTTCCTACATTGCAAGTTCAAGATCAATATATAAACACAATAAAATCCTTATTGACAAGGGTTTCTTCAAGCAAGGTGAATATTTACATTTCTCTTGTTTCATTTACATATTTATATTTCAATTAAAGGTTGATTGCTCAATATAGGGCTTGACCAAGGAAAGCCCTTATCCACCCCAACCCCAAAACCTAGTTTTATGTGTGCAAGATAAGGATATCATAATTACAGGTACAAATCTAGAAGTTGCAGACAGATATCTACCAAAAAAATCTAGGCCAACTTCAGTAAAGTTCCCCAGGAACATGGTGACTTAGTAGACCTATTCCAAGACATGATGACATGGTTGACCTATTCCTGGAAGCTTGATATTTTCAGTATTTTCTAGGTTTTCAGCCATGATCACAGATTCGCAGTTGAAAATTTAGCTGCAGGTCCAGAACAACAATTTTTAGAGAAAAAAAGCATATTTCTCTTCATACTTTAAGGTGATTACCTCATTATCTATTTCATATCTTAGTATAGATCTATTTTCACATCTTAATTAGGTTGATTGCTTATGTTTAGCACCTACACCTCTATTGCTTATCTTGCTAAATCAATTAGTTCAATTTTACAAGTGCATTTATACAACCTTAATAAAATCTAACATGCAATGAAAGAGGGATTTCTTGTGTACTTCCTTAGTATAATTTAGTTTTAGCATTAGCATTCCCTCATTTTATCAGGTTTTGTTAATCTAACTTAGGTTATATTGAGAGTAATGCCTAGAAGCCCCTCTTTCTCTTGTATTTCTAATGTTAGTGTGCAAATGGTTAATTAATGAACACATCTCACTTACATTACTAAATTCATTGACATCATTTTCCACCTAAACACTATCATGTAAATATTTGGTAAGGAAAATTCATCCTTTGGGAATGCCAAATTGAGATCTTGGAAGTCAGTACTAGATTTGATATTCAGTATACATAGAATATAGGTTTGATGAAACCTACATCAAGTAACTTTTTTAGATTTACTTTGAACAACAATGAAATATTGGGATGCATCTTGCAGAGTTTCTATTTCTATGGCTTTACCAATGACTTTAGTGGAAAATGGTGAAGTACTAACTCGGGATCTAACCCAAGAATGTTTGAGTATGACTAGGTGCAATTAATTTATTGGTATTTGAAGAAATAGATAAAATTCTCTCTTTCTTCATCTATTAAGGACCCTTCCAAGTGAATTAATATTTGTGTCTTTTTAGTGCTAATGTTTATTGTTTGAGTTTTCTCTGCTAGAAGAGGTGACCACTCTTTAGTAATGGGGGAGTACATCAATCTCTCCATCCTCGGGGTGCCTTAGAGAGGTTTTCACCCTTTAATACATCTTTCCTTAGAGATTTTTTCACCCTTGAATATGTCTTTTTTCTTTACTATTTTCCAACAAGAGGGTGCCTTTAAGTTTTCACCCAAGAGCCTGTTAGAAAGTAAAGTCCACCAAGATAACTGAGAGGGGGGGTGAATCAGTTATTAGGTAATTATAACCTTTATCAACTTCAATAGATTTTAACCATATAAGAAATGTAACCAACAACCATAGAAATATATTCATACACAATAACACAATGACACAAGATATGTTGACTAGGGAACCTCTTGATCAAAGAGTAAACCCCAGTGGGAATGATGCCCACAAAAGATGCAATAATATGAAAGTTCCTTGTGAAAGGATGGAATCTGTTAGGAGTCTTATGAAATACATTCAATACATATGAATCCCTTTTAGGAGATTTTGAATCCCTGCTAAAAGATTCTAACCCTGTTAGGAGTTATGGAAGACAGAAGGACCCACTGCCCAAATAGCTTCAATGGAAAGATCATTGAACACACTGTCCAACTGATCTCTAGATTATAAAATAGAATAATATCAAAATATTACTGATCTCAACAATATGTTACCTCTTCTCTGACTGTGCCAAACCACACTCACTACTACACCAGATCTCAATTTCAAATCTCTGTAACTCGCATATCCTCTTTTCACAAATTTGCTTTCACAATTTCATTCACTCTTGAATTACTACATTACAATAAGGAAAAAATTCCTTCCTTTATACCACACTCAAGTAATTACAAATGAGTCGGAAACCAAATTACAAAATAAAAGTTTCCACACGTTACATCAAAATTACACAAAACTGTCAGCTTCCAATTAGAATAACTCTTCACTCGTGTGACCTCAAAGTTTGCATTGTCATCCATGTCACTATCAACATGTCTTCAACTTCTCTCTAACTATGCATAACTAGATTCCATCCTGATTAGGAGATATCATCTGATTTCCACAAACCACTACTCATTAACACTGCCTGAATATTGCTTCCATTGAAATGCTCATAACTTCCATGAATAAATAAATTATTATCTACACTCTTAACCATGAACATATAACACATCATAAAGTAAGTCCTCAACATCACATAGCTTGATCTCTAATATCCCACGAGCGCTAATCCAAACACTGTTTTCTCCTCTACTAATCTTCAGTAGATCATTGTGTTGACATCAATGACAATCACAGTCATGAATGCAACAACAACTGCTATAGAATGGCTGCTAATACTCTCATAGGATATATTTAGCATTCATTCCTAACAATCTCCCCCATTGGCATTGATGGCAACATAGATGAAAAACATCCAATGTTCCATAAATCTAACACTGCAACATTGCTACTCTAAAAAATACTTCAAGTCCTCTTCATCAATCAAATCTTGCTTCATTTTCATATTCAGTTCTCTCCAACATATGGTACAAATGGTTTTCCATGTACACTTCTCCCCCATTGACATCAATGACAGAAATTTCATCATTATGTCAACAACAACTCCCATATCAAAAGACACTGTTCATAAAATACATTCAATAGAGTCCTCATGACTCAACTCAGATACACATACTCTCCCATAGAGGAAGTACCAACATCCAGTCCAAAAGAAAGATAGGGCTCATATACCACTGGACGGATGCAAGAATCTACATCACTTCTCAAAAGTAGGTTGGGGCATAACCCCAAGAATACCTCTCAAATACTCAAATGTATCCTTTGGCAAAGGTTTTTTAAATGTGTTTGTAATCTGCTCCTTTGTGCTTATGTATTCAAGTCTGACTTCTTTCTCAACAAATTTATCTCTTACTACATGATACTTTAGCTCTATATGCTTTGTCTTAGAATGTAATACAGGGTTCTTAGACATACTAACTATGCTGGTGTTGTCACAATGTATAGCAATAGGCTCAACAAATTTTATTCCAATATCCTTCAGCATCTACTTCATCCAAAGTATCTGGTTACAATTGTTTTCTTTTGTTACATACTCTACTTCTGCTATGCTTTGTGAAATACAATTCTACTTCTTGCTTAGCCAAGAAACCAATCTTCCTCCAAGGAAAAATGCTCCACCACTGGTGCTCTTTTTATCATCAACGCTGCCTCCCCAATTAGCATCTGTATATGCACATAGGGTAAAATCATCAAATTTTTCATACCACAATCCATACTCAATTGTGCCTCTTAAATATCTTAGTATCCTCTTCACTTCTGCATAATGTGATTCTCTAGGTTCAGCTTGAAATCTTGCTACAATTCCAACTAAATGTACTATATCAGGTCTTGTATGTGTCAAGTACTGCAATCCTCCAATCATAGATTTGTACTTCTTATGTTCCACTACAGGAGTCTCATCTGTGCTAGATAACTTATGTCCAATTACCATAGGTGTTCCAACTGGTGTACAGTTCTCCATTCCAAATCTCTTTAAAAAATCATTCAAGTACTTTGTCTAACTTACAAAGATACCATCACTATTTTATGTTATCTGCAATCCCAAAAAATATTTCATTTCACCAATCATACTCATTTCAAATTCAGTCTTCATTTCATCTGCAAATTTATCACTGGCTTCATCTTCTCCTCCAAAAATGATGTCATCAATAAAAATAACTACAACCAAAAAACCATTTTCAATTTCTTTTGTGTACAGGTTGCTATCAGTTGTTCCTTTTGTAAATCCTAATTTTATCAAATACTTGTCCAATCTTGCATACCAAGTTCTAAGTGCTTGCTTTAGTCCATCTAAAGCTTTCTTCAGTTTACATACCATGTCTCCTTCTTGAGTTAAAGGAAAATCTTCAGGCTGCTTAATGTAGACTTCTTCTTCGAACTCTCCATGTAGAAATGCTGACTTTACATCCATTTGATATACTTTGAACTTCTTGTAAGTTGCATAAGCCAAAAACATTCTTACTGCTTCAATTCTTGCTACTGGTGCAAAATTTTCTTCATAGTCAATTCCTTCTTGCTATGAGTATCCTTTACATACCAATCTTTCTTTTTTCCTTACTACTTCTCCTTGTTCATTCATCTTTTTTCTAAATACCCATTTTGTTCCTATAATATTCTTATCTTTAGGTCTAGGGACCAATTCCCATGTTTTGTTCTTTTCAATCTGATCTAGTTCTTCTTTCATATCTTTAATCCAATGTTCATCTTCACAAGATTCACTAGTAGATTTAGGTTCAATTTGAGAAATCAAACATAATTGTTCTTGTACCTTATTTTGAGTTAGAACTCCTTTGTCTATGCTTCCAATAATCTGCTCAATAGAATGATTCCTTGATAAATTCTTGTTAGGTGTGACTGTCTCAAATCTCACTTCATGTGTCGATTCTTCAATGATCTCACTATGGCTTTCATTCAACAAATCAATGTCAGTTTCATAGAATAATTCAGTAGTCTCAATGTTAGATCTAGGATGAGTTCCTTCATCTGATTCATAATCAAGCATTCTTTCCTGAATTTTGAACTTTTCATCAACTTTAACATTTGCGCTCTCAACAATAGTCTTAGTTCTCTTATTGTAACATCTATAAGATTTGATTTTCAAAGAATATCCAAGAAATATACCTTCATCACTTCTAGGATCAAACTTTCCAATGTCATCATCATTCTCAGTATCACTTTCACTTAAGGTTCTCTCTATACTAGCTTCAAGTTCTTCATCATTAGCATAATAACATTCCTTAGATATTCTAGGCTTAAAATTGTTTCTGTACTTCTTAACTCTCTTAGGACATTTAGATGCAAAATGACCATATTCTTGACATGTCCAACATTTAAAAATTTTCTTACCATTTGGTTCTCTCTTCACAAGCAAGGCTTCTTCAATCTTCATGTCTTCTTCATTTCTAGATCTGTTGCTGCCAGCATAATCTCCACTCACAATGATGCTTCTTGAAAAAGTAGGGTGAATAGTAAGAGCACTGAATGTTGTCTCCATTCTAGGTAAGTCTCCTGATAACCTTAGGTTCATTTCTACTGCTTCCAATCTTCCAAGAAGAGTCTCTCTTGTAAAGTTTGTAGTACAAGGTATAACTTGTTCAATCATCTGTGTTGTCTGCTTAAATGCAGCAGTTAATGTCCTCAGAATTTTCCATATCAATTCATTCTCTGTCTTTGTTCCTCCACAAGATTTTATACCTGCAACAATCTCTAACATTCTACCAATATAGCTTCTAACAGATTCATCTTCCATCATTCTTATATCTTCAAATGCACATATCCAATTATGTAATCTGACTTTCTTTGCATGTTCATCACCTTCAAAAGTAGAGTTTAAAGCTATCCAAATTTCATGAGATGTTTTCACATATTTTACCTAATTGTACTCATTCTCTGGAAGGGCTGACAAAAGTGCTTCTCTCAAAAGTATGTTACACATGAATAGATCTCTTTCATCATTAGTACATGTTTCAATATTATCCTCATCAATGATAGTCTTCTCATTCTTAGTAATCAACCAATAACCTGGTCCTAAACGTAGTAGATGTGTCTTCATCTTTTCTTTCGAGCTGTCAAAATTCACTCCATCAAACTTAGGACTTTCTTTCCTAAAATTCACCATGGATCTCCTTAAGCTGTTAAACTTTTCTTTCAAAGACATGTTGCTTTGATACCAATTGTTAGAAAGTAAAGTCTATCAAGATAACTGAGAGGGAGGCGGGGGGGGTTGAATCAGTTATCAGATAATTATAACCTTTATCAACTTCAATAGATTTTAATCATATAAGCAATGTAACCAACAACCATAGAAAGATATTCATACACAATAACACAAATACACAAGATATGTTGACTAGGGAACCTCTTGATCAAAGAGTAAACCCTGGTGGGAATGATGCCCACAAAAGATGAACTAATATGAAAGTTCCTTGTGAAAGGATGGACTCTGTTAGGAGTCTTATGAAATACATTCAGTACATATGAATCCCTGTTAGGAGATTTTGAATCCCTGCTAAAAGATTCTAACCCTGTTAGGAGTTATGGAAGACAAAAGGACCCGTTGCCCAAACAACTTCAATGGAAAGATCATTGAACACACTTTCCAACTGATCTCTAGATTATTCAACAGAATAATATCAAAATATTGTTGATCTCAACAATATGTTACCTCTTCTCTAACTATGCCAAACTGCACTCACTACTACACTAGATCTCAATTTCAAATCTTTGTACCTCACATATCCTCTTTCCACAAATTTGCTTTCATAATTTCATTCACTCTTACATTACTACATTACAACAAGGAAAACATTCCTTCCTTTATACCACACTCAAGTAATTACAAATGAGTTGGCAACCAAATTACAAAATAAAAGTTTCCACATGTTACATCAAAATTACACAAAACTATCAGCTTCCAATTAGAATAACTCTTCACTCGTGCGACCTCAAAGTTTGCACTATCATCCACATCACTATCAACATGTCTTCAACTGCACATAACCAGATTCCATCCCGATTAGGAGATATCATCTGATTTCCACAAACCGCTACTCAGGAACACTGCCTGAATACTGCTTCCACTGAAATGCTCATAACTTCCATGAATAAATGAATTACTATCTGCACTCTTAACCATGAACATATAACACATCATAGAGTAAGTCCTCAACATCACATAGCTTGATCTCTAATATCCCATGTGTGCTAATCCAAACATTGTCTGCTCCTCTGCTAATCTTTAGTAGATCACTGTGTTGATAACAATGACAATCACAGTCATGAATGCAACAACAACTGCTACAAAATGGCTTCTAATACTCCCATAGGATATATTCAACATTCATTCCTAACAGAGCCTTATGTTTTCTTTTTCACTTTTTTGACTAGAGGATTGATATAACTCCCCAAAGTATGCTGTTTTGTCTAGCTCAATGTTGAAATCTTCCTTGTGGTATCCCATATGTATGCTTTGTCTTAGTCCTAAGAATTCAACTTTAGCTTCATCATTCTAGAAAATGTCTATGGTTGGTGTATTTTGTTGTTCCCAATCTATAAGGTCAAGGTAAACCAAGGCTATGTTATCCCTCGTTAGAAGGATGAGATGGGAATTTTTTTAATGGTATTGATGTATGAATTAGTTACTAACTCAAGGGTCTTAGATGAGGATGAGGGTGAAGGTTCTAATATGTTCCAAAACTACTCAATCCAAGTTGTATGTTTTGTGGGTTTATCTTGTAAAGATATTTGAGTGATGGCTTTGTCAAGATGTAGGATATCTGTGGTACATGGGAAATCCCACTCGTAACCATTAGATTCTATGTCTGAATGGGACTCCTCAAATGTATCAACTTTATTATAAACACAAGTGTTAATATTAGTGGGTAATGATATATTCAAGATGCCCCCTATAGGTGTTTTATAACCTAAGTCTTGATGCTTTGGATTTTGAGTAGGAGAAATTGGCTCCACTTTTCCTTACTCTTTCTTTCCTGGGCCTGAACACCCATTGTACCCTTTCTTTTCAACTGTGGTATATCCCCTTCCATATTCATGTACTAGGATTATGTGTTCTGAAGGTTCATCTGTATACAACTAGGAGGATAGATTGTTTTCAATGATCTCTTCGTGTATATCTCTCCATATTACAAAAACCATGGGTAGATAGACAATTGTTAGTTTATGCTTCCTTTGTAGAGGTTGGCTCAATTTTCCATATGACCTGGGAGAGATAGGTAAATTTCCTACACAAAATAAGTTTTCATAGGTGTATTCTCCACATCCATTTTCTTGTACTTAAATTTTAAACTTTGATGTTGGTTCTACTAGTGATTTCTCAATACTTGTGGGATCTATATTTTGGGATGAGGAAATAGTTGATTCCTCTTGATTGTTGGGTACCTAATTTGAACTATCTCCTTTGAGATTGGTGCAATCTAGAAAAGGGTCTTTTTTGCTAGGTATGGTGATTTCAATTCCATTGTGAAGTAATTTCAAGCACTAATGATAAGTAGATCCATGGTCTCCTTAGGAGCGTGTTATAACACAACTCCAAATTCTAGTACTTGGAATATAGTGTCTTGATTTTTTGAACCCAATTAGATTGGGATACTTATGAAGCCCTTGGAAGGATGTTCTTCATCATCATAGGAACTTATTATGATCTTCTTGGTGATTTCTACACAACTCTTAGAATATCCCAAAGCTTGTATCAATTTTAGGGTGTAGATATTCAAACCTGCTCCTCCATCTATCAAGACTCATATGATTTTATGAAGGTGGATGAAAACTTCTAGATGTAAAGGATTTGTGTGAGATGGTTTGTATGCTGGAAGATATTTTTTAGTGAAGACCACTTGATGTGGATTTGATATATACCCTACCATGGCTTGAAACTTGTCAACTTCTAGATCTTTTGGGATGGTTGACTGTTCTAGGATTGTCTCTAAGACTACTTTATGTTCATCCGAGATGCTAAGTAGTTCATAGATAGAAATTTGTGTTGGGGTCTTTTTCAAATGGTCTAGCAGATTTTACTAACCTGATGGTGGATTGGATGACTTACTGGATATAACAACTTTTTATGTGGCTCCTTATACTATTATTTTGGTATGGTGGGTGGCAACAACAGAACTTATTTCTACACCTTGGATAATGATGGTGTTTATGGTTAGGTTTGGATCTGCCTTAGTGTACGTGATGTTTTCCTGATTGTTCATTCTTAAGGTAGAGGCCTTACCTTTTTCATGATTCATCAATGGGGTTTGGAAAACCTTATGATCTTGGTTGGTGGTGCCAAAATTTGTGACTACTTCAATCTTTGCCACGGTTGATGAAATCTTGGACAATGTGTATTAGTTACATACAACCAGTTGTTTTATGTCCCTTGGTTCTATGATAGTTGCAGTAAATGTGGTCATCCTACCATGTTGTTTTTATAGGACCTTTATAGTGTCTTATCTCGAGTAAAGTGATTGAATGTGACTATATTAGTTTCTTCAAGATCATCTCAAGAGATTCTACAAGAGGGGTAAAATCCCGTCATGGAGCGGGAATACTTCTTGCATAACTATGTTGTTGGTTAAGTGCATTGGTTTGTTCAGGGTTTTGCCTAGGAGCATTTTTGTTAACATTTTGTGTTGGTTGTGTCTATTGGAGTGCACTTGGTGCTTGCATGCGTAGTACTAGTTATGCCATTTTTGCATTGACAATGCCATCATTTGTTACATTTTTGTTCTTGGACCAATATTTGGTTTTTTTGTAAGGTGTTGGATTATTGGTCTCTTTCTTGAGGATTACCTTCAAGGTGGGGGATCTTTCTTCTTTTAGTCCTTGCTCGGCTAGCTCTTCAAAAGTCTCGATGGACTAGAAGTTAAGTTTACACATTAGGTCTAGCTAATAGTTTTCAATGAACACATGGATATTTTCATTGGTTTGTACATGGAAGGATTCCTTAGAGGCAACATTTGTCCAATGTAGGTGTGGACAAGGCTTTTGAGGGTACCTGGTTTGGAAAACTTCAAGTCAAACAAAGATTAGATTTTAGTCTTGCATGAAATCAAACAAAACAAGTAAAACTCTAAACTAAGCCACCTCAAATTGAGCTAAAGCAGGTGCACCCAAGCACTGTTTGATTTTCTCTTGCTTAAGGGGATGTGGGTGTGCTCTCTAAGCACTTGGAGCATGTTCCTTATGTATTTTAGGACGGATTGAGATCCATGAAAACCCCAAAAATGGCACAAAATAGGTATAGAACACCTGATTTTCCCCTAAGGCCTCAAGGATCAAATGATGCTGAAATGAAGATTAAGCTACATGATGTTTATGCTAAGATTGATTTTAACCAAATAGAGATGTGATGATGATGATATGCTATGTAAAATGAGGAAATAAACTATGTTAATCTATTATTACTAAATTAAGATGAGCTAAAATGCTTGAAAGTAAGCTAGATTAAGATTGATTATGCTAAAGCTAGAAATAAAAGGGCATGATAACAATGCATGAGAATAAAAGCTAAGCTAATGCATTCGCTCTTGAAAGGAGGAGCATTTATAGGATTTGGGAAGGAGGAATGAATGGCCAGGATCAAAATCCTTAAGAGAGGCCAAGATTCATTCAAAGGGGAGCACATGGATTGTGCTAGTTTAGGGCCACCTCCTTGTGACAAGTGTCACAAGGGCATTGAGTTGAAAGATGGGAGGAATGTGCGCAATTTGGGAAATGTGCCTAAGGTCAAAGAGTGTAAGAAAGGGGTGAGGGGCTTCTTAAATGCATGATAAATGCATGTAAGAGGGATAAGGAGGCCTTAAATGCATTTAAAGCATGTAAGAGAAGTCTCTAGAAGTTTGTTGACTTTGGGTTAAGCTTAGGATTTGGCTAACCTTGGTTAGGGAATGTGACAGGATTAGGGGGAGGGATTAGGATTAGGATTAGGGTTAGGACTTTCTAGAAGAGTCTAGAATTTCCTTAGGATAAATATGGATTTTAGGAAATAAATAAAGATTTATTTATTTCCATGGTTTAGATTTGAGAATATTTATTAAAATGAATTTAATAAATATGAGGAATAAATATTTAATCTTAATTAAATATTTTGAGTTGGGACTAGGGTTAGGAAATGATGGGATTAGCCTTTAATCGAAATTAAAGAAGGATTAGAAAATTCTGGAAGAGGTTAGTGGTCTTAAGGAAATTGGCCAAGTTTTCGGCAAAAAATAAATTAATTATTTATTTTGAGATTTTTTCGTCAATTTATTAATTAAATAATTAATAAATAAGGAGATAATGTTTAAATAAGATTTAAACATTTTTGGGAGGGATTCCTTAATTAAATATTTTTAATTAAGGTAAAGAGATTTAATGACATAAAAATAAATTAATTAAATAAATAATTAATTAATTAATAAATGATGATGTCATCAGGGATTTTTTAGAAAATAAAAATACTTTATTTTTTAAAAGATTTTTAGGTGTCTACAGTACGAAGGAGGCAAATATCTCTCCATTATTTTGTTTGATGGTGCAAAGATCTATCAATGTCACTTCTATGATGATGTGTGAATAATGTGATATGAATTTTTTCGCTAGTTCATTCCATGACTTTATCTTGAGAGGGAGTCTGGACTAGAACTAGTTCATGGCTATACCACTAAGACTACATATCAAGAGTCTCATAAGATATGTGTCATTGTGAGCTACCTCAATACATGCTATGAAAAATTATCTTATGTGATCGCGAGGACACCCTTTTCCTTGTACCTATCAAATTTGGTCATGAGAAAGTTGATTAGAAAATGTGGCATATGTAGTGTCATATAAAAGGGATAAGGACTAAGGTCTACTATGGTATAAGACCTCTTAGGAGAACTTGTATGCAAGTTAATGACTTGTTGTTGGAGGATTTGGAGTTATTGGGCAATTGTTTCAATGGGCAGCTATATGAATGATGTTGCATTTGGATCAATAAATGAGACTCCACTATTTTGGGATGTTGCAATCATATGTGGTGGCAGAGTGTGCTGAAGTGTTGGAGTGTATGAAGGTACTGAGATGTAATGAGATGATATATTATGATGAGGTGATAGATTATGTTTGGGTGATAGATTGTGTTAGGGTACTAGAACATACTAAGATGCCAGATTATGCTATGGTGCATGATTATGCTGGGGGTTTTGAAATTGTTGAGGAGATAGGATATGCTAGGGCTATTGACTTTTTTGGGGTAATTGGAATTTCTTAGGTTTGGGAACTACTAAGGTGCTAGGAGATGTTGGGGTTGTTGACCTTGTTGAGGTATTTGGAATTGTTGTAGGTATGGGAACTATCAAGGCGCTATGACTTGCCAAGGAACTAGGACTTGTGGGGGTTCTTGGTATTGTTGTGGTGTTATGACTTACTAAGGAAATATATTACTTGATCCATTTGTCATCTTGTTGAAAACATTTATAAGTATTATGTCATGTCCCCTTTTCAAATAATTAAAAATAATAACTTTTTCTAAGGCTGGCAGGCTCAAAAAGTAAAGTTTCAAAAAAAGGGGCTAATCTTTGGAAACCAATGGATTAATAAATGAAAATTATTATTAAAATATGTATTATTTACCCCTCTTGGTCGTGAGTTAGGGTTATGCCCTCTTTTAAAGGGGTTTGGAGGCATTTCAGGCTCATTCTAGAACTTGATTTTTGCTCATTACTTTGTTGTTTTTCAGAGGCTGCCAAACTTGTGGAGAAGGAGACCCAAGGATGGGATTTTGTAGGTTTATAGGAAGGATAAGGATGGGAGTTTGAGGCCATTCCATGTGCAAGCTCATGCAAAGTTTTTCCTTGTGCTAAATAGTGCAAATTTGTGAGTTTTCGGGTGTGTTTCTTGTAAGAGTTTGGTGTTTCCGGTTGAGTATTTCATATCAGTTTGGTTTGCTGCTATATTGTAGACATTTTGATGTTAAAATAGATCTGAATATATTTATTGGGTCATGGTTATACTTCTGTGATAGATTATTAGTGTTTTATGATATTTTCGGGCTATTTTGTGTTGTTTTCGGGAGCCCGATGAGCATTGTTTTTGTCCTCCGTTTGGGAGATATTGTGTAAACTCTATATAGATCTGAAAATTTCATTTTTTAGGTTGTTATTTTGGTAAAATTTTTTTTTAAATGTCTACTTTCAGATTTATCAATAATATGTGAAGTTGTGAAGTTTTTGGCACTATTTCGGGCATACCCGATTTGGGTTTTATTGAGAAATTGGTTGATCTTTTGAAATATTGGTTGTTTGATTTTAAAATCTGGTTAGAGGCTTTAAATATCATATAAATTCAGAAAGGGGACATTTCAGTGGTATCAGAGCTATGATCTTGCTAGCCTGAGGGTTTGTAGAAGTTTGTATGCAACTAAGTGAAAGAGAAAAGAGATATTTGCAACGAGAAAAGAATAAAAAAAATTTGATCAAACCTCCTGTTGAAAATAAAAGTAAAAAATCCAAGGAAGGAACAAGTATGGCTGACCCAGATGAGATGGCAAATAAATTCTTCCAGGAAATCCAAAATACTCAGAAGCAAACAGTGGATAGTTTGGCAGAAACTAGAGAGGCTTTGCGAATATTGACAAAAAAACTGCAAGGAGTTGTATCTACTAATGAGAAAGGGAGCACTTTAGAGGAGCCAAGAAATTTGAAACCCACACCCTCTAAATCAACAAAAACTATTTTCTTGCCTACAAATGAGCCACCAGTACCAAATCCATCCATTAGTCCTATGGAAGAGGTTACAAGTAACTTGATTGCATTAAGAGCTACTTATAATGGCTTAGATGATGACTTTCATAGTTCAATTCCTTTTAGAGAATATGTGGATATGATGAACACTTTGATGCCCAAGAAAGAGTATAGGAGGGAGCATGACATAAGTGGAAGAGAGCTCAAAAATAAAATAAGCAAGTTTACAGCACCTACTTTTGATGGAACAAATAAAATTTCAGCTAGAGCATGGCTACAAAAATTACAGACCTTCTTCACACTTAACCCCATGAAGGAGAGTGATGTCATTCAATTCGCAAGTCTACACTTGGAAGATGCAACCTATGATTGGTGGTACCATGGAATGACTACTCAAGGTCATGATCAGGTAACTACATTTGATGATTTTAGTCAAAGAGTGATAGATAGATTTGATCTCAAGGATGTTGAAGAGTATTTTAAAGAATTGTCAAAGTTGAAGCAAACCAAATCAGTTAATGAGTATATAGAAGAGTTTCAAAAGGTGGCTGTTATGGTACCTAATATGAGTGAAAAGAGGATTGTTTATCTTTTTCTTGATGGTTTGGAAGATTCTGTTAAGGGTTTGGTTAAGGCTTTCTCACCCTCAACCTTACAAGAAGCTATCAAAAGAAGCTTGCAACTTGAAACTTGTGTGCCTATGAAACCAGTCACTAATCAAAAACCCCCAAATCTTTGGCAACATAAGGGGAATTTTTAGAAAAAGACTTTTCCAGCACCACCACCAAAGAATGTGATAAATGTAACAAAAAAGAAGGTAGATGAAGAGACTAGGGGTGAGTTACGAAGGAAAAAGCTTTGTTTCACTTGTAGAGAACCATGGGTTCTAGGACACAGATGTTTGGGGAAAGGTCAAGTGCACTATATTGAAGTTGCTTCAGAATCTGATTCAGATGAGCATGAGGAATTTCATGACACTAAGGAGGAGGAAGAAGAAGAGAAAGAAAAAGAAATCAGCAAGGATGGCACTTTAGCAGCATTATCAGGAGTCCCAAGATACCATCCCATTCGAATTCGAGGGGTACTAGCAAGGCAAAGGTTGACAATTCTTCTTGATAGTGGGGCAACTCACAATTTTATTGATGAGGGATTTGTCATGAAAAGAGGGCTTAAAGTAGAAGATTTTGAGGGATTCAATGTTACTGTAGCTGATGGATTCACTATGCCTTGCACATGGGTGGTGAAACAACTCAAGATGACCTTAGGAGATTATGAGTTATGTGATGACTTCTATGTTGTTGGCATTGGGGAGATAGATCTTGTATTGGGTGTTCAGTGGTTGCACTCTATTGGAGGCTATTACATGAACCATCAAACTATGGAGTTTAAATTTCATTCCAATGGGAAAGAAGTCTTATTGAGAGGCTTATTGAATGGAGCACCTAAGGTGGTCACTGCAAAAAGGATGGAGAGGACTTTTCAAAGAGGACAAGTAGCATGGGCAGCAGGAGTCATAATCCATCCAACAATCTCTCCAAAGAATCAAGGTAATTTCCATTTTGAAATTCAAAATATTCTTGATAAGCATAGTATAGTTTTCAATGATTTGCCTCCGGGATTACCACCAGATAGAGGTTTTGAGCATGTTATAGAGTTAGAACAGGGTGCCAAACTAGTTATAACAACTCCATACCACCATCCAAGAGGTTATAAGGAAGAAATAGAAAAAACTATTAAGGAACTCCTGAACATGGGATTCATAAGGCCTAGCTCTAGTCCATTTGCATCATTTGTGGTACTTGTCAAGAAAAAGGATGGTACAATGAGAATTTGTATAGACTACAAGGCTCTAAACAAGAAGACCATAAAAAATAGGTATCCCATACCACGCATAGATGAACTCATTGATGAGTTACATGGTGCTGTATACTTCTCAAAAATTGACTTAAGATCAGGGTACCATCAAATCCGCATGAGGAGGGAAGATGTGGAAAAGACTGCTTTGAGATGTCACTATGGGCACTTTGAATTTCTTTTTATGCCATTTGGCCTCACTAATGCACCAGCAACATTCCAATCTTGTATGAATAAGGTATTCAGCAAGCATCTTCGAAATTTTGTTTTGGTATTTTTTGATGATATCTTGATTTACAGTAAAACATGGGAAGAGCATCTAAAGCACATAGACACTATTTTGGGAATCTTGGAGCAGCAATCCTTCTATGCTAAGCTATCTAAATGTGAGTTTGGTTTGATAGAGACCCTATATTTGGGACATATTATAAGTTCTAAAGGAGTACAGGTTGATCAACAAAAAATTTAGGCAATTTTGGATTGGCCTCCACCCACTAATCTTACATAGTTGAGAGGTTTCTTCGGGTTGTGTAGCTACTATAGGAGATTTTTCAAGGGATTTTCTCAGCTTTCTACCCCCTTGACTAATTTGACAAAGAAAGGAGCTTTTATTTTGACAGGAGAGGCACAAAAAACATTTGATAAGCTTAAGGAGGTAATGAGTTCATGCCCTGTGCTTTCGATTCCAAATTTCTCTTTACCTTTTGTTGTTGAATGTGATGCTTTTGGAGAAGGTATAGGGGCTGTCCTAACTCAAAGGGGACATCCAATAGCATTTGAAAGTAGAAAATTAAATCAATCAGAGAAAGGTTACTCCATCTATGATAAGGAAATGTTGGCAATCATGCATGCACTTCATAAGTTTAGACAATATTTGGTATGTGGGAGATTCATTGTAAAGACAGACCATAATAGCCTTAGGTTCTTCTTGAACCAAAGGAATTTGAATGATCATCAACAAAAATGGGTAAGCATTGCAAGCTTATGATTTTGATATTGAATACATGAAAGGAAAGAATAATGTGGTTGTTGATGCTCTCTCAAGAAAGCCCACTTTGTGTTCCTTAACATCTATCTCTGCTGATTGGAAAGTCTCCATACTTTTCGAGTATGCTAAAGATTCCTTTGCCACCAAGATTTTGGATAAGTTAGTGGATGATAACAAGTACAAGGTTGTTGATGAATTGATTTATTACAAGAATAGGATCTTCTTAGTGCCAGGATCAAAAACTAAGGAGAGGATATTGAGGGCCTTTAATGACACACCTTTGGCTGGTCATCAAGGATATTTCAAGACATACAGGAAACTTCGAGAGTGGTTTTCATGGAAGGGTATGAAGGAGTATGTCCTTAAACACATTAAGGAATGTATGGTATGCCAACAAAACAAGAGTGAGCCAATTTTTCCTGTAGGGTTGTTGCAGCCACTTCCTATTTCTGAACAAAAATGGGAAAGTATTTCCATGGACTTCATCACTGGGTTGCCCAAGGTTCAAGGTAATGATTGCATATATGTGGTGGTAGATAGACTAACTAAGTATGCACATTTCTTTCCCATCACATCTGATTTCAAGGCATCACAAGTGGAAGAATTGTTCTTCAAGGAAATTTTCAGGTTACATGGCTTGCCTAGAAATATTGTCAATGAACGGGACAGTAGATTCCTCAGCTCTTTTTCGAAGGAACTCTTCCATTTGGTAGGAACTGAACTCACTCCCAGTACTAGTTATCACCCTCAAATAGATGGACAAATAGAGATAGTTAATAAATGGATAGAGGGATATTTGAGGAACTATGTTTTAAATCAACAACATGCTTGGGTGAAATGGTTGCGCCTAGGGGAGTATTGTTACAATACATCTCATCACATGTCTATTGGTATGCCTCCTTTTCATGCTCTTTATGGTTATGATGCCCTTTCCTTTGTTGATCTAGTACTTTCAAATAGCAGAGTACCTGCAGCAATTGATTTCATTAAGCAAAGCCACGACATAATAAGGTCCCTCAAGGATAATCTACAACATGCACAGAACTAACAGAAGTTGTATGCTAATAGAAAAAGGACTGAAAGATCTTTTGAGGTGGGAGATTTGGTATTTGTCAGGTTGCAGCCATATAAGAAAAGAACCTTGAAGAGGAGTGGGGCAAAGAAGCTCAAGCCAAGGTTCCATGGGCCTTATAAGATCATCAGGAAGGTAGGAGAGGTAGCTTATGAATTGGAGCTCCCACCAAATAGAAAAATACATAATGTTTTCCATGTCTCTTTCCTAAAGAAGGTTCTAGGCTAGCAAACCATAGTATCTATAGAATTACCACCTCTTGATGATGAAGGGAAATTAGTTTTGATACCAGAAGAGGTTTTGGATACAAGAGAGAAAAGATTGAGAAATAAGAGTATCACAGAGCATTTGGTCAAATGGAAAGGATTACCATTGGAGGATGCAACTTGGGAAGGAGAACATATTCTTGAGCATCCCAACCTTCATTTCTTGAGGACAATCAATATTTGGGAGGGAGGACTTGTCATGTCCCCTTTTCAAATAATTAAAAATAATAACTTTTTCTAAGGCTGGCAGGCTCAAAAAGTGAAGTTTCAGGAAAAGGGGCTAATCTTTAGAAACCAATGGATTAATAAATGAAAATTATTATTAAAATATTTATTATTTACCCCTCTTGGTCATGAGTTAGGGTTATGCCCTCTTTTAAAGGGGTTTGGAGGCATTTCAGGCTCATTCTAGAACTTGATTTTTGCTCATTGCTTTGTTGTTCTTCAGAGGCTGCCAAACCTGTGGAGAAGGAGACCCAAGGATGGGATTTTTCAGGTTTATAGGAAGGCTAAGGATGGGAGTTTGAGGCTAGTCCATGTGCAAGCTCATGCAGAGTTTTCCCTTGTGCTTAACAGTGCAAATTTATGAGTTTTCGAGTGTGTTTCTTGTAAGAGTTTGGTGTTTCTGGTTGAGTATTTCATATCAGTTTGGTTTTCTATTGTATTTTAGACATTTTGATGTTAAAATAGATCTGAATATATGTATTGGGTCATGGTTATACTTCTGTGATAGATTATTAGTGTTTTGTGATGTTTCCGGGCTATTTTGTGTTGTTTTCGAGAGCCCGATGAGCATTGTTTTTGTCCTCCGTTTGGGAGCTGTTGTGTAAACTCTATACAGATCTGAAAATGTCATTTTGTATGCCATTATTCTGGTGAAATTTCTATAAAAATTTTTACTTTCAGATTTATCAATAATATGTGAAGCTGTGAAGTTTTTTGGCACTATTTCGGGCATACCCGATTTGGGTTTTATTGAGAAATTGGTTGATCTTTTGAAATATTGGTTGTTTGATTTTAAAATCTGGTTAGAGGCTTTAAATACCATATAAATTTAGAAAGGGGGAATTTCTTATTCACTACTTAGACTTGTCAAGTTATCCTTGACTGATTTAGGGTTGTCCTAAACTGGAAGGGACACTTGGTTGAGGCACTTTAGGAGGTTGTGGGTGAGTTGCCCCTAGTAGGGGTAGCCCTTGCTTAGGTTGGGGAGTTGTGTTGGAGGACCTTGTTGCCATTGTTTTTAAGGTACTTGATGGATGAGCCAAATTCAATATTGAGGGTGTCACTATGGTGGCAAGTATACTAGGTGCAAATGGAAAGTTGGCAAATAAGGGATTATTATACTACACTCCTAGGGTGCTAGAAGATGTGGTGACATGGGAAGCATTTTTTATGGAATTATTGGATGGGATGACTAAATTGAGTGGTAGGGGTTTCATTGAGGCCACCCAAGCTGGTGGTATATGTATGTCCTCCACTATGGTGGATGTGTCAACCCAGCTGGTAATTTGGCATCTTTTAGTATGAGCATGTGAAGTTACTTGTTCGGATCATATTCTATCATGGACTCTAAGATTTATTTCATCTTCTCATCATGTAAACCATCCTCAATCTCTTCTATGCATCTAGATTTCATTTCCTTAGGAGAGAGTTCACTTGGGATATCCTTTTATGTTGTCTCATGATGAAAAAATGTCTTAGGATTCTTGTAGTCTAATATCAAAGTTCTAGGTGCAAATTAAATGCTTTGATGGGGATCCTGGGTAAGGTCCTCGTTATGTTCCATTGTTTCCTTACTTTTCTTGGATCGAATGTTTGACATATGCAAGTCTATGATAAATACAAGACAACTAGGGAAGTCAAACTCTAAATTTTTTATTTTTTTGATATGGGATGATAATGCAAGCTAGGAATCAAATATGATGTCTCAGGTATAAGTACCTTACCCTAAGAGAGATTCTTGAAACTTCAAAATTAAACCCTCTAAGGAAAGACCCAAATGATATTGAGGACTACCTTGACACCAAATGGTAGGAAAAAGTGATAAATTATGGAGATAATGTCTATCTAAGACAAGTGTTAACAAAAATGATAAGGTGCCTATGTTGAGGCTAGTAGATGAGGATAGTGTTGATGATGTTAAGATAAAATAAAAGACCACTATAGGAATATCCTAGGGAAATGCACCCTCTAATTTGAAAAATGACTCTAAGAAGTGCAATACTTTAACCCTAAGATATGCAAGCTATCTTTTTGAGGTTTTTTGGATTTTGGTACTAAGAATGGTGAAAATGAAAAAATAAAGATTCTAAGATATGCCTATCTAGGTATGTCAATCACAAGGAACTAGGATGAAATATTGGTGTAGTGTTTGTAGGACTTGTGTTTGTAGAACAAATATTGTAGGACCAATCTTTTAGGATAAATCTCATAGGACAAATCTTCTAGGACAAATGTTATAGGGTAAATGTTCTAGGACCGATATTGAAGGACCAATTGTTTTAGGATAATTCTTATAGGACCAATTTTGTAAGACAAATCTTGTAAGTTTACAAACTCAAAAAAAGTCAAAATCAATGTGTAGTTGCAAGACTGAATAAAAAATAAATGATTTGTGTATTTCAATAGCTTTTCTAAGCTTCAAGTTTTCACGAAGTATGTCACAATGAAAGCAATATTTAATCTACAGTAAAAATTGGCTTCATCTGAAATATTATAGGTCAATTGCTTGGGTGTTTGTCACCTCACACAACATATCTGCCACACAACTAGAGCTTAAAATACCTCTTGAAGGTGCCTATTATTTTGCCTTTTCTAGGTATTTTTTATGTGTTAACGAAGATCTATTTTGCAACACAATATCCTTGGGACATATATGATGAGAATCTTAGGGTAAAATTCTATTTTAGCCTCCCCTTGCACTATAATAAAACAAATATTCAAAGGTAAACTATGTGGCCTCTAATTAACAAGGTTGTAGTAAGTTCTGTGGTGTCTCCCCAATCATTTTGTACATGAGTGACTCACTTAAGAGCCTACTTGACCATGCCATTTGCCTAGGGATACTTCACCCGATCTAGACTATCATCAACATTCATCATCTAAGCTTGAGGATGAGACCATAATTTTTTTAGAGTCTTATTTATATACCAACTAGAAGGATTTTTTGGTTTGAGGTCATCCTTTGTTGGGTTTTTGATCCCCCCAAACATGCCTCTCTAAAAAAAATGGTTTATAATCTAATAGATTATGTAAGTGCACCAAGAACTCCAAACACCAGGTTAATCACATTAAGCACCAATAGTCAAATGTGAACTAAGTTATTATTCATGAAAGCACACAAGTTCAATTTTAAGCCCAAATCAAATGAGATTTGTCTTGTTCAATTTTATTGCACCAATCTCAATTGTACATTACATTTGTTCAATTCTTTAGACCACCATGTCAATTTTAAGCACCAAAATCATATATGAAATGTGATGTTTGTGCATGAAATGTGTTAGAATGATTTTAGAATAACTGAGAGGGGGGATGAATCAGTTATCCGCAGGTCCAGATGTACCAATTCAACTTTCTAGCTTTTCAACAAACTTAGATCTAATCAGCAATTCACTCAGTCTCTATAGCATATATCAGTTACATAAAACTTGCAGAATATAAAAATTTCAACAATAGTCACATCAAATAACATTTACACAAGTATAACACCAAGATTTAACATGGAAACCCAATTTGGGAAAAACCACTTGTAACATGCTACTAATTTTTACTCTTCTGAAGTGAGCTCTATTAAAAGCCAACCCGATTAAAGGTTTACAATACACACTATTAGGTGTGACCCTGTTGAAGGATTTAATCACCTTGTTAAGAGTGTTCTGGTTAGAGGGCTTAAGAACATTCCATTAGAATGTCACCTTGATTAAAGGGTTTACACAATTACTATTAGGTCAACCTTGATTAAAGGATTTAGACTGATACAATGGTTAAAAAGTAACAGTAGGTTCTGATCTAAAATATACAACTCACTTTGCAAATATAGATCCAATTCTCTCATATGTTGATTTACTGACTGACCTTCATTTCCATTTCCATCTTAGATCTGCTCAAAATTCTCTTCAAGCAATCACCACAACTCCGTTCAGCTCTTCATAGCTTCACCTTAGCCTTCTTCTTAGATTCATCAGTCAATAACATCAACCTCTTCCACTTACTATTTAACCTCATAATTAGGTCATCCTTATACCTCCTTGATCAGGTATATTAATCTTTTATCGCTTAATCTCTTCTATAGATCTTAGGTTTAGGTCAGATTCATCAAATCCTTCCATCATTTTGTTTTCCTAATTTTTCCTTCTAGATACATCTCCAAACTTCACCTTGAATCCATAAGAAAATGGTTTACCATGCATTAAATGCTCCATATCATTCATTAATAATGTCAACACATTTTACATATCCCAAGAATTCAAATATCTCAGCTGGGATTCTCAATTCTTTCACAAAATGTAAATTACTGACAATTGGTCAATATTGTGTTCATCTCCTCAGTCATTACTAGATATCTCAGTCATCACTAAAACTTTATTCTCAGTAAACATTGTCTTTGCTTAGTTAATTATTTGTCACTCAACAATTACTAATGCTCAGTCGATACTATATTTTCTCAACATATACTGGTGCTCGGTCGACACTAGCATCACTCAGCTTAAACTAAATTTATTCACTTTTTCTCAATTAAGCCTATGTTTCCAGTATTTCTTCTTCACTTGGTGTTAAAGATAAACAACACATTACCTTGTCAATATGCCAACTAATCAAGTACCCATTGAAGTATCACATAACTCAACCATTCCTTAGGTCCTCTTGTTATCTCCTATTTTCAAATCCTCTTCATCAATCAGAAGATATGGTACTCTACTAGATAGAAACTATCTTACCAGTTAAGGGTTGACACCAATGATGATATAAAAATTATTTCAATTATATTTTCTAGCAATGTCCCTCTTTGGCATTGATGGAAACACCACATGATTTACCATACAATCCAAAATATTTGTGCATCAGATCTTCATTAATATCCTTAGCTTCATTCTAATTCACATCCAAGTACCAGCTCCATCTTGGATAAATTTTTCTTTGTCTGTTCATTGAATCTCTTTCTTATTCAATCACTCCCTCTTTGTTGTATCTATGTTATGTATCTCTCCCTTAATGTTTTATCTCTCTTCTGTATCTCTCCCTCTTTGACAATAATTCCAAAGAAACTTGTATATGTCACTTGCATCTTTACCATGTAGATGTCTTCATGTCAATTCTATTATGTTGTATACTCCCTTTGTCATCTTTCCTGTGACTTATTTACATCTTTTGCTTTACTTCTCACAACTCTAGGTAAATCCTAAAGTGTGACCTCTTCTGCATCAATTTGTCAGATATTCTGACTAGCACATTTAATGTAGTGCTCCTATATGTTTCTAGGTAGCCTCAGTTAGGGGAATCACCCCTAATTTACCTCTAAGGTATTCATGAGCATCTTTAGGTAATTCTTTTGTGAATATATCTGCTAGTTATTCCTTTGTATTCACATATTCCAATCTCACTTCTTTGTCTTGAACTAACTCTCACAAGTAATGATACTTGATAGCAATATGCTTAGTCTTAGTGTACATAACAAGATTTTTTGATATTTTAATAGCACTTTTGTTATCATAGAAAATAACAACTGGCTCAGTGATTTCCTCCTTCATACCTTTTAACAATTGCTTGATCCATACTAAATTTGAACAATTCACTATTGTTGTGGCATATTCATCTTCTATTGTTGATTGAGAAATGCAGTTCTATTTCTTACTTGTCCAGGAGACTAATCTCTTTCTTAGAAAGAATGTGCCATCACTTGTACTCTTTCTGTCATCCACCTTTCCTTCCCAATCTGCATCAATGTAAACTTTCAGTTCAAACTTATCATTCTTCTTATAATACAATCCATAGTCCTATGTTCCTTTTAGATATCTCAATATCCTTTGTATTGCCATCATGTGACTCTCTTTAGGATTTGCAGAAAATCTTGCAACAATCCCAACTTATAGGGCAATATTCGGTCTTCTATGGACAACATATTGTAACTTTCCAATCATAGATCTATATAGGGTTTGATTGACTTCAACTATATCATCAGTTTTTGATATTTTTTGTCCAGTGGCCATAGGTCTACTTACTCGTCTAGAATCTTCCATACCAAAAGTTTCTAGTATCTCCTTGACATACTTAGATTGAGTAATATAGATACCTTTCTTCATCTAATAAACTTACAAACCAACAAAGAATTTGATCTCACCAAACATAGACATTTCAAATTCATTTTACATCTCATTTGAAAAGGATTGACATAGGGCATCTTGTCCTCCAAATATGATATCATCAACAAAGATTTCAGCTATCAAAATCCCTTTACCTTTTTTAGTCTTCAAATACATATTGTTGTTGTCATTTGTTCTTACAACTCCAATCTTTATCATATAATTGTCTAGTCTCTCATACCATGCTCTGGGGGCTTTCTTTAATCCATATAGTGCCTTATGCAGTTTATAAACCATATTCTTCTTACTTGGATCAAAAAATCCTTCTGGTTGTTCAATGTATACTTCTTCTTCCAATATCTCATTCAGGAATGCAATTTTGGCATCCATTTGATATACTTTGAATCATTTATATGCTGCATATACAAGTAGAGTCCTTACTCCTTCCAAACTTGCAAATGGGGCAAATATCTCCCCATAGTCAATGCCTTCTTCTTGTGCATATCCTTTGCATACCAATCTAACTTTGTTCCTAGTGACTTCTCCATGTTCATTTAGCTTATTTCTGAATACCCATTTTGTTCCAATAACATTCTTGTCTTCTGGTCTCAGCGCTAGTGTCCAAGTTTTTTTTTCTCTATCTGCTTATTTCTTCATTCATGGATTGTATCCAATTGTCATTCTCTAAAGCATCTTTTACTGTCTTAGGCTTAAATTCACATAGTAAGCAGGTACGATAATTCAACTTACTTCTTGTCATAACTCCATATTCTTTATCTCCAATTATTTGTTTAGGCTTATGATGTCTTCTTACATATTGTGCCAATGTAGGTTCAAATTTCCTTTCTACTTGATCTTGATCTTCAAGTTCATCTTGTAGATTCTCTATCTCTTCTTCTGATTGCTTGGCAACATCCTCCTGATGCTTAGCATTTTCTTGTTGTGGCTCGATAGATTCATGTTTTTCCTTAACATCTGATTTAGGGGCATTACTAGCTTCTCCTTCTTCCATGTATACAAAACATATGTAATCTTCAAGTTCTTGCTTTCACTTAACTTCATTCTTTTCTGCATATTCATGAGCTCTAACATTTTCACTTTCTACAATTTTCTTAATGTTATAATGCAAACACTTGTAAGCTTTGCTATTACTAGAATATCCTAGGAATATGCCTTCATCACTTTTAGCATCAAGTTTTCCATTCCTATTGTCTTTCTGTATATAAAATCTACTTCCAAAGACTTTAAAATATTTCACATTAGGTGCATATCCATACCATAACTCAAAAGGTGTAGTATTTGTACCTTTCTTGATTTGTACTTGGTTCAAGGTATAAACACCTATACTTACATCTTATCTCTAGTACTTTTGTGCAACATTCTTCTCTATCATCATTGTTCTAGCACAATTCATAATTGATATGTTTCTTCTTTCTGCTATGCCATTCTATGGAGGTGCTTTATTCCTCTATCATTTCAGAATAGATTGAACTCATTTGATATAAACTCTCCTCCTCTATCAGATCTCAATCATTTCAAGATTTTACCTATCTCTTTTTCAACTTTTTCCAAATACCACTTAAACAATTGAAATGCATCAGATTTCTCTTTTAAAAACATCGCAGTCATCATTCTATAATAGTCATCAACAAACAGAATAAAATACTTATCACCATAGTAACTTTGCACACACATAGCTCCACAAAGGCCAGTATGAACCTAAATAATGGTAAAATGGAACCACCTAATTGAATGTATGTATGGGGGAAATATGAGATCCACTTCTAAATCCAAATTCCTAAAGGAGAGATCCAAATTGATCAACCAAAAGGTTAATGCACAATCAAATCAATCTATGGAGACTATGAAAGAGGAAGAAAACCTTATATTTCCCTATAAAGGAATTGTGCTTGAAATCTAAAATAATTGAAAGGCAAATACTAACATCGAAATAGGGCAAATCTGAAAAATGTCAATTTCTTATGTCTATGTGTACTTTCAATCAATTCTATAACCTGTTTTAGACTAGAAATGCCGAGATGAAGAAAACCCAGAAAACTTTTATCCTTCTGACAATAGGTAGTCTTTGACCCTCATAAAAGGTCAAAGGCTACATTCTTATTCTGAAGGTTGACTTTAACTTTATTCGTAGATCTCGAAAGTTCACCGAAAAGGGTATCCAAATCCAATCCCAGATCTAAAGTTTCACACCTACACCTACAAGAAAAAGGGGGTTTTGTTGTTTGTATGGTGAAATTGAATTGAATTGTAATGTGCATACACAAAGCAAATGAAACAATTCACCATGCTTATGTTGAAGTCCTTATAGAGGATCTGAATCCTCAAATCCATAATTAGGGATGCTCCAATGGATGTTTTGAATGAATGTAGGATGTCTCAAATCAATGGCATTTGATCTTCAACACCAATCTTGAATAGATCTTTGCATATAAGAAGGCTTGGATGAATGTAGAAGGATGGATCTTCAAGGGGGCTCCAAAGAGATTGAATCCTTCAATGGCTAACAATGGATCTCCTTGATGGATGAATGCTTGAAAACTTGAATGCTTGAATTCACTTGCTTGCACTTGAGAGATTTCTCATGAAATTTCTTGAAGATGAGATGAAAACTTGATTGAGAGATGGATTGAAATGAGAGAGGAAGACCTCCTTTTATAGTGAACTAGGGCACAAACCTCTAGAGAAGGCCGACATTGGGGAATTAAATCCCAATTAACCTTAACCCCTAGAAATGGACACATATTAAATGAAATTTAAGGATTTACAATTCTAAAACCCAAAATGATCGACCCAAAGATGAGAAAAATAATCTTTCCGAAACCTGAAACCCAAAACCTGAAAATTAAAAAAACTTGAAATTTGAACTAGGGGTCAAGGACAAGGTTGACTTTGCCCTAGGTCAAAGTTTAGGTTGACCTTGACCTAGGTCAAAGTCAAGGTTGAAAAGACCCCCAAGGTCAACTTTGACCTTGAGGTCAAAAACCTTAGGACCCCAGCCTAGAATGCCAGGAAATGCAGACAGGAAGTGGAAAATGGGTGTAGAGGGAAGCAGAACAGGGGGAAAAGCCAAATACATGCAAAGACCTTATCAAGGTGCTTAACATGACCCCAGACCACTCACTCAGAGGGCTAAACACTCTTATCATGGAAGTGCTTCCATTTTAAGATGATACATTAAGCCCCCACTTTAGCAAGAGTATGGACTCGATGCAAACTCTTGGTAAAGGAGATCAGAATGAAAAGATAATCTTATCATAATCCAAGGGACAAAGAGAAACCTCAAGGCCCCAGGGACTCAAGTCTTTGTTGACTCCCAGATCACAATAAGAGAGACATCTCTAGAGAGAGAAAGAAAGTGTGATTATCTCGCCCATTGAGAACTTATCTCCCATTGTGAACCACACAAGGAAATAGCACAACTGGAAAGATGGAATTGAACCGCCTAGTGGATGTGGCTACTCACTAGTCAACCCATCAAGGATTCATCCTTAGGAATATTCTATTCCACAAGGATAAAACCAAAAACAAAAGAGATCCAGTCTTAAGGACACCTCCGACCTTAAGGGATCAAAATATATGTATTTCAAACTGAAGGGATCAAGAGATCCTAAAATATAAATCCATGCTTTAAGGATTAGTCACTAATCCAAAAAGGGAGAAAAATGTATCTTGAAAAATCATATGTGCGTATCGAAAAGTGTGTGTGCAATAGGTGAGTAGAGTGTATGCCCCCACATTAAAGTCATTTCTAACACTTTAATAGGAGCAATGGCTTTAATGGAAACATAAACAACTCCACTGATTACGTTTCCATGTTGAGATGCCCCCAGATGAAGACAAATCAAGGGAAATATCACAAAAACATATAGAGAACACAGAAGGGATCTACCTACTGCGGGGTCAGTATGACCATAAGATAATATATATATGATATTATTGCAAATGAATTGACATCATTCCCCAAAGAAAGTAGAACTATGATCAAAAAGGAGGAAAGATCACATAAGAAATACGAAGGAGAATCTTTTCGAACCATGACATGGAGACCAAAAATAATTAGTGCTACCACATCTTGAATCCAAGCAGATTACACAAGGAAACATTTATGAACAATAGCACAATTACAACATAACATTAAACAATGCATAGAAGAATAGAGATACATATAGAGGAATTTGAACAACAGTTTTGATTCCTTCATCACCTTGTACCAACTAAGCAACAAGGATGGTATAAAACAATCTAACAACATTTAGTAAACACATTACGAGAGAAGCACAGTACAGCAGGAAAATGTTATAATAAGTGAGAGGGGGGTGAATCAGTTATCCAGTGTCCCTAAACAAAATGTATAATTCAAAACAACTTCTTTGATTTCTACTCCTCGGTAAACAATAAAACTTTCACTATCTATGCTTTTATTGATTACTAGTCAAATACTATAATAGTTAACGATCAAATCTAACATGTAACATGTAAAGAATGATAACAAACAAATATCACAATCAACACATAACACAAGAGATTTAACGTGGAAACCCAGTAAAGGGAAAAACCACCAAGGACTGGCAACCCAAAATTGTTCACTCTTCTAAAGTGAGGTCGGTTAAGACCCAACCCTGTTAAAGGTTTACAAACACACTGTCAAGTGTGACCTTGTTAGAGGATTTTAGACTAGAAGTTATCATCCAACTAGCATTCACTATGGGGTTGACAGGATAACAATGTTCATTCTATGAATGATACATCATAAGACTTTCAAAGTCCACTCGGTTAAGAGATTTTGACTGTATACAATGGTTAAATATGTAACAGTAAATGATCTGCCTTAATACAACTTCAATTGTAGATTACAGATCAATATTCAGTCCAAACTAATCCTTCTGATCAATATTTCACTTCAGGTTCAATACTATATCAACTTACTGTTCATCGGTAATTGCTCTCTGTAGCTCGGTAATTATTCTATAGCTCAGTTCTTACTTAACCAGTATGATTAGAATGCATGAAAAACTTGTTCACGCGATATTCCCTTCAGCTTCTACTTCTTCTAGTGTTTTTATTAAGAAATTTTGTTCTCTTATATAGACGAGTAAATCATTTTCTTTTCCACCATCATATTTTTCCACTTAATCACATTCATAGATTTTGCCGCTTCAAACTTTCTCGACACTTGTGTCAATAACATGTTTGATTCTCATCCTTTAGATCTTTCCTGAATTTTGTCAACTGTCGATCTATGTAACAAACATTATCTGTTACCTTGATTTTATACTCTTGTCAGCTCATCAATCTTATTGGCTAAACTAATCATTTAATTCATAATGTCCCACTCGGTTAACAAAGAAATGCATCGATGAACACTGCTCGGTTAATACTATGATCGGTATACACTACACTCCGTCAGTGTATACTATAAATGCTTCATTTACCGACAACATTGCTTTATGTCTTTCAGCTCTATACTTCATCATAGATGAATGCAACATAATAAAGTCAATATCATCAAGTCATAGACTCATCAACAAGTAACTCAATATGTTCCTTATCCTCATCTGTCATGTACATCTTTCCTCATGTAGATTTCTATGTTCTTCATCTCTTTCACCTTTCTTTAGATGTCTTGGTATAGTAACTTACAAGATAAGTGTTGTCAAACTAGTTGACATCAATGACAACATAATACTGATTTAATCATATTACATATCTAATCAACAACTCCTTAGTGATCTTGTAATCACAGTTTCTTCAATCAGATTCCAAATCAGTTGTAGTTCAACAATCTCTCCCTTTGGCATTGATGGCAACTAAAGTAATATGAAATGTACCATACACATACCAAACATATATTCTACAACTTTGGTAAACAAAATGCTTTGACTTACAGCATTAGATAATACAGCTTTACCATTCTGTAGTTGTGATCTTTTCAGTTCTGCTTCTATTCTCTGTAAATGATCTTCAATAGTCTGTCTCTTCATATTGTCTCTCCCTTAGATACTTCTTGTCGGTGCTTGTTCCTTTTCATAGCTTGTTCATTTTCATATTATTTATCTCTCCCTTTGATAGCAATGCCAAATAAATAAATAAACAAACAATTATATCTGCCTCTGTATCTCTTTATACTGATATTCCAATCGGTTCAAGTTCTCAAACTTAATCACAACCTTGAATATGATTCAAAGTGTGAACTATGCTACATCAACATGAATGATCTTCTGATAAAAATAGGCTGATGCAACAACCAGATCACCTTAGTGACCGATAGACAGGGGACGGACCCCAAGTCTAGTCCTCAAGTATTCAAATGTGTCCTTCGGTAGAGGCTTTGTAAAAATATCTGCAAGTTGTTCTTTAGATGTGACAAATTCTAACTTCACTTGCTTCTCTTGCACTTGTTCTCTTAAGTAATGATACTTAATAGATATATGTTTTATCTTAGAGTGCATCACAGGATTCTTTGAAATATTAATAGCACTATTGTTGTCACAATATATAATGACCAGGTCAGTGATTACCTCATTCATTCCTTCCAACACTTGCTTGATATATGCAATGTTTGAGAAGTTAGTAGCAGCAGCAACATACTCTACTTCAACTGTAAATTGAGAAATACAAGCCTACTTTTTACTTGTCTAGATTAAAAGTCTTTCACCAAAGAAAAATGCTCCTCTGGTGGTGCTTTTTCTATCATCCACATTTCCAGCCCAATCAGCATCAGTGTAAACTTTTAGTTCAAACTTCCCTTCCTTAGGATACCATAATCCATAATTCTCTATTTTCTTTAGGTATCTTAAGATCCTTTTTGTAGCTATCATGTGTGATTCTCTAGGATTAGATGAAAATCTTGCAACAATACCCATAGCATGTGCTATATCTAGTCTATTGTGAACTACGTACATTAACTTACCAATCATGGATCGGTAAAGTGTCTAATTTACTTCTGTAGTTTCATCTTCCTTTGTCAATTTGCATCTAGTAGCCATTGGTGTTCCCATAGGTTTAGCATCTTCCATGCCAAATGTCTTCAGTACTTCCTTTATGTATTTAGATTGTGTGATGAATATTCCATCACTCTGCTGAATCACTTGAAGTCCAAGAAAGAACTTAATCTCTCCGAACATAGACATTTCAAATTCCTTTTGCATTTCATCAGCAAATGTCTTGCAGACAAGATCTGTGCCTCCAAAAATAATGTCATCAACAAATATTTCAGCAATGATAATAGTATCATCAGTATCACCTTTCACATACAGATTATTGTTTTCACTTGTTCTAACAAATCCAATACTTAACAAGTAAGCATGCAGTCTTTCATACCATACTCTAGGTGCTTGCTTCAAACCATATAAAGCTTTATGTAATCTACATACCATGTCTTTATTGTCGGGATCAACAAATCCTTCAGGTTGTTCGATATAGACCTCTTCTTCAAGTATACCATTTAAAAATGCTAACTTTACATCCATTTGATAGACTTTGAATTTCTTATGTGTAGCATATGCAAGTAGCATTCTAACTCCTTCCAATCTAGCAACAGGTGCAAATGTTTCACCATAGTCAATGCCTTCTTCCTGTGCATATCCCTTGCATACCAATCTAGCTTTATTTCTTGTGACTTCACCATTTTCATTCAATTTATTCCTGTATATCCACTTAGTACTGATAACATTCTTATCTTTTGGTCAGGAAACTAAGGACCAAGTTTTGTTCTTCTTTATTTGCTCTATTTCCTCCTTCATTGCATTGACCCATTTTTCATTCTCTAATGCAAATTTCACAGTTTTAGGTTCAAATTCACAAACTAAACATGTACCTTGTCTTGTTTTGCTTCTAGTTTGCATTCCAACATGTCTGTCTCCAATGATTTGTGTTTTAGGATGATTTCTTCTGACAAAACTAGCCAAAACTTGATTTCTCCTTTCTTGCTCATCCTGTTCAGGGTCATTTCCTTTCTCAATAGCTCCATCTCGTTCATCAGTTTGTGTTGCATGTTGTCCTACATTGTTTCCCTACTGACTGATTGTTACAGCTTGCGGCGTCAGTAGATACTCTAGATGTTCAATGTAAGTAAATCTATCGTAGTCTTTTGGTTCCTTTGTACTTTCCTCTGTGTACTTGTCATCAAACTCATCAACATGAACATTAGTACTTTCAACTATCTTATTTGTAACCTTATTCAAACATTTATATTCTTTACTTGTAGTGGAATATCCCTAAAATATCCCTTCATCTCCTTTAGAATCAAATTTGTCATTTCTTTCATCTTTCAAAATAAAGCATTTACTTCCAAAAATTTTGAAATAACTTACAGTAGGTTTATGTCCAAACCATAGTTCATAAGGTGTTCGGTTGGAGTCCTTTTTCAGTTGTACTAGGTTAAGAACATACATAGCTATACTGACAGCTTCCCTCCAATATGTCTAAGCAACATTCTTATGTATCATCAATGTTCTAGCACAATCAATTATAGACTTGTTTCTTCTTTTAGCAATGCCATTTTATTGAGGTGTCCTCGGTGCAGATACCTATCTTTTGATTCCATGCTCATTAAAAAAATTAGTAAATTCATCGGAGATAAATTCACCTCCTCTATCAAATCTTAAGCATTTTATTTCCTTTTTGGTTTCTTTCTCTACCTTAGCTTTATACCACTTAAACATTTTGAAAGCTTCAGATTTCTCTTTCAGAAACATAATAGTCATCAGTCTGGTATAATCATCAATAAAAAGAATAAAATATCTATCACTAGAATAGCTCTGAGTTCTCATAGGACCACATAGGTCAGTATGAACCAACTCAAGTATCTTCTTTGTTGAATAGTCTTTACTTTTAAAACTAGACTTAGTCATCTTACCTTTCTGACATTCATGGCACATGGCATGATCAAGTTTTGTTAAGTTAGGCAATCCTCTAACTCTTTTCTTTCTACTGATCTTGATCATGTTATCAAAGTTCACATGGCATAACCTTCTGTGCCACAACCAAGCATCTTCATCCTTTATTAACAAACAAGAAGACTAATCCATATCAAGATAGAATAGATTACCTCTGGATTGTGTACTAGTTTCGACAAGTCTTCCTCCATCATCATAGATCTTCACCTTTTTGCTCTCAAAAGATAGTCGGTGGCCTGAATTGTTCAGTTGAGCCACACTTAACAAATTATAGTTCAATCCATCTACCCAGTATGCATTTTCACATTGTATTTTGTCATTGATCATTAGTGATCCTTTACCTCTTACCATACAAGGTGCATCATTTCCCATTCTCACAGATCCTCCATTATATTCAATAAGATGATCAAACTTCTCTACATCACCAGTCATATGATGTGTACAGCAACTATCTATGATCCATGTATCATTTCTACTTACCTTAGAGATTAGTGTTGTCTCTTCATGTTTCTCTTCCTCCTTTGAGTCATCTTTCATAGCAACGAATACAACTTATATGTCATCATCAAAATCAGATTCAGTTTCAATATCTTCGGCTATGTAACATACCTTTTTTCCTTTTTCATCTTAGTTGTCTCTATTTTTGTGTCAGTAGCCTCTATTGACTCTTCTCCCATAGCTTCCTTCAGATCTATCTTTAGATCTATCATCATCTTTCTTCATAGGACATCTAGTAGCAATGTGACCGACTTCTTTACAATTAAAGCATGCCAAAGGTAGCTTACCTCTATACCTTCCTTTTCCTTTGGGCAATCTTCTGGCCATAAGAGCTTCAAGCTCATCCAATTCATCATTGGTATTGTCATCACTATCACAATTCTTAATATTCTTGCTAGACTTTCCAATCTTCAAAGAAGACATGAAAGTGGATTCAACAGAAGGAACAACATTGTTATCAAAGTTGTTTAATTCAAAGGTTGTAAGTTTACCAATCAGAGTGTCAAGAGTAAGGTTGGATGTAGCTCTTGTTTCATAAATTGCAAAAATCTTGATTGCATAAACTGGTAGCAAAGTTCTAAGAATCTTTCTTATCACTGTTTCATCATCAATTACTCCATCAGATGCTCTAATAGCATGTACCACCTCTTTGAGTCTATTTGAGTATTGGACAATGTTCTCACCTTTTTTCATTCTCATATCATCAAATCTACCTCTCAAACTTGTTAGGAATGAATGCTAAAGCCTTTGGTAGTCATTCTATAGTAGTGGTTGTTGCATTCATGACTATGATTGTCATTGATGTCAACACAATGATATTCTAGAGTTAAGCAGAGAAGCAGGCATAGTTTTATTTTGTGCACATGTTATATTGCAAATTGAGTTATGCACATTTGATGGTATGTTCTTTGGTGTTTTATTAGCCTATGGTTAAGAGTGCAAAAGGAAATTCATTTATTCATGAAAGTTATAAGCATTTTGGTGGAAGTAGTATTCTGGCAGTGTTCCTAAGTAGCGGTTTTTGGTAATCGGAGGATATCTCCTAACCGGGATGGAATCTGATTCTGCACAATTAAAGGGAAGTTTGAGACTCATTGGTGGTGATGTGGTTCACAACACAAACTTCAAGGTCACACAATTGGAAATTTATTATATCTGGAAGCCGACAATTTTATGTAATTTTGATGTAGCGTGTTGAAATTATTATTTTGTATTTGGATGCCAACTCATTTGTAATTATTTGAGTGTGGTATAAAGGAAGGAATGTTTTCCTTATTTTAATGGGATTGTAATAGTTGTGATATAAAATTTTGAAAGTTGTGATGAGAATGTATGCATGAAGTGAAGAAAAGAGCTAATTCAGTGATGAAGGAAGACTTGTGAAGTACAGAGATCTGGATTTGTGATCTTGTGTAGCAGAGAGTATGGTTTTGGTACAATGTGAAGAAGGTAACATATTTCATACTATTCTATTGAATAATCCTAAGATCTATTGGACAGTGAGTTCAGAGATCTTGCCTTGAAGTTGTTTGGGCAGTGGGTCCTTCTGTCTTCCATAACTCCTAACAGGGTTAGAATCTTTTAACAGGGATTCAAAATATCCTAATAGAGATTCATATGTACTAAATGTATTTCATAAGACTCCTAATAGGTTCCATCCTTTCACAAGGAACTTTCATATTAATGCATCATTTTGTGGCATCATTCCCACCGGGGTTTACTCTTTGATCAAGAGGTTCCCTAGTTAACATATCTTGTGTTATTGTGTCATTGTGTATGATTATCTTTCTATGGTTAGTTACTGCATTAATTATATGGTTTAAATCTGTTGAAGTTGATATTGAAGAGGATAAATGGTTTAATTATCAGATAACTGATTCACCCCCCCCCCCTCTCAGTTATCTTGGTGGTCTTTACTTTCTAACAATTGGTATCAGAGCGGCAGGTCCTTGAAAGAGAAGTTTAACAACTTAAGGAGATCCATGGTGAATTTCAGGAAAGAAAGCCCTAAGTTTGATGGAGTAAATTTTGACAGCTGGAAAGAAAAGATGAAGACACGTCTCTTGTGTTTAGGACCGGGCTATTGGTTGATTACAAAGAATGAGAGAATTATAATTGAAGAAGAGAGTCTTGAAACAAGTACTAAAGATGAGGTAGATCTATTCATGTGTAACATACTTGCAAGAGAAGCACTTTTATCAGCACTTCTAGAGAATGAATACAATCAGATAAAAGGTTTAACTAGATCTCATGATATTTGGAAAGCTTTACATTCTACTTTTGAAGGTGATGAACATGCAAAGAAAGCTAGGTTACATAATTGGATTTGTGCATTTGAAGACATAAGAATGATGGAAGATGAATTTGTTAGAAGCTATATTGGTAGGATGTCAGAAATTGTTGTAGGAATAAAGTCTTATGGAGGTGAAAAGATAGAGAATGAAGTAATATGGAAGATTTTGAGAACATTGACACCGGTATTCAGGCAGACTACTCAAATGATTGAACAAGTGATACCTTGTACACCAAACTTTTCAAGAGAGACTCTTCTTGGAATATTGGAAGCAGCAGAGATGAATTTGAGATTATCAGGAGAACTACCTAGAGTAGAGACAGCATTCAGTGCTCTTAGCATCAGACCTACTTTGTCTAGAAGTACAAGTGTGAATGGAGATTATGCCAGTAGTAGCAAATCCAAATCTGATGAAGATAAGAAGATTGAAGAAGGTATTGCCTTGCTTGTGAAAAGAGATCCAGATGGTAAGAAAATCTTTAAATGTTGGACATGTCAAGAATATGGTCATTTTGCATCTAAGTGTCCTAAGAGAGTTAAGAAGTATAGAAACAATTTTAAGCCTAGAAGATCTAAAGAATGTTATTATGCAAATGATGAAGAAATTGAAGCAAGAATTGAAAGACATTTGAGTGACAATGATAATGATAACTTTGATGACATAGGATTTGTAGCAATTAAGGAAGAAAATTCTGAATCTGATATTAAAGAAGAGAAAGCCCTAGTTTCCCAAGTTGAAAAGAAAGTTGATTGGATTATAAATAGTGGTTGTTCACATCATATGACTGGTGATAAAGGAAATTTCATAAAGTTTAACAATTATGATGGAGGAGTTGTTAGAGTTGGTAACAATGCACCTTGTTTGATTAAAGGTATAGGATCTATTACTATTGATGGAAAGACTAATACTGATGATGTTTACTTTGTTGATGGATTGAAACATAATCTTTTGAGTGTTGGACAATTAGTGGATAAGGGATATCAAGTTTGGTTTACTGAGAAAACTTGTGTGATAAAGGATAAAGATGGAAATCTAATCGAAACTGGATCTAGAACTAGAGGTAGTGTATTTTAGTTGAACCCTACTGAGATGACATGTTTGATGACTAAGATTGATGATAGTTGGTTATGGCATAGAAGGTTTTGTCATATAAACTTTGATAATATTGTGAAAGTAAGTTCTACACTTGCAGTAAGAGATTTACCTAAGATTATGAAGCCTACTAACATGATTTGCAAAGAATGTGTGATGGCTAAGCAAAAAAAGGAGTTCATTTCCTAGCAAGAAGTTCACATCTATAGAGAAGTTGGAGATTGTTCACACAGACTTGAGCGGTCCTACTAGGACTAGAGGATTCTATGGAGAAAGGTATTTTATGATTCTTGTTGATGATTTTACAAGAATGATGTGGATTGCATTTTTGAAAGAAAAATTTGAAGCATTTGATAAGTTCAAGGTCATGAAGAATAAAGTTGAGAATGAATCAGGAATAAGAATTAAATGTTTGAGATCTGATAGAGGTGGAGAATTTACATCTAAAGAGTTTAACACTTTTTGTGAAGTAAATGGTATTAAGAGACAATTATTAGCCCCTAGAACACTTGAACAAAATGGTATTGCAGAAAGAAGGAATAGATTAGTGACTGAAGCAGCTAGAGCTATGTTGTTTGAAGGTGATTTGGCAAAGACATTTTGGAGAGAAGCTGTGAATACAGTAGTATATACAATGAACAAAGTACAAATCAGAGCAGACACAAACAAGACACCTTATGAATTGTGGTTTGGACATGCACCCTCAATTAAGTATTTTAGAATTTTTGGAAGCAAATGTTGTATTAAGAGAGATGATGATATAGGAAAGTTTGATCCTAGAAGTGTAGTACCCGTCTGTGGATTGCTTTTTAGTTTGCTTCATGTTTCAGTTGTATGACCGAATTATTTTAGGTCACTTTCCATGTGATCGATTATTGTTTCATTAATGATGATTATGGATTATTATTATATGCTTTCCAAGTGTATGCGTAGATTATATGATGATGCTTCATGATGTTAGATTACATTTTTTATATTGAATATGATGTACTTACCCCATACTTGCATGTGTATGGTGATTATGTGTCTGTATCTGTTTGATGTGTTTGTGTGGTAGAGGATGGAGGCGTAGTTACTCACATAGTCGAGATCCACACGTCCGACCGTACCCTATCATTGTCTGTTATATATTGTATGTACATGCTTTGTCTTCTAATGACAGGTTCGCAGGTACAGGGCATCGTCTTCCCTGAATTGGTAGGAGTGAGCGTGCCCACAAACATTCGTCTCAATGGTAAAGAGGGGAGATAATTCATAGACCCAAACCCTAGCCCTAGCCTAATTGTCCTATAATTGGACAAGTTTCTGTTTGACTACCTTACCCGAATTCACCTGGTTGGCAGGAATTTGTGGATCCCATTCTTGAGTCTGTGCATGTGGTTTCAGTTTGCTTGATTTTATTGCATTTGATTCAGTTAATTTGTGAATTATTCAGGTGATTTTATATGATTATTAATCATAGGATTATAGTTGAAATTAATGATTTAATTATTTTCCTATGTTTAATTTAGAATATTGTCCAAAGTCAATTATTTGATTAAATAGAATTAATTGATTATTTAATTGAAGTTGGATTTAATTATGTTTGAATGTATAATTAAATAATTGAATATTTTAATGCATGCTTTAGGATGTATTAAATATTTAATTTATTTAATTTGGTTTTAATTATTAACATGTGCTCAAATGGTAAATGTTTAGAATTATGCTTGTTTATATTATTAAGTAATTAAATAATTAATTGCATGAATTTGTGATGCATTGATTATTTAATTCATTTAATAAATCAATTTAATTTATTACATGTGCAAAATTAAAAAAAAGGAATTGTTCTCAAAAAGATAACAACTAGTTTTAGAAAGTCAAAGTGAAGTTGTGCATTTTAAAATATATTTTAATTAATTAATTGTAATTTCTTTCAATTTTGGAGTTTGAGTTGAATTAGGAGTTGTCTTATGAGTCACTTTTCTGATTTGAGTTGAACTCAGAGTTATCTGTTGAGTTGTCTTCTGTGATTGCTTGGATGTTGGAATTGAATTCCTATTAGGGGAATTTTGCTTTCATTTTTGGGGAGACAGGTTTTGGAGGAAAATTTTGGAGAAGGCTTGTTTTTTTTGGCAATTTGGAGAATTGTGGATTGTTATGGTTGTTCGATGATTTGAATTTCTCTATGCATCTGGATTGGACACCTGGTTGCAAATTAGCTTTCAGGTCTGCAAGTTGTGTTTGAATTTGAAGAGAATTTGGTTCTCAGATCTACAGGGGTTTCCATTTTTAATCCGTTTCTGGCATTGGATCTGAGGTAGGCTTTGGATTTATTTGTCAGATCTGTGTTCCACATCTATTTATCTTTCTATGTTTTAATAGCTTTATGTGTTTCTATTTGGTAGATCTTTGTTTATATTAGATCTAGGTATTCTAAAACCCTAGTGTAGTTGTTTTCTGTATTTTATCATTACTTGGCATTGTAGTGTTACTCTGGCAAAATTTCGTTAACCAATTGTTCATGGTTTGGCTATAAATCGATAAATTAATTCAGTTGTATAGTTGAACTATAGAGGCTGTAGAAAAATTAATTCTATTGAGAAAGAAAATCAATTTAAGTAGAAAACCCAATTCTGGTATAAAATATATTCTCTGTTTAAATAAATATTGTGCAAAAATTCTTCATGAATATAATAAATTGTTTGTTTTGGAAAAGGAGTAGATTCATATCACAAAAGTATTTAAAATTTTGTTTATAAAAGAAATTCCTAAATGTTAAATTTATTCTGTGTAAGAAATTTGTGTTTGTTAAATATCCTATTTCCAGATTTGATTAAAACAGTAATATATATATATATATATACATATATATATACATATATATATATATATATACATATATATCTATACATATATATGTATAGATATATATGTATACATATATATGTATACATATATATGTATACATATATATGTATATATATATATATATACATATATATGTATATATATATATGTATATATATATATATATGTATATATATATATATATATATATATATATATATATATATAAGTCATGCTTTGTGAAGTTGAAAATTATTATAAACAAATTAAAATATATATATATATATAAAATGAAATTCTTTATACCACACGGTTTCTCGTGGAGCGTGCGCAGTCCTTTAAGGACTGATGCACGGACCCATAGGGCCTGTCGTGCGCAGTCCCTATGGGACTGTCACGGTAGAGCCTATGGGCTCTATCGCAGGGTGTTGGGTGGGGAGCCGTGGGCCCCCCCACACCAAAAGTTTTGCCTTTTAAAAATTTTGTTTTATAAAATTTGTTTTTTTGTTTATTATTAAATAATTTTATTTGTTTAGTTTATAATGTTAAGATAATTTTTTATTTGTAAATTAAATTAAGTTATTAAATTTTATTTTATTTTATTATTAATTGTTATTTGTTTATTAGTTAATATAGATGGGATTAATTGCTAATTTAAATATATTAGTTAATTAAGATTGTTGAGTGTAATTTATATAAATACTTGATTTATTATTTAGATTAGTTGTGTTAGATGGATTTTCTAGTTGTATATTTTGATAGTAGTATCAATTTATATGAAATAAAATTTATATCCTAATTTGTATAATAATGTAATTAGATTTCACTATATTAATACTTTGGTTATAATGTTTTTTAGTATTGTGAATTAGTGGGTACTATGTGTTTTCATATTAGAATTATTTTGTTGGATTATTAAAACATTATAATTTACTTCTTTTGGATTTGTTATTAACATCATGTTTTTACCCTTTTACAAGTGTTATGTCTCTACTGAAATTGGGCTTTCTACCCTACTAAATTCTTAGAACGTTATTAGGGAATATACTTTTTATGATTGACTTTAGTATGCTTGTTATGTCATGATTCTTTCATCAATATTATGCGATCCATATTATGTTAGGATCATGTTTATTATGATGTTTTATTGCTTGAAGTTCCTGATCAGTTTTCTTGATTGTGAATGTTGGCTTCTTGTTTTCTGAACTGCATTCTTGTGCATCATGTGTTTTCGAGCATTAGATGGCCTAGGGGAAACAGAGGCAGGGTTATGTATCAATTGGATCGTATTTCAGTATCATGTTTATGTGTGTGGTTATTCTGATTATCATCTATGTTTCGACCTTATTGGCTCTTGGTTAATATCTATTTTTGGTATCTGTGTAATCATTTCAGTTTCTGTGTGAAACTAAATCTAGGATTACCCAGTTGTATACCTATTGGATGTTTATGTGATTATGAGCTAGGGGAGATTGATTAAGTGCATCTTAGGGGAGTGGCTTACAATAGGGGTCGGGACCCAAAGTGGTCAGTACCTGGGTAACCTATTGTAGGTTATGTAATTAAGTGATAACATAGTAATTAAAACTTTATAGATCATTTAAAAAGATAATATAGAGTATGGTTATGATTAGAATTCCTCATTCTAAGAGAGAGTATTATAATCCCACATGGATCATATTGAGGGTCTGGGGCCCAGAGTGGTCAGTCCAGGGTAACTCAATGCTTGAGGGTCTGGGGTCCAGAGTGACCAGTCCAGGGTAACTCAAGTAGTTAGACATGTGATGACACTCCCATAGCATGTAGCCTAAGTCATCTCCTGAGTTTTCTGTTTATGCCTCTGGATTAGTGTGTCTTACCCTTCTCTTTATTTTTTGTAAACCTTGAGTAGAGAGCTATCAGGATTCCTTGCTTAGTGGTTATCCTTGTTTGGTTTTGGTCCTCCGATTGGGGTTTGTGGATATCTCCTCAGCACGGTGGGGTAGACCTTTGTGGTTCTACACGGACGGGTGGTAGTGATTCTTTACCATTTGAGATTCGACATCCTGGTGCTGGTATTGATACTTCTACAGTTGGATGCTTTCTTGGTTCTTCATTGATTCTTCATTATTGGATTCTTTCATACCTTCATTTATGTAGTCCTATATTAGAGTATCACATGTGATACCTAATATGGACATTGTACTTTTATGTTAGATTTATTATTACATACCCTACGACATGTGCAATGGATGTCAGTGTTTTAGTTATCATGGTTGTCCATGAGATTTGTATTATTGATGTAAGTTGTTATTGTATCATTTATGATATGGAATCTTTTGTCATCTTTCTTTAGTTGTTTTTATTTGTTCTTAAGTAATTCTATGTCATGGGACCCTCGAGTTTTGTAATCTATGTTGGATGTTGTTCAAATGTGAATAAATGGTAATTGCTTCCGTACTGTTGTGTATCTTGTTTGTTAACTATAAAAAAAAATGTTCACCAAACTTAGTAGCAAGTTATAGGTTTACTTCTCTTGGGTTCCCTGGCGGGGTGTTACAAGAAGTGATGAAGGAATTTTTCTTGGATATTCTTTGAAAATCAAAGCATATAGATGTTACAATAAGAGAACTAAGACTTGTTGAAAGTGAAAATGTAAAAGTTGATGAGAAGTTTAAAATTTAGGAAAGAATGCTTGATTATGAATCTGATCAAGGAACTAACCCTCAGCCTCATATTGAAACTACTGAACAATTTTTTGAGACTAACAGTGAATTGTTGAATGAAAGTCATGCTGAAAAAAATAGAGAAGAATCTAGAGAAGAATCTATAGTTGAAGAAAGATCAGTGACTATGACACCTAACAGGTATATATCAAGACATCATCCTGTTGAACAAGTGATTGGAAGTTTGGACAGAGGAGTTATGACTAGAAAGAAGGTACATTTATGTTTGATTTCTCAAATTAAACCTAAGTCTACTAATGAAGCTTGTGAAGATGAACATTGGATTAAAGCTATGAAAGAAGAATTGGATCAAATTGAAAAGAACAAGACATGAGAATTGGTCCCTAGACCTAAACACAAAAATGTGATTGGAACTAAATGGGTATTCAGGAACAAGATGAATGAACAAGGAGAAGTAATTAGAAACAAAGAAAGATTGGTATGTAAGGGATACTCATAGTAAGAAGGAATTGACTATGAAGAGACTTTTGCCCTTGTGGAAAGACTTGAAGCAGTAAGAATATTTTTGGCTTATGCAGCATTTAAGAAATTCAAAGTGTATCAGATCGATGTGAAGTCAACATTTCTGAATGGTGAATTAGAAGAAGAAGTCTACATTGAATAGCCTGAAGGTTTTCCTTTGACTCAAGAAGGAGACATGGTATGTAAACTAAAGAAAGCATTGTATGGACTAAAGCAAGCACCTAGAACTTGGTATGCTAGATTAGATAAGTATTTGTTAAAGTTGGGATTTAAAAAAGGAACAGCTGATAGTAACTTATATACAAAAGAAATTGAGAATGGATTGTTAGTTTTGGTTATTTTTGTTGATGACATTATTTTTGGAGGAGAAGATGAAGCTAGTGACAAATTTGCTGATGAAATGAAGACAAAATTTGAAATGAGTATGATTGGAGAAATGAAATACTTTTTGGGATTACAAATAACACAAAATAAAGATGGTATCTTTATAAGTCAGACAAATTACTTGAATGATTTGTTGAAAAGATTTGGTATGGAGAATTGTAAACCAGTTGGAACACCTATGACTACAGGACATAAACTATCTAGTAAAGATGAGACACCAGCAGTTGAGCAAAAGAAATATAGATCCATGATTGGTGGATTGCAGTACTTGACACACACTAGACCAGATATACAACATTCAGTTGGAATGGTAGCAAGATTTCAAGCTGAACCTAGAGAATCACATTTTGCAGCAGTAAAGAGGATATTGAGATATCTTAGAGGCACAATGGACTCTGGGTTGTGGTATGAAACTTCTGATGATTTTACCCTATGTGCATCTACTGATGCTGATTGGGGAGGCAGTGTTGATGATAAGAAAAGCACTAGTGGTAGAGCCTTTTTTCTTGGAGGAAGATTAGTTTCTTGGTTGAGCAAAAAGCAGAATTGTATCTCACAGAGTACAGCAGAAGCAGAATATGTAGCAGCAGCAAACAATTGTAATTAGATAATTTGGATGAAGCAGATGTTGATGGACATTGAAATCAAGTTTGATGAGCCTATTGTCATACATTGTGACAATAAAAGTAAAATTAGTATGTCTAAGAATCTTGTATTACATTCTAAAACAAAGCATATAGAGATCAAGTATCATGTTGTAAGAGAGAAAGTTGTAGATAAAGAAGTCAGACTGGAGTACATAAGCACAAAGCAGCAAATAGAAAATATATTTACTAAGCCTTTGCCTAAGGATACATTTGAGTATCTGAGAGGTATGCTTGGGGTTATGCCCCAGCCTACTCTTGAGTAAAGATGCAGATGGTTGAATTCATCCAGTGGTTTATGGCCCTATCTATTTTCTGGATTGGATGTTGGTACTTCCTCTATGGGGGAGTATGTGTATTTGAGCTGAGTCATTGAGGACTCTAGTGAATATTTATTTTCTGAATAGTGTCTTTTGACATTGAGCTATTGTTTGACATAGTGATAGAATTTCTATCATTGATGTCAATGGGGGAGAGAATCATGAAAAACATTGAGGAACTACATTTGTTGAAGAGATTGAATAGGATAATGAAGCAAGATTTGATTGATGAAGAGCAGCAGAGCAGTTGAGCAGCAATGATTGGATTTTTGGAACATTGGATGTTTTTCATCTATGTTTCCATCAATGCTAATGGGGGAGATTGTTATAAATGAATGTTGAAGCCTTTGACAATCATTCTGTAGTAGTGGTTGTTGCATTCATGACTATGATTGTCATTGATGTCAACACAGTGATATTCTGGAGTTTAGCAGAGAAGCAGGCATAGTTTTGTTTTGCACACATGTTATATTGCAAATTGAGTTACATGTAGTTGATGGTATGTTCTTTGGTGTTTTATTAGCCTATGGTTAAGATCACAAAAGTAAATTCATTTATTCATGAAAGTTATAAGCATTTTGGTGGAAGCAGTATTCTGGCAATGTTCCTGAGTAGCGGTTTTTGGTAATCAGAGGATATCTCCTAACTGGGATGGAATCTAATTCTGCATAGTTAAAGGGAAGTTTGAGACTCATTGGTGGTGATGTGGTTCATAGTGCAAACTTTGAGGTCACATGATTGGAAAGTTATTGTATCTAGAAGCTGACAGTTTTATGTATTTGGATGCCGACTCATTTGTAATTATTTGAGTGTGGTATTAAGGAAGGAATGTTTTTCTTGTTGTAATGGGATTGTAATAGTTGTGATATGAAATTATGAAAGTTGTGATGTGAATGTATGCATGAAGTGAAGAAAAGAGCTAATTCAGTGATGAAGGAAGACTTGTGAAGTACAGAGATCTGGATTTGTGATCTTGTGTAGCAAAGAGAGTGGTTTTGGCATAGTGTGAAGAAGGTAACATATTTCATATTATTCTATTGAATAATATTAAGATCTATTGGATAGTGAGTTCAGAGATCTTTCCTTGAAGTTGTTTGGGCAGTGGGTCCTTCTGTCTTCCATAACTCCTAACACGGTTAGAATCTTTTAACAGGGATTCAAAATATACTAACAAAGATTCATATGTACTGAATGTATTTCATAAGACTCCTAAAAAGGTCCAACCTTTCACAAGGAACTTTCATATTAGTGCATCATTTTGTGGGCATCATTCCCACCGGGGTTTACTCTTGATCAAGAGGTTCCCTAGTTAACATATCTTGTGTTATTGTGTCATTGTGTATGATTATCTTTCTATGGTTGGTTACTACATTGATTATATGGTTTAAAGCTATTGAAGTTGATATTGAAGATGATAAATGGTTTAATTATCAGATAACTGATTCCCCCCCCCCCTCTAAGTTATCTTGGTGGTCTTTACTTCCTAACAAAACTTTCAGCTCGGGCTCTTTTGACATTCAGATCTCCATTGTATATTTGTGTTAACTTATCCCACATTGCTTTGGCAGTCATGCATGTCTTAATATCTTCAAATACAGTGTCGGTATAGGCAGTAGCAAGTTCCATCATAGTAACATTGTGTTCATGCTTGTCCTTCAGTTGATCAAGAGTTAAGGGACTAGTGGGCGGTTGTATGTAGCCATTCTCCATCAGATCTAGTGCAGAGTTCCCAATTCTAGATATGTATAGCTTCATCTAGCTTTCCCATACTGTGAAGTTCTCTTTGTTTAGTTTTGGTACTTCCCTCTTATACATCTTGCGACCTTTATGCTTAAGTCCTTAAAACTTCATTCTAAGCAACCAGTGCTCTGATACCAATTGTTAGAATAACTGAGAGGGGGGTGAATCAGTTATCCAGTGTCTCTAAACAAAATGTATAATTCAAAACAACTTCTTTGATTTTTGCTCCTCGATAAACAATAAAAATTTCACCGTCTGTGCTTTTACTGATTACCAGTCAAATACTATAACAATTACCAATCAAATCTAACATGTAACATGTAAAGAATGATAACAAACAAATATCACAATCAACACATAACATAAGAGATTTAACGTGGAAACCCTGTAAAAGGAAAAACCACCTGGGACTGGCAACCCAAAATTGTTCACTCTTTTGAAGTGAGGTCAGTTAAGACCCAACCCTGTTAAAGGTTTACAAACACACTGTCAGGTGTGACCTTGTTAGAGGATTTTAGACTAGAAGTTATCATCCAACTAGCATTCACTATGGGGTTGACAGGATAACAATGTTCATTCTATGAATGATACATCATAAGACTTTCAAAGTCCACTTAGTTAAGATATTTTGACTGTATACAATGGTTAGATATGTAACAGTAAATGATCTGCCTTAATACAACTTCAATTGCAGATTAAAAATCAATATTCAGTCCAAACTAATCCTTTTGATCAATATTTCACTTCAGGTTCAATACTATATCAACTTATTGTCCGTCAGTAATTTCTCTCTATAGCTCGGTAATTGTTCTATAGCTTGGTTCTTACTTAACCAGTATGATCAAAATGCATGAAAAACTTGTTCACATGATATTCCCTACAGCTTCTACTTCTTCCGGCATTTTTATTAAGAAATTTTGTTCTCTTATATAGACGAGTAAATCATTTTCTTTTCCACCATCAGATTTTTCCACTTAATCACATTCATAGATTTTGTCGCTTCAAACTTTCTCAGCACTTGTGTCAATAACATGTTTGATTCTCATCCTTTAGATCTTTCCTGAATTTTATCAGTCGTCGATCTGTGTAACAAACATTATCCATTACCTCAATGTTATACTCTTGCCAGCTCATCAATCTTATCAGCTAAACTAATCATTTAATTCATTATGTCCCACTTGGTTAACAAAAAAATGCATCGGTGAACACTGCTCGGTTAATACTGGGATTGGTATACACTACACTCCGTCGGTGTATACTAGAAATGCTTCATTTACCGACAACACTGCTTTGTCTTTCAACTCTATACTTCATCATAGATGAATGCAACATAATAAATTCAATATCATCAAGTCATAGACTCATCAACAAGTTACTCAATGTGTTCCTTATCGTCATTTGTCATGTACATCTTTCCTCATGTAGATTTCTCTGTTCTTCATCTCTTTCACCTTTCTTTAGATGTCTTGGTATAGTAACTTACAAGATAAGTGTTGTCAAACTAGTTGACATTAATGACAACATAATACTGATTTAATCATATTACATATCTAATTAGCAACTCCTTAATGATCTTGTGATCACAGTTTCTTCAATCAGATTCCAAATCAGGTGTAGTTCAATAGAAAACACACAACAAAGCTACCACAAAGGACAAGTTGATCAAGCATGCCACCTACTCTCCCCATCTTATTGTATATCATTTAGGGAAGGTGAGTAACTCACAAGAGGGACTATATCCAACATAGTATGAATGATAGCCAGTTCCAAACAAGGATCCTCTTGAGAATCACAATGTTCAATACTAGGTGTAAGAGTTAATTGTGATGAAAGCATATTAGGTAAATCAATGTCAATGTCAATAGTCTCATATTCATCATTGACATCATCAGTATCATCAAGAGTGTCTTCTTCATCCAAATTAATCAAAATAGGACCTAAGATATGCTTAGAATCATCATAATCATGCATCTTAACATCATTATTAGTAACAACTTCTTCTAACACATCATGCATAGATTTATCTGAAGAAGATAGAGATCTTTGAAGAATAGAATTACAAGCTTTAGCATGAGCATGACACTTTTTACAACATTCATTGGTAGATCAATTACGTTTTGATTTATTTGAAATAGGTTGAGAACTAGGAGGAACAATCACAGGATCCTTCATAGGTTTTTTAGGAAGATCAATAAGATTATTAGCAATAGGAGGAACTATCACATGATCTTTCACAGGTTCTTTAGGAAGATTGATAGAAGGAACTTGATTAACAGAACTAGAAGCCATAGTCGAAGGAGGTATAGAAGGTGTAGGCAAAAGACCACGATTAAGATCCATAGGAGGTATGCTTAATTCAAGAATCTTATGATGTTTATAAGCTTGATATGAACGAACAAGATTATCAGGTCGAGGAGGACATGAATTAGGTAATGAAGGCCAAAAGAAATCAAGAGCAGCACAATCTCTAGGCCTAGAAGGTTGATATAAACTATGATTAACCATCTTCACTTCTTCATCATGAATGAATTTAAGACACTTATGGATAGGTGAAGCAACAACATGCATGGCATTTAACCAAGGCAAACCTAGCTTAACTTGAAATTGATCAGAAGTAGGAAGAACAACAAAGGTAGTGTTCACAATTTTTCCACAAAGTTCAACCAGTAAAGTAATAGAACCAAATGATGGATAAAGAAAACCATTGCAATTTTGAATCCACACATCCGATGTATCATAAGAATTGCATTGTAAGATTTTCATAAAAACATTTTCTTCAATTATAACATTGACTAAGGATGTAGGATCAACAAGACAACCACGCGTAGGTTTCTGAGAAATCCTAGCATAAATGTAAAGGGGACCATCAGGAACTTTAATAGTCTCACGGTCATCAAAGGTAAGAAAAAGTTCCCGAGGTCTTTTATTCTTAGGTTGTTGTTGAGGTTTAGGTTGAGTTTTCAATTTAGGCTTAGGTTTTGGTCGAGGTTGAGATTGAGCTTGAGGTTGAATCTGAGGTTGAGGTTGAGGTTGAGGTGGAGATACAGATTGACCAACATGCTCCACTTGATTAACAACATGATTGAGATCATCCATCTTTGAATCATACACAATTTCCATAGCAGATGGCTGAGCAATGGTATTAGTATCATGCGTAGGTAAAGGATTCGTATAGATTTGAAGGTTTTGATTAGGAGGAGAGATAGATTTGTTCCCATTACCATCAAGATTATCGATAAATAAGGCATTAGAATCAATTAAGTCTTGAACCTTATGTTTTAAAGAATAACACTTCTCAGTATCATGACCATTCTAACGATGATATTGATAGAAAGCACTTTGATCAAAAGATTTAGATGCAATCATAGTAGGTAAAAGAGGTTGAATAGGAGGTAAAGTAATCATATTAGTAGTTAACAACCTATTCATAATAGCATATAAATATTTAGAAAGAGGAGTAAACGTACGATTTAATCGAAAAGAAGTGGATGCAGAAGTGATATTGTGAGATGCAACAGCAACTTGATCAGCAACTGCATTCGCTTGTTTGTTTATCTTGACATAGTTGTTAAATTTTTTTAATTTGTTTGGATTAGGAGTAGCATCACTCTTATCAACTAGAACAGGAGCCATTAGAGTGTTGCTCTCAAATTGACTCACTTTTAATTGATAATGATGAAGCGTTGCACAAAGTTGTTGAAAAGAGGTAAATTCAGTAAGCAAAATCTTATCTCTAATATCCTTTTGAAAGTTTGAAATTAAACATACATTGAATATCAATATCAATAACAGGATAGGAAATCTGAGCATGAAAATGCTTAAATCTACCAATAAATTTAGTCAATTTTTCCTTAGCACTTTGTTTACAATGCATCAAATCAGTCAAAGACACTTGTGTGCTAATGTTGTTTTGAAATTGTTGAATAAAGGTATTAGCAAGTTTTGGAAAGGAATCAATAGATTAAGGAGGCAAGGAACAATACCATTGTAAGGCCTTGTCACGGAAGGTTCTAGCAAACAGTTTGGCTAAAATCCTATGGTCATGAGCATAATCACTACAAAGGATTTGGAATGTTTTAACATGATGAACATGATCTCCTTTTCCATTATAATTCTCAAGATCAGGCATATAGACTTGGTGAGGAACAGGAGTATGAATAATATCCAAGGAAAAAGGACTTCCCATGTCACATGTAGGAATACTAAACTTTTTTTTGAGTTAAGGAAGCAAGTTGTTGTTGTAAGGATGACACAGTTTGAGCCAAACTGATGATTATTGAATCATTAGAGGAAATAGGAGGAATAGCAACATTAGACACACTAGGTAGAGTGTAAGAAGCTGGAAGAATAGAAGACACAACTGGAGGAACACTAGGAACTACAATTGGAAGTAGATTGGAATAAGTAAAAGGAACATTATGATATGAAGGTTATGATGTAGGAAGGGACACAAGAGGAACACTCATAGGAACAGAGGGAACCGTCATAGTCACCAAAGAAGGAGTATATGTAGGAATACTAGGTAAAGGATTAGAAGAGGGTTCAACACTAGTGATAGGAGGAATCAACCCTAAATCTTGAGCTTCTTGAGCTAAAGGTTTAACATTTGAATGCACGAGGTGAGTAATACCATGCAAGAGGTTAACACCTTGATCACTATCATGAAGAAATTTCTTAAGAGCCTCTATAGCTTGAATAGAATCTTGATTATGGTTCTCTTGAATAAGCTAATTACCTATTTTATCAAGTTTAGTTGAAATTTTTTGGACTTGTTCAAGAGGAACTCTTAAAGTGTCATCCTCATCATGAGATGAGTGAGAAGAGTTTTGCTCCATTGTAGGATTGGAATCATGAAGAATTAAATTATCATTTGAGATCCTAAGGAAAGGAGAGGAAGATTTAGGATCAAAGGCACCCATGAGTCTATGACTTCTTCTAACTGAAATGTTATAAGTAGGACTAGTAGTAGTAAAGCTCATAAACCAATGTAATGCAAATGAACTAAACTAAGAACACATAAAGCATGAATATTTTGTATTTTTGAAATCTAATTAGCATGCAAGATCTAACACAAAAGAAAAATCTAATACCAACAAGATAAAAGGAAATTTAACACCACAAAACACAATAGGGCATCCAATTCCAGAAAAGAAAGGAGAGTAAGTATGTCGAGTTCACCAAAATGAATAGTGAAGGTGAACACGCAAGGGAATACAAAGGAAGATCTAACACAATAGAGCATCAAAATCCACAAAAGAAAGGAGGGTAAGTGTGTTGGGTTCACCAAAATGAATAGTGGTAAAATGGAACCACCTAATTGAATGTATGTATGGGGGAAATATGAGATCCACTTCTAAATCCAAATTCCCAAAGGAGAGATCCAAATTGATCAACCAAAAGGTTAATGCACAATCGAATCAATCTATGGAGAATATGAAAGAGGAAGAAAACCTTATATTTCCCTATAAAGGAATTGTACTTGAAATATAAAATAATTGAAAGGCAAATACTAACCTCAAAATAGGCCAAATTCAAAAAATGCCGATTTCTGATGTCTGTGTGTACTTTTGGGCAATTCTGCAACCTGTTTCGGTCTGGAAATGCCAAGACAAAGAAAACCCAGAAAACTTTTATCCTTTTGACAACAAGTAGTCTTTGACCCTCATAAAAGGTCAAAGGCTACATTCTTATTCTTAAGGTCAACTTTGACTTTGTTTGTAGATCTCGAAAGTTCACCAAAAAGGGTATCCAAATCCAATCTCATATTCAAAGTTTCGCACCTGCACCTACAAGAAAAAGGGGGTTTTTTTGTTTGTATGGGGGGTTTGCCTTGGTCAAACCCCAATTTAGGAATTAACCTTGAAATTGAATTGAATTGTAATGTGCATACACAAAGCAAATGAAACAATTCACCTTGCTTATGTTGAAGTCCTTGTAGAGGATTCGAATCCTCAAATCCACAAGTAGGGATGCTCCAATGGATGTTTTGAATGAATGCAGGATGTCTCAAATCAATGGCATTTGATCTTCAACACCAATCTTGAATAGATCTTTTCATATGAGGAGGCTTGGATGAATGTAGAAGGATGATCTTCAAGGGGGCTCCAAAGAGATTGAATCCTTCAATGGCTAACAATGGATCTCCTTGATGGATGAATGCTTGAACACTTGAATGCTTGAAGGCTTGCTTGAATGCTTGAATTCAATTTCTTGCACTTGAGAGCTTGCTCATGAAATTTCTTGAAGATGAGATGAAAACTTGATTGAGAGATGGATTGAAATGAGAGAGGAAAACCTCCTTTTATAGTGAACTAGGGCACAAACCTCTAGAGAAGGCTGACATTGGAGAATTAGATCCCAATTAACCTTAACCACTAGAAATGGACCCATATTAAATGAAATTTAAGGATTTACCATTCTGAAACCCAAAATGGCCAACCCAGAGGTGGGAAAAAGAATCTTTCTGAAACTCGATACCCAGAAATTAGAAAAACTTGAAATTTGAACTGGGGGTCAAGGACAAGGTTGACTCTACCCTAGGTCAAAGTTGAGGTCAACCTTGACCCAGGTCAGAGTCAAGGTTGACCCTGACCTAGGTCAGAGTTGAGGTCAACTTTGACCTTGAGGTTAAAAACCTCAGGACCCCAACCTAGAATGCCAGGAAATGTAGATAGGAAGTGGAAAATGGGTGTAGAGGGAAGCAGAATAGGGGGAAAAAGCCAAATACATGCAAAGACCTAATCAAGGTGCTTAACATGACCCCAGACCACTCACTTGGAGGGATAAATGCTCTTATCATGGAAGTGCTTCCATTTTAAGATGATACAGAACTGATTCCAAAATATTGTCAAAAGTATATGTCTTTCTCTTAAAACTAGACTTTGTCATTTTTCCCAATTGACACCATTTACACATCACATTATCAGGTTTCTTCAATCTTGGAAAACCTCTAAATTTATTCATCTTACTGATATTTACCAAATTGTCAAAGTTTACATGACACAACCTCTGATGCCATAACCATACATCATCAAATTGCGCAAACAAACTTGTTTCTTCAGATAGGTATAGATAGAACAAACTACCTCTTATATGTTCTCCACTTCCATTTAGTTTACCAGTGGCATAAAATATTTTAGTCTTTCTATGATGAAATGCAACTTAGTAACCAGTGTTGTTCAACTGTGCAACACTCAGCAAATTATAGTTAAGACCTTCAACCTAATAAGCATTATCACATCTGATCTTATCAGTTAATCTTATTGATCCTTTTCCTTTCAAAGAACATGGTGCATCATTACCAAACTTAACACTTCTACCTTTGTAATGGTTTAGGGTTTCAAACTTACTTTTATCACTAGTCATGTGATGTGAGCAACCACTATCAATAATCCATTTATCACCTTTACTCACATATGAAATAAGTGCAGTTTTCTCATCTTCATCAAAATCATCTTTCATAGAAACATAAACAACTTCTATATCACATTAATCAGATTCACTAATTTCACTATCAGTTTCCTCTTCAGCAATATAGCAAGATTTCTTACCTTTGTCTTTGTAGTCTTTGTACCTTCGATGATCTCTATCATTTCTTTTGTCTTTGTACTTGCTTTGCCTTCTTTCATCCTTGTCATTCCTATCGGGGCATCTTGTTGCAATATGGAAAACTTTGTTACATGAAAAATAGATTATAGGAAGTTTACCTTTGTATTTTCTTTTTCCTCTCTGTAGCCTTCTAGCCATAAGTGCCTCAAGATCATCTAAATCATCATCAAAAATGTCACTATCACTATCGATGTTATTGTCACTGCTCACACATCTTTACTTTCCCTTCTTAGACTTATGAAGAACCATTTGAGACTTGAATGTAGATTCAATGTTGTAAATAGTGAAATTATCAAAATTAGACAGCTCAAAAGAAGTAAGCTTGCCAACAAGACTTTCCAAAGTTAGGACATTACCAAGATTACATCTTGATTCTTGTATTGCAAAAACTCTAATAGCATAGATAGGAAGAAAAGTTATCAACACTTTACTGATAATAGTTTCATCATTAATGTTTCCATTAGATCCTCTGATAGCATTTACTACCTCCTTAATTCTCCCACAATACTGAGCAACATTTTCACCATCTTGAATTTTCATTTCATCAAAATTATCTCTCAAACTTTCAGATTTGGCTCTTAGTACATTTGTGTCCCCACCATAGATAGTTACTAGAGTGTCCTACATTTTATTTGTATTAGTACAGTCCTTGATGTCTTCAAATTTAGGATAGCTTAGGGCAGATGCAATCTCCAACATTGTCTGATCGTGTTCTTGTTTTGCTTTCATCTCCTCGGTAGTCAAAGGTGCAACAGGTGTTACATAATCATTTTCCACATAGTATTTCTCTGAATCACCAATACCAACTAGGTACAATTTCATCAAACTCTGCCATGCAGGAAAGTTCTCCTTGTTCAGCTTTGGTACCTCCTTTTTGTACATATTGATCATTAGCTTCAAGTACCTTTAAACATTTTCTCTACAAGCACCAACAGCTCTGATACCAATTGTTAGAATGATTTTAGAACAACTAAGAGGGGGGGTGAATCATTTATCCTCGGGTTGAGATCTACCAATTCAACTTTCTAGCTTTTCAACAAACTCAAATCTAATCAGCAATCCACTCAGTCTCTATAGCATATATCAGTTACATAAAAATTGCAATCCACTGTCCAAAAGTAATCAACTTGCAGAATATAAAACTTTCAACAACATTCACATCAAATAACATTTACACAAGTATAACACTAGGATTTAATGTGGAAACCCAATTTGGGAAAAACCATTTGTAACATGCTACTAATTTTCACTCTTCTAAAGTGAGCTCTATGAGAAGCTAACCCTATTAAAGGTTTACAATACACATTATTAGGTGTGACCTTGTTAAAGGATTTGATCACCCTGTTAAGAGTGGCCTAGTTAGAGGGCTTAAGAACATTCCATCAGAATGTCACCTTGATTAAAGGGTTTACACAATGGCTATTAGGTCAACCTTGATTAAAGTATTTAGACTGATACAATGGTTAAAAAGCAACAGTAGGTTCTAATCTAAAATATACAACTCACTTTGAAAATACAAATCCAATTCGCTCATATGTTGATTTATTGACTGACCTTCATTTCCATCTCCATCTTGGATCTTCTTGGAATTCTCTTCAAGCAATCACCACAACTTCGTTCATCTCTTCACAGCTCCATCTTAGCCTTATGCTTAGATTCATCAATCAATAACATCAACCTCTTCCACTTACTATTTAGCCTCATAATTAGGCCATCCTTATACCTCCTTGATCAGGTAGATTAATCTTTTGTTGCTTAATCTCTTCCGTAGATCTTAGGTTTAGGTCAAATTATTTGAATCCTTCCATCATTTTATTTTCCTTCTTTTTCCTTCTAGATACATCTCCAAACTTCTCCTTGAATCCATAAGAAAATAGTTTACAATGCATTAAATGCTCCATACCATTCATTAATAATGTCAACACATTTTACATATCCCAAGAATTCAACTATGTCAGTTGGGATTCTCAATTCTTTCACAAACTATAAATTATTGACACTCAGTCAATACTGTGTTCATCTCCTTGCTCATTACTGGATATCTTGGTCATCGCTAAAACTTTCTTCTCGGTAAACACTGTCTTTGCTCAGTTAGTTATTTGTCACTCAGTAATTATTGATGCTTGGTCGACACTAGATTTGTTAGGAATAACAATCCACCAATACAACTAAGAGGGGGGTGAATCAATTGTATGACAAATTATTAAACTTTAAACTTTGAATAGCAGCAATACCAAATCAAATGAACACAATGAATGCCAACACAATAACACAATATTTTTTTTTGAGGAAACCCTGTTAAAGGTAAAAACTCGGTGGGAATTAACACCCATTAATGATGTACTGAGAGTATAGTATCCTTTTTAGAAGATTGGCCCTGTTAGGAGATTATTGAAACATTATAGTACATAGTCCTTGTTAGAGGAAAGACCCTGTTAGGAGTCAAAGAAAAAGAGTAGGCTCACTGCCTAAAGAAGATTATGTCCACCTTCAAAACTCATTGTTTGCAACACAAGTGTATATAAGGGAAATACATAATCCTTGTGAACTGTCTAATAGAAAATGTCTTTGATTGATCAATTCCAATGAAGCACATACAATATCCTCTTCTCTACATACAACAGATACAATCTCACAACTTCCACATTCCTCTCTTACATCTATATTTTCTTTTCAAAAGAAAAGATCTTACATATATACCCTATTACAAATAAATGATCAGGTTGGACAGTTAGGCTTTCCTATTATACAAATAATCATATAACCCCTTGCTAAGATACACATGATATCTAAAACAAGTATACAATAATTACAATTCAATAATTAAGGTCTGACATCCGTAATCCATGCTCGCAATCCATAATACATGCTACAATTCTAAAGTCGGCCTTAGACAGGTCTCCTCCAGAACACATGCCACACTCAACATCATCATGCTTCCCATGACTTGCTAAGATCAAAAAATATTCCTTAGTGTTTTATATGTCATCCCTTAAGCTCGCATACACTGGATCCACATCACTTGTAAGGTATACTCAAAACTCAGAGACTTACTCTGTCATCTTCCACTATCACAATCTAGTAACCAGTCTTCACCAAATATTTTATAACTCAACCAATATGCAATATTACATCATGTGATCTTAGATATAAGATCACAACACCTTCCTATACACATAAATGTGTTCACACATTATGAATCATCTGTATGGTGTTTGTACACTGTAATAACCGGTCTGTTCTCTCCATAGAAACAAATGTTGATATTAGTGACAAAACAAGAATGATATCAGTAGCAATTCCAATATCACCGAATCAGGTTACCAATGTTGTGTAGTGATCAAACATATTAAATGCATCAGCAACATCCAACAATCTCTCCCTCTGGCATTGATGACAACATATGGTAAAATCCATCAACCCAAAAAGTATTCTCGCAATATCCTCAACATCCCCAAAAAGTATTCTCTCTATATCCTCAACATAATCTCAAACAATGAACTCTTCTCCATAGTATCTCTCTTTATATAGAAAGGATTTTCACATAGTCTCTTTCCCCCTTTGACAACAATGGAAAAGGTTACCATAAGTCTTCAATTGTCTTCATCAATCAGGTGTTGAATCACCCAAATATATTTTGTAAGCCTTCAACGATCACTCCCCCTGAGGAGTAGATCCATACATCAAGTCCAGAACATGATAAGGCTCTGAAAACCTCTGGACTGATGCATCCTTGCATCATTTAATTCTCACTAGGAGGGGCCTATACCCCAAGCATACCTCTAAGATTCTCAAAGACATCTTTTGGAAATGACTTTGTAAAGATGTTTGCTATCTGTTCTTTTCTACTAATGTATTCTACCCTTATTTATTTATGTGCTACCTTGTCTCTCATGAAGTGATACTTAATAGAAATATGCTTAGTTTTAGAATGCATCACAGGATTCTTTGACATATTTACTATATTGGTATTATCACAATGGATAACTATTGGTTCAACAAAAGTTATTCCAATATCTTCCAGTATTTGTTTCATCCAAATAATTTGAGTGTAGTTAATAATAGCAACAAAATACTTAGATTTGGTAGTAGATTGAGCTATACAATCTTGCTTTTTACTTAACCATGAAACCAACTTTTTCCCAAGGAAAAATGCACCTCCACTAGTACTCTTCCTGTCATCAATATTCCCTACCCAATTAGCATCTGTATAAGCATGTAGTTAAAAATCATCATTTTTATCATACCATAATCCATATTCTATTGTTCCTTTTAGGTATCTAAATATCCTTTTTACAAAAGCCATGTGTGTTTCTTTAGGGTCTTACTGATATCTAGCCACAATTCCAACAACATTAGCAATATTTGGTCTAGAGTGAGTCAAATATTGTAATCCTCCAATCATTGATCTATACTTGGTTTGAAAAATACTCTTTGTCTCATCTATATTTTTTAGTTTATGACCAATCACCATGGGTGTATGAACTGGTTTACAGACTTCCATTCCAAAAAAATTCAACATTTCTTTAAGATACTTAGTCTAAGAAATAAAAATCTCATTCTTTCTCTAATTTATTTATAGTCCAAGAAAGAATTTCATTTCACCTATCATGGACATCTCAAATTCATTCTCCATCTCTTTAGAAAATTTCTTACATAGTTCATCATTGCTTCCAAATATAATATTGTCAACAAAAACTTTTATTATCAGAATTTCATCTTCACTAGTTCTTCAATACAAGTTATTGTCAGCATTACCTTTTCTGAATCCAAGGTGAAGTACTTGTCTAACCTTTCATACCAAGCCCTTGGAACTTGCTTTAGTCCATACAGTGCCTTCTTCAACTTGCATACCATGTCTTCATCTTCTGATAGAGAAAATCCATCATGTTGTTCTATGTATACCTATTCTTCAAGATCTCCATTCAAAAATGCAGATTTTATATCCATTTGATATACCTTGAAGTCTTTATGTGCAACATAAGCCAGAAATAATCTCACAACTTCCAACCTAGCGATAGGAGAAAATGTCTCTTCAAAATCTATGCCTTTTTGTTGTGAGTAGCCTTTGCAAACCAATCTTGCTTTGTTTCTTACAACAATTCCTTCTCCATTCATTTTGTTTTTGAAAACCCACTTAGTTCCTATTGGCTTTTCTTTTTCCACACAGTGTCAGGTTTACACTATGATGACAAACTGGTTAGTCCCCACTCCAAAGTCTGATAGGGAAAAAGGGCCAATTGATGAGGACAACGAGCATCCTCCTTCTTCTTTGAGCTCCACATCACTCAGGTGAGTATTGCCTTATCTACACACTCATGACTCTTCTTGATAAATAAAAGGCCTATAGATAGATTATTGTGGAATAGTTATCAAACCCCTATAGGTATCCTATACCCCAATGAACCAAACCTAATGCAATAACCTGCTTGCATGGAATGAATTTGAAAACTGGAAAGGACCTCCTACTACTACAACCAACATGAAAGGATAAGTATTTTCATTTGAATGATTTGATGTTGGGTTGAAAGGACCCCTGAAATACCCTAAGCCTCTCATAGACCAGTGCCTTATCCAATGGGCAATATAGTCAAATACATCACTGCAATAGAGAGCTATGAAACAAGAAGACAATACATTCCAATATGTTGATGCCTTACACCAAGCATACACCACTGATCAGACCTCACTTCAACAATCCACCTGTGTACCTAGATATGCTATCACCTGTTCAAAGGATTTTAACCCTCCCCTTAGAAGAGACCTATAAACAAGTAACACATTAATCAACATCCACTGAAAGACAAGCATGAGACATCCTTGATACTCCAGCTCATACACATCTGAAAACCAATCTTTAACTTAGTTATCTCTGCAAAAATAACTCTATTGCAGACACATTGGAAATACAATAGAAAGACTAAAACATCCTTGATGCTATAATCAACAAGTTTAGGATTCAAATGGAGACAATCTGATAGCAGTACAAATCTATTGAAATCTCATACATAAGATAGACTATTACAACTTTTATTCTATTCTGAAAACCACAAAGGAAAGAGGGAACCCTATATGCAGAGAAGAAGGCAATATTTACAAGAAAAGGACCCTTCATGGAACCAGGGAAATTGGAACCCCTTAGATTACCAAAAACTAGAACCCTTCAAAAATAAAAATAGCTACAATATATACCACTAGTCATCTTGGAATCCCAAAAAATCAGGATGCAACAAGCTACGGATGACTAAGGTAAGCGTTAGGTTTTTCACCCACCAAACTAGCCAAATTTAATCCAAATTTATTACAGGGGTGAAAACCCAGGCAACCTCCAGAGATCAGATCCAAGAATGATCTTCATTTATGATAGTTTTCAAAACAATGTACCGAAGATCATGAATTCACCATACTAATCAATCTGATCGTTCACCTACAACATGCCTTGAGCACTCTAGTTACCCACTCCTTCATTATACAAACCCTCTACAATCAATCATCAAACTCTCTGGACCATGCCGCAACAGTTGACAAAATCATATCTACTAGATTCAACCACTTAAGCATTCAATTCTAGTCCTTTTATCGTTGAAACCCTTAAATTATTTGAATCTGGAAGAAACGGATACATTCATGGCGCCAGACAGCATATCGACAGCCAGCATTCAAATTTGGATCAACTTTATATCCCTACCATCAGATCTCTTCACTTTTCCTAGGTTTCTTAGCTTTAACCTTAATAGGAATCCTGGTTTACATTTGTCTTAGTCGTGAGATCATGAGACATCATCTCTAACCATGAGTTACCCTAGTGATTCAGTGACTGTAGTCTCGTAATCTCACGGTGATCTCTTAAACTGCCAAACCTTTAAGAGATCACGCAACTGAAGAAAATCTAACTGCCCGCCAGGTCGCAAGACAAAGTCACTGACTGCATCATCATCATGAGATTACTTGACTACAGGGATATAGACTGCCATCAAACCCTTCACTTCAATCTAGAGATTACGTGACTGAGGCACTACCACTTAGTCACTGAATTGACTTTCTTCTTTCCCTGATCTGGCGACCACAGGAAACCTTCAATTTTTCTATCTGGCGACTAAAGTCTATATGAGATACATACTTTCCATTATGAGATCTAGCAACTATAGTCTCTGAGTCTCGTGAACTTTATTAATTCTTTAAAGATATTTAGCAATCACCTAACCTGGAGATCTAGCGACTAACAAAGAGTCTCATAATCACTGAAAATTCTTGACTTTTCAAATTTCTTCCTGAGATCATGCAACTACCATCGATCTTCTTCATTCCTTCATCCTACGGTTCACATTAAGTCGTGAGAGATTTGATGACTTAACTGTTTGATCTCAAGATTGAGCAACTGAGGAGATTCATAACCGCCCGCCAGGTCACTGAATGTTTGGCACTTAACCACTGGATTCAAGAGACTGCGAGACAACCCTCAGTCACTGAATCACTGAATCTTTTATAAACTCTAAGCATACTGATATCAACAGCTATCGTTATACCACTGACTTAAATATCATGCATCTTATCCATGTGGTATAATGACAACCACAAGATCATGTCAATCTTTAACTTACTCCATAAACTAAAGACCTTGGGCCCACTGACAACTGCCAACTCATTGTCCTACAACCAAAAGTCATCAGACATCTCAGCTAATGGGAAACATGCATGTCAGTGCCACCTAGCAAACAGACCCACAATAATCTTTCTTTATTTGACCCCAGCAAGCACTTAACTCCTAGCCATTCAACGAACACATGACTAAAGCATTTTCCAAGTCGTAAGACAAATTTCTTAACCAAAGTATGGTCTGGAGATCATGCAACTGAGGGAAACTCCAAGTCACGACAACATTTCTTTACCTTGAGTTAGATCTAGAGACTCAGCACGAACCACACGATCAACATCTCATCAATGGTCCTCGCTCAATCTCTAAATGGTAAAGGGCTTGACCGCCAAATCATGAGATCACACGAAAAAAGGAAAATATAACTATTTGCCAAGTCTCTGAATGAGAAGATGTAACCACCAGGAAATAAGAGATTGTGTGAACACATAGTCGCGAGATCGCTGAATAAAACTTAACTGCTTGAGGATTCAGAGATCTGGTGACTGCAAAGAATACACCGCCATTTCATATCTGAAGACCTGGCGAGAAAAGGGCAACCGCTAAGTCTCAAAAGGATAGGGAATATTCTTTGGACATTGAGAGACTATGCGACTAAAGCATTGGGGGATCGCCAGATCAAAAGGAATATGCTCATATTATATGGAGATTAAGTGACTAACCGGGGAATACAAAGTGCACGTGCATTTAAAAGATCTTAAGTGGCCTGAAAAAGGTAACGACAGAATAGAACAAGGCCAAAATAGTTTAGGGTTTTCCCTTCTAACGGCTAGAAATATGAATTTTGAACCTAGGGTTTAAGCCAGAGACAAAGGAAAATAATTCAGAGGCCAGAGAAAAATGATGCAACAATGAAAACTTTTTTCAGGTGCTAACAGTTCCTATCACATTTTTGTCTTTAGGTCTAGGAACTAATTCCCAAGTGTTGTTTTTCTTTATCTGATCTAATTCTTCCTACATAGCTTTGATCCAAGATTCATCTCTACAATCTTCATCAGTAGTCTTTGGTTCAACTTGAGAAATCAAAAAAATTTATTCCCTTGTCTTTGATCTAGTCATTATTCCTTTACTTGCATTACCAATAATTTGATTTTCAGAATGATCTTTCTTAACATACCTCAGAGTTTGAGGAATCTCAGTAGCCTCATTTGTGTCATCATCACAAATCTCATTTTCACATTCAGTTTCAACATGTTCTTATTTTGTAGTAGTGATCTCCTTGATCTTTGTATTTTGATTACAATCATACATTCTCTCTTGTATCTAAAACTTTTCATCTATCTTAACATTGTTGCTTTCAACCATCTTTCTCAATCTCAAGTTAAAGCATCTGTAGGCCTTTCTTTTAGTAGAATAACCAAGAAAAATTCCTTCATCACTTCTAGCATCAAATTTCCCTATTTCATCATCTCTTTTGATATAACATTTACCACCAAATATTCTAAAATATTTTATAGTAGGAGTATGATTAAACCACAATTCATAAGGAATCTTACTTGTACCTTCTCTAATTTGAATTATGTTCAATGTGTATACTATTGTCCCAACAACCTCTCTCCAATATACATGAGATACATTTACTTCTAGCAACATTGTCCTAGCAGCATCCAATATTGTTTTGTTTCTTCACTCTACTATTCCATTTTGTTGTGGATTCCTAGGAGCAGATGTATGCCTTTGTATTCCATGTTCTTCACAATATGAATTGAATATATCTGAAGCAAACTCTCCACCTTTGTCTGATCTTATACATTTTATCTTTAAGCCTTATTCATTTTCTATTTTTGCTTTGAATAACTTGAATTTGTCAAATGCTTCTGATTTCTCTTTCAAGTAAGTGATCCACGTCATTCTAGAAAAGTCATCAACAAAAAGTATAAAGTACCTTTCACCATAGTATGATCTTGTCCTTGTAGGTCCACATAGGTTTGTATGTACCAGATCCAACTTTCCTTTTGTTGTATATGATTTACTTTTATAACTGCTTCTAGTCTACTTTCTCGTAACACATTCTCTGCATATAGTGTTAGATGGTTGTACAATTTTTGGTAGGTCTCTCACTGCATTAGTCAAGCTTGCCTTCACAATATTATCAAAATTGACATGACAAAACCTTATGTGCCATAACCAACTGTCATCTATCTTTGCAACAAAACAAGAAGCTCCAAATGTATTTAATTCAAATACATTACCTCTAGATTTAGTACCAGTTGCAATCAAGTTTCTTGTCTTACTTCTGATAAAACATTTCCCATCAATGAACTTTAGTTGATATCCTTTGTCCATCAGTTATCCAACACTCAACAAGTTATGCTTAAGTCCATCAAAAAGTAGTACATTGTCAGTATTAGTCCTTCCATCCAAATAAATAGATCCTACTCCTAAGATAGGCTTAGGAACATTGTCTCTGAATCTTAAAACACCACCAACATACTTCATTAGTTTTACAAATTTGTTTTTGTCTCTAGTCATATGATGTGAGAAACCACTATCTATAACACATTCAGATTTCTTATCAACATGTGATATTAAAGCTTTTTCCTCATGTACTGGTTTTTCATCTTTAATAGTAATAAATACAATCTCCTCATAATCACAATAATCATCATCAAAGATACCTTCACTAGCATAATAACATTCCTTTTCTTTTGAATACTTAGGTTTGTGCTTAGGAACTCTTGTAGGTCATCTAGATGCAAAGTGACATATCTTATTGCATGAACAACATTTCAAAGGTAACTTTCCTTCAAATTTACCCTTACCTCTCTTTTCTCTTCTAACGATCAGAGAAACATGTTCATCTAGCTTTCTTTCTTCTTCTTGTATCTGTTCCCACTCATCAACATACTCACCAAGCTCTTCCTTTATATTACCATTGCTGGAGCTCACAATTCTAGATATTGTCTTCTTGTGTGTAGATGCCTTAAATGTTGTTTCAACTTTAGGTAAAGAATCTCCCATCTCTGCAGCTTCAAAGGTAGTTAGCTTTGCAATCAACATTTCTCTGCTAAAGTTTGCAGTCAAAGGTATAATCTCTTCTATAGCTTGAACTTTGGTCTTTTAAATAGGTGTCAATGATCGAAGGATCTTTGTAACGACTTCTTCCTCTTCATAAGTGCCTCCATAATTTTTGATACCAATCACAACTTCTGTGACCCTTTGTACATAAGCCCTAATGTTTTCATCATATTTCATTTGTAGCTTTTCCATTCTTTTTTTCCAATTCTATAATTTTGCTTGCTTAGTAAACTTATCTCCTTCATACAATGCTTCTAATCTTACCCAAATTTTGTGTGTTGAATCCAGATCTTTCACCTTAGTAAATTCTCCTTCAGAGAGTGTGTTGATCAGTGCTTCCCTTGTGACCATGTTATATGAAAATGTCTTTTTTTCATCATCAATAGCTTTATCCAACTCATCCTTAGCCTTCATGATTACCTCATCCTTTGTGATCATCTAGTAATTGATACCCAAACATAGAAAATGTGTTTGCATCTTGTTCTTCCAACTGTCAAAGTTTTCAGGATCAAATTTTGGACTAAACTTCCTATAGAATGTCATCTCCAAGATCACCTCAAGCTATTAAGCCTTCTCTCTAAGGACCAGTAGCTCTGATACCAATTGTTAGGAATAACAGTCCACCAATACAACTAAGAGGGGGGGGTGAATTAGTTGTATGAAAAATTATTAAACTTTAAACTTTGAATAGCAGCAATACCAAATCAAATGAACACAATGAATACCAACACAATAACACAATATTTGTTGTCAAGGAAACCTTGTTAAAGGTAAAACCCTGATGGGAATTAACACCCATTAATGATGTACTAAGAGTATAGTATCCTTGTTAGAAGATTAGCCCTATTAGGAGCTTAATGAAACATTACAGTACAGTACATAGTCCTTGTTAGAGGATAGACCCTATTAGGAGTCAAAGAAAAAGAGTAGGCTCACTGCCCAAAGAAGGTTATGTCCACCTTCAAAACTCACTGTTCGCAACACAAGTGTATATAAGGGAAATACATAATCCTTGTGAACTGTCTGATAGAAACTATCTTTGCTTGATCAGTTCCAATGAAGCACATACAATATCATCTGCTCTACATATAATAGATACAATCTTGCAGCTTCCATATTCCTCTCTTACATCTACATTTTCTTTTCAAAAGAAAATATTTTACATATATACCCTATTACAAATAAATGATCAAGTCAGCCAGTTAAGATTTACTATTATACAAATAATTATATAACCCCTTGCTAAGATACACACGGTATCTCAAACAAGTATACAAAAATTAAAATTCAATAATTAAGGTTTGACATCCGTAATCCATGCTCGCAATCCATAATACACATTATAATTCCGAAGTCAGCCCCAAATAGGTCTCTTTTTAGAGCACACGCCACAACCGATGTCATCATGCATCTCATGACTTGCTAAGATCAATGAACATTCCTTAGTGTGTTAGCCTTTCATCTCTTAAGCTCGTATACACTGGATCCACATCACTTGTAAGGTATACTCAAAACTTAGAGACTTTCTCTGTCATCTTCCACTGTCACAATCCAATAACTAGTCTTAACCAAATCTTCTATAACTCAACCAATATATAATATTACATCATGAGATCTTAGATATAAGATCAAAACACCTTCCTGTACACATAACTGTGTTCACACATTCTGAATCATCCATATGGTGTCTGTACACTGTAGTAACCAATTTGTTCTCTCCATAGAAACATATGTTGACATCAGTGACAAAACAGGAATGACAACAATAGCAATTCCAACATCACCCAATTAGGTTACCGATTTTGTGTAGTGATTAAACATATTAAATGCATCAACAACATCCAACAAGATTTTCTCAGCATATACTGGTGCTCGGTCGACACTAGCATCACTCGGCTTAAACTAAATTTCTTCACTTTTGCTCATTTAAGCCTATGTTTCCAGTCTTTCTTCTTCACTTGGTGTTAAATATAAAAAACACATTACCTTGTCAATGTGCCAACTAATCAAGTACCCATTGAAATATCACATAACTCAACCTTTCCTTAGGTCCTCTTGTTATCTCCTCTTCACCAATCAAAAGATATGGTACTCTACTAGATAGCAACTATCTTACCAGTTAAGGTTTGACATCAATGACAATATAACAATTGTTTCAATTTTAGTTTCAAACAAAAATGTTCATTTTAAATCCCCAAACTAGATGGATGAATTTTAGAATAAAAGAATAACCATGGTTCCAAGTGACGCACTAAAAGAAAAGTTAGTACCAAAAAAACCTAGCAATTAGTTGTGATAATCATAATTAGTACTCATATCAACACATAGATTATTGTATTTATCTGATAGCTTTATCTGTTGGTCTATGTATGCATTTAAGAGCCCTTTATATCCTAAATTCCACTTCCAATCAATTAAGTACACCTATGTGAGTTGGTTCTTTGTTTTCTTCTATCTGTCTCTCTCTTCTTTGTTGTTCTATAGATAGTTGGACCTTGACTTTCTTATGCTTAGGAGGAACACTGCATTTTCTCATAGTAATAAGTGTGTTGTTTCATTATAGAGAGTGTTTCTTTCAAAGAAATCAAGTGTGGCTTTCCAATATAGAGAGTGAGTAGACACAAAAAAAAGAATTTAAAATGAAGACAAAAGAGAAAATTTCAATCAAATAAGTGCATTGTTCTGTCAGATCAAGTGCAACAATCCAGAGGATTAAGTGCATTGATTGAGAATGGTGTGTGTAGTGATCTAGTATACCAAGTGTGTCGATCTAGATCCTATTACCTATGAAAAATAAGAAAACCTAGGTATACAAGTAACTAAATTTTGATTGAACCATACAGTACGTTGAAATTCCAAAATAATATATATTCACCTGTCAGAACAATAAAAAAAAAAATCAACAAAGATAATAGCCCACATATCAAAATCATAGAGAATAAAATTGTGATAAATAGCAGGCAAGTGTGGCGATCCAGATTGGTGAGTGCGGTGATATGGATGGAGGAGTGTGTCAGTTTTGATATGCGAGTGCATCTTTGAGTTGTGTTGAGTGTGGTGATTAGATTAGGTGAGTGTGTCGATTTGAGTTTCCATTTGCATCACTACAACCCGTATCTATGTAAAAATAAAATTATGTCTACATCAAAATAGAGAAATTATCAAAAATAGAAAGTGTGTTTCACGTCAGGTTTACCATTTTGTAATTGGGTAATAGGGGATAAATATAGAAACTTACAATAACATCAAATCTCAACCACAAAGAGATTGTTATCGCAATTAGTATTCCCAATACTCAAGAAAGGATGTAAGACAAATAATAAGCATAAACAATAATCAACATGAAATCATTCTAAGAACATGAATATGAAAACCATAAAATCCTTCCTTGGTGTTCTCCTTCTCATGCAATGTGGGATCTCATAATTGAGCTCAAGATCGTGTCAACATAAGAATTCAAAGCAATTGTGGTTACCAAAATCAAAGGTTTGGCTCTCTATTTATAAGATTTTAGGGGTTTCAACAAAGAATCCATGATTGAAGGGTCGATTGACTATGATTGAGGAGTTGAACTTAGAGTGAGTGGGAGTTCAACTCTACTTGACTACCTTGATTGGGGGATTGATTAATCTATCAACAAATAGATTGGAGAGATTACTTGAATGAACTGGTGAAATAATAGAATAGACTAGTGAGTTAACTAATTGCAAGGAGGAGTCATCTAAATGCATAGAGGAGTCAATTGATTGCATTACATGGATTAGAAGACTATATTGATTAAAGACTTTAACTGATTATTGAGGGAGGAATTAACAATTTGGATTGAATAGTTAGGAGTGGGAATTGTGGAGTGAACTGAAAGTTAGTATGAGTTAGCTTTGGAGGAATAAATCATGATTAAATAAATAGAAATAATTATTTACTTGCACATGTGACAAATATAAATAAATAAATAATATTTATTTATGAGAGAAGAATAATTAATTTAATTAAATAAATATAATTTATTTAATTTGTGAGAGGAAATTGATTGATTATTACATAACTGCAATAATTAAAAAGAGGGAGTATTAATTAAATATAGGTATTTAATTAATTGAATGACATAGGGAATAATCAAATAATGTTTGATTATTTAATTACTTTGTAGATGAATTGGTGATGAATAATGATTTAGATGTTTACTAATTAAAGTAATTAATTAAAATTACTTAATTATGAAATTAAAGGGAAATGATGATTTTTACTTTGAAAAATAGTAGAAAGACATGATTTATTAAACAATAAATATTATTAAATTAATCCAAGAGGAATATTAGTCATGTTATTGTGTTAGAGCAATAGGCTATTTATACATATCTATAATTGGCACATACATCAATGAATCAACCAAACATCTCATGAAATCATAATAAGATGGACATAATCAAAATATCCTCAGATATGAAATAAACCATATACCATCTTAACATCAATAGTGATATCGAACATGAACATAAGAATGTATTATAATTAGATGCATCTCATAATGCCAATATAAAATCATAACACAAGAATAGTTAGGGAACATCATAAAAGAATTAATCTCGGATTTAGATACCCAAGAGAATAGTAAGTCCACATAAATCAAAAAGTTCAGCATCTTGAATCGGGTAAGCAACACAGTACAACACCATGTTTCTCACAACTAGTCATAAGGACATAAGCAACTTGTCGATGCAACAACATAAATTAGATCAACCTGAAGGTACCAACCTCCCACGGGCCCAACATGATCATATAATACAAGCTTATATCCATCCAAGCATATGGTGAGCTCAACCAATCACATAAGGCAACAAGAAAGCATCCATAGCTAGAATAAGGCATCACAAGAGATCTCATCAACTACATTGATGCACCACCACAACATAATGTCAGGGTTGTAATCACCTAAAATTTGTCTAGTAGAACCTAAGCCCATAATTGATCAAATTGCTTCAAAACAAATTCTAAATCTAAAAGACATATTTTACTAGACATAATTATGTAAACAAACTGATTAATCCCCCTTGCATAACTAAATAATTTCTAAAAACAAGCATACATCATTTCTAAACTTGAAAAATCATTTAATTGTCAAAACTTATTGTTAATATAAAGTTCTAACACTTTTATTAAAAAGAGCACTTTGTGCAACTTAATCTTGATTAATTGACAATTAAAAGGAGATTTTCTATTTTGACTTATTCTCCAATCAAGCTTGGCCAATCAAAATTCTTGAATCCTTTCACATGGATTGATCTCTCTCACCACACATCTCGACCTAACATCTTTTTCCTATGAATCTCCACCCTTCATTCTTGAGGAAATTTCTTTAAAAGGAAGCTCTTCCTTGGCTCAAAGGTCCAAATTCTTACATTCTAGTGTCAGTTCCATCTTGCATCTTGGTAATCTAGATCATATTGATAATTTTCATTCTTTCATTCTTGTATTCTAGAGTAATCTTTCTATTTTGAGTTCTTAGTTCTTAGTTTTCTTTTATTAATATGCTCATATCTCTCTTCCATTGTTAGTTAGTTCACTTTATAGTATAATATTTCATTGTTAATCTACTTTGATTTCATTCTAACATTGTTATTCTTTCATTCTAGTCTCATTCTAGTTTTGCATTGTATTTGAATCTTCCATTTTGGAGTAGTCAAGTCACTAATCCTTCATGCCAATCTGATGAGCATTACAAAAAGGATTAAACTTGCTTCAACTAGGAAGCAATAAGCCACTTTTAAGGGTTTAGTTGGTTCATTTGATATGGACTTTTATAGATAATTTCTTGATTTAATGGTTTATTGAGTGTTGGTTGCTTTCCAATTGAATACCAATATTTAACCATACATTTTTTGTGCCCATCAAGGGGCCAAAATCAATTTTTGGTCTCATTTCTTGTAGGATATTTTTTTTCATTTTTCTGAAACTGTGACAAATATCGCACCTAACAATACAGATTATCGTATGACACCTTTCATCGCATATAGTTATGAGTTTTATCATATGATAATATGGCTTAAGGTGATTTATCGCACGTAGTTCTGGGTTTCATTGTATGACATAAGAACTTTGGTTTTCATCTCATGGATTTATGAGTTTCATCGTACAATAATATGGTGTTGACTGTGTTTCATTGTATCAAAAACAAAGAGCATTTTTAGGGGTCTAATTGCTTGAATTTTTGGATTTTAGTGCTTGATTAGATTCATCTTGGCTTTAACATTCAGTTTTATAGTGAATAACAGGTTTTTGCAAGGTATTTGAGGGAAAATTCACTTGTCAAAGACATCTACATGGCCTTATTTTGAGATTACTAATTCTTTGTGGTTGTATGATGCTTGCCAAAGGCATTTTGAGATTACTAAAGCTATTTCTCTTTCAGATTGCCTTGGAGATACAAATAAACATTGTGCTTTCATAAATTTTATTTTCTAGGCATCTAGCTTAATTAGGAGAATTCTTTTCTTGTGACTAGTTGGGCAAGAGAGTATGCTTTTCACATCTTAGAGGTTGAATCAAAAATCTTGACCTATTTGGTTTTTCACTTGCAAAGAGTTTTTGGTAAATGAATATGTGCTTGATGTGCTTAGGAGAAGCTATGGAGTAGGAGAGTATGCTCTTTTCCCTTGTGGAAAATCAGAATTCTAGACCTTCATTAGCCTATCTACTTCTCTTTTCATTTTACCTTTAGAGGGTCTTCCATTGAGGTAAAAATCTCATGCGAATGATCCAAGTGGGACAAAGAAAAGCCATCTCATCCAACCCACTATAAAATTGATGCCTTGTTGGCCAAAAACCACAAGGAAACAACTATTAACTATGTTGGGTCACTCGTTTGACTGGGAGAACACATGTGAGAGTAATGTGTAGGGTCAAGAGGTCTCAATCTTATTTGCAAGACTACCTTACTTGAAGCGCTTGTAGAGCTATAGGCCTCAATTCCGCTAAGTGGAACTACAAGGGATAGTTGTGAATGAATGCCCTTACTAGACACAATTGGCTAGAAGCTACCCGTCTTACCTTCAAAAGTATCATAATATTTGTGTAAGGATTGATCCAAGTGGACTTTACCCAGATCACCTCAAGACTACTCACCATATGTATTCCCTTGTATGCTATCCTCAAAAAAGCCAACATCTCTTTGTGTGAGGTGAAGGAATACCAAGTTTTGGGCAAAGATTTTGATACTATCCTTGACCTTAGGTAGTTTTTACTTGATGTTTCTTTGAATGTGTTGAGACCTGTACAAATCATTATGGAATTTACACTTGACACTTTTCATATATTGTAACACCCCCTTTAGACCTCACATGTGCTTATGTCCCCAAAGTTGCTTTTTCCTTTGGTGGATTGTTTGAATACTCTTGTTTGATCATGCTATTGCTTGGTTGGAAACATTCAAACCTAACCTAGGGACACTCAAACTCATCACAAATTCAAAATCAAACCAGTCCAAATTGGTCAAAATTCTTGAAAATAGTGGTAAATTTCTTTTTTCTTGCATATTATTATTTTCTCCAACATTGTATTTTATGATAAGAGTGCTTCATCACACTTAGTGTTGTATTCTATCATACAACAAGATTGACCTTCACCATATTATTACACCTAGTGTTAGGTTTCATCGCATCTAGTGTTGAGTTTCATCATATGATCATGTGCTAGACTGGTCACCAAAACTGCATCGAGTTCTTAAAATTTCAGTATCTTTTATGTTTGGGATCCTTTGGATTTTTTGTTGTTCTAATCAATAGTCACTTTTGTAGAATTGGTATTCTTAATTGACTGATTCTCTACTAGTAATTTGATCCCTCTTCGCTCTTATTTTTAGATTTTAGAAAGTGCTCTTGTTATTGTCTCAAACTATCCAATCTCATTTGAAAACAAACCTTGCTCAAACTTTGTCACAAGTGGCACGTGGTAGAAATTTAGGCCTCATTCTCAGTACCTTGTACTTAGTTTTCTTGGCTACATCAAATTGGTTCCAAGTATCACTTAGCAAGCATTCAAACCTCATTCTTAGTACCTTGCACCTTATTTCAGCTTCCCCTTTATCTATTTTAAACCTTGAGACAAGAGCTATCATTACCTTGATCTTCTTACACTAGCTTAGTAATCTCATTACCATTAGTTTCTTGATCTCATCTTCCATGCCAGTTAGAATGTGTAGTCATTCCTATAAGGCTATAGTTGATTTGAAAGGAAAAGCTACTTACAATACCCCTAGACCATCCTCTCGTGAAGAACCTTTGCATCAAGATCATGTTTACCAGGCAGTACCCTTTGCTCATGCTGAGAATTTTGATCAAATCGACATGTCAAACTTTGATTGGGGTGCTTATAGAAGGCATGATTCTGACTCCTTTGAGGATGAATAACCCACACAAGAATAAATCCAAAAGTGCCAAGAAGATGAGCATTTCCACAAAGTAATTCAAGCCATCATGAGTGAGGATAAGGATCACTATTTCATTCATCTTGCCTCAATGGGTGTGGAGCTTCCTCCTGACTTTTATGTGGATGGTTTACTACAAAATAGGAAGAGTCTCCTCTCACAACTCTTACCAAATAACTTCAGGACCTATGTTGTGATATTTCACAACTTAAAAAGGATAAGGACTAGTCATCTGACAAATATTCACTTGAATCAATATGTCCTTTCCCATTTGACATAAATATCTACATGTCACCTTTCCCATCCAAGGTGGAGATCCCTAAATATGTTAAGTAAGAAGGCAACAAAGATCCACATGACCATGTGTATGAATTGTGTTCTCTGAGCATGGAGTTTAAGCATGAATAAAGTTATCTTATGAGACTCTTCCCTCGAAGTCTTGGTGGCCAAGCTTTGAGTTGGTTCACCTCACTTGCCCTTGACATTAAAACCTTTGATGAACTGGTTCAGAAGTTCACCCAATAATAATCCTACAACATCTTCCATACTGTTACCATGCTCAACTTATGCAATACAAAGCAACGTGTGGGAGAACCTTCGTTTCATTCCTTTAATGATGGTGAAGAATGTTTGCTAGATATCCTCGACAAATTCCTCAAATTGAGAAGATCGATATATTTATAAACACTTTTGTTCTTGAAATGAACTATGCACTATAAATGCAATCACATGCCTCATTTGACAAATTGGTTGAAACGTCTATTCACATATAAGATGTTCTCGTGTGAAAAGGAGAAATCACTTTGCAACATAAAAAGCACAAATATTCTTTTGATAATCAACATAACAAAGAAAAACATAAGTTTTGAACTAAGAGTAAAGATGTCGTCAATGAAAAAATTATGGGAAGGACCTCTGTGTCTACATCTAGAAAACCAAAGGAGACAGCTTTCAACCTATCCATTGGTATTCAGGCAATGAAAGCTAACAAGAACACTCAACCAGACTCTAAACTTGAAAGTAACAGAGATAGGCCATGGATCCCTAGGCCTAAGAGAGACTTCACTCCTCTTGGAGAATCATTTGAAAATGCCTTGAAGATACTCCTAACTAACAATATCATCACATTTCCTGATAATTCAAAACCTTATGATCTTGAGATAAAGCCCAAGTGGTCGAATGATAACCACTATTGTGATTATCTTCATAATAAGGGCCACTAGACAAATGATTTCATGAAGCTTAAACATTTGATCCAGAATATGATCGATAATAAGACAATTGTGATTGACTCCTTATAAAATAATACTGACCATAAGGCCTTCAAAGAGCCTTTTCTCAAATATGAGAAAGGGGAATTATCTAAGGCAAAAGACAACAAGATACGTTAAAACTACTTGGATAATGACAATATGATACACATGCTCGAGTCTTCTAATCATACCATTAACATTATCAAGGTCAAGAACAAGACTCGGACTTATTCTTCTAATGTAGATACTCTCTCTCAAGGTAAGGTCACTCTATAAGGAGCGGGATCTTATTCTTCTTCTTCTTCTAAACACACAATGGCACAAGGATCTAAACCAACTATCTCGTCTATAGCATGTGACTATTGTTAGAATGATTTTAGAACAACAAAGAGGGGGGGTGAATCAGTTGTTCTTAGGTCCAGATGTACCAATTGAACTTTCTTTCTCTTCAAAAAACTCAGATCTAATCAACAATTCAACTCAGTCTCTGTAGCATATATCATAAACATATAACATGCAATCCACAATCCAAAAGTAATTAACTTGCAAAATATAACAACATCCACATCAAAATCATTCACACAAGTATAACACTAGGATTTATAGTGGAAACCCAATTTGGAAAAAACCACTTTGTAACATGCTATTGATTTTCACTCTTCTGAAGTGAGCTCTATGAAAAGTCAACCATGTTAAAGGTTTACATACACACTGTTAGGTGTGACCCTATTAAAGGATTTAAAACACTCTATCAAAAGTGGCCTAGTTAGAGGACTTAAGAACATTCCATTAGAATGTCACCTTGATTAAAGGATTTATACAATGACTGTTAGGTCAACCTTGATTTAAGGATTTAGACTGATACAATGGTTAGAAAGTAGCAGTAGTTTCTGATATGAAAAACATACAACTCACTTTGCAAATACAGATCCACTTTGCACATATGATGATTTATTGACTGACCTTCATTTCATCTCTATCTCTGATCTTCTTAGAATTTTCTTCAAGCAATCACAACTTTGTTTAGTTCCTTCACTGTTTCACCTTCATCCTTCTGCTTAGACTTATCAGTCAATAACATCAACCTCTTCTTCTCTCTTTCTGTAACCTCACAATTAGGTTTTCCTTTATACCTCTTTGATTAGGTAGATCAATATTTTTCCACTTAATCTCCTCCATAGATCTTAGGTTTAGGTCAGATTCATCGAATCCTTCCATCATTATGTTCTTCATCTTTTCTTTCTAGATACATCTCCAAACTTCTCTTTGAATCCATAATAAAATGATTTAACATGCATTAAATGCTCCATACATTTCATTAATAATGTCAACATGATTTACATATTCAAAGAATTCAACTATGTCAGCTTGGATTCTCAATTCTTTCTCCAAATGTAAATTACTAACACTCGGTCAATACTATGTATCTCAGTCATCACTACAAACTATCTTCCTCAACAAACACTGTCTTTGCTTAGTAATTTCCTGTCGCTCAACAATTACTAATGTTCGGTCAACACTAGATTTACTCAGCATATACTAGCACTCGGTCGACACTAACATCACTTGTCTTAAACTAGATTTCTTCACTTTTTCTCGGTTAAGCCTACATTTCTAGTCTATCTTCTTACTTAGATAAACAACACATTACCTTGTCAATGTGCCAAATAATTAAGTACCCATTGAAGTATCACATAACTCAACCTTTCCTTAGGTCCTATTGTTATATCCTCTTTTAAAATCTTCTTCATCAATCAAAAGATATGGTACAATCCTAGATGGCAATTGTCTTACAAAAATCTATGTGCATCAGATTTTAATTAATATCCTTAGCTTCATTCTGATTCACAACTTTTTCCTTGCCTGACCACTTGCTCAATTACTCCCTCTAAATCTTTCTTTTTATCTCTCACTCATGTTTTATTGAATCTTCTCCCTCGGTGTTGTATCACTCCATTTGTTTTCATTGAATCTTCTCCCTCTTTGACAACAATGCCAAAGCTTGTATCTATCACTTACATCTCTACTATGTAGGTGTCTTCATGTCAATTTTGTATGTTATATACTCCCTTTTTCATCTTGCTTATGACTGATTAATATCTCTTCTTTGCTTCTCACAACTCTAGGCAACTCCTAAAGTGTGACCTTTTTCTGCATCAATTTGTCAAATATTCTAATTAGCACATTTGATGCATTGCTCCTATTTTACTTGGTAGCCTTAGTTAGGGGAATCACCCCTAGTTTACCTCTAAGATATTCATGAGTATCCTTAGGTAAATCTTTTGTGAATATATCTACTAATTGTTCCTTTGTATTCACATATTCCAATCTCACTTCTTTGTCTTGAACTAGCTCTCCCAAGTAATGATACTTGATAGCAATATGCTTAGTCTTAGTGTGCATAACTAGATTATTTGATATGTTAATAGCACTTGTGTTATCACAGAAAATAACAACTGAATCAATGATTTTCTCCTTCATACCTTTTAACAATTGTTTGATCCACACTAGATTTGAACAATTTATTGTTGCTGCTACATACTCAGCTTCTGTTGTAGATTGGGAAATGTAGTTCTATTTCTTGCTTGTCCAGGAGACTAATCTATTTCCTAGAAAGAATGCTCCACCACTTTTACTTTTTCTATCATTGACATTTCCAGCCCAATATGCATCAGTGTAAACTCTCAATTCAAACTTGTCATTCTTCTTGTAATATAAGCCATAATCCTATGTTCCTTTAAGATATCTCAATATTTTTTTCACTACCATCATATGATTTTCCTTAGGATTGGAAAAAAATCTTGCCACAATCCCAACTGCTAAGGCAATATTTGGTCTATTATGAACAACATATTGTAGCTTTCCAACCATAGATCTATGTGAAGTTTGATTCACTTTAGCAGTATCATCAGTTTTAGATAGTTTCCGTCCAGTAGCCATAGGTGTACTTACTAGTCTGGAGTCTTCCATACCAAAAAATTTTTAGTATCTCTTTGACATATTTAGATTGATTAATATAGATACCTTTCTTCATTTGATAAACTTGAAAACCAATAAAGAATTTGATCTCACCAAACATAGATATTTCAAATTCAGTTTGCATCTCATTTGAAAATTTCTAACATAGAGCATCTTGTCCTCCAATTATGATGTCATCAACAAAGATTTTAGCTAACAAAATCCCTTTACCTTTCTCAATCTTCATATATAGATTATTGTTGTCATGTGTCCTTACAAATCCAATCTCTATCAAATAATTATGTAGTCTCTCATACCATGCTCTAGGGGGCTTGTTTCAATCCATACAACGCCTTGTGCAACTTGCAAACCATATTCTTCTTGCTTGGGTCAAAAAATCCTTATGGTTTTTCAATGTATACTTCTTCTTCTAATATCCCATTTAGAAATGTAGATTTGACATCCATTTGATATACTTTGAATCCTTTATAAGCTACATATGCAAGTAGAGTCCTTACTCTTTTTAATCTTGCAACAGTGGAAAATGTCTCCCCATAGTCAATTCCTTCTTTTGTGCATACCCCTTACATACTAATCTAGCCTTGTTTCTTGTGACTTCTCCATGTTCATTTATCTTATTTCTGAATACCCATTTTGTTCCAATAACATTCTTGTCTTCTGGTCTCAGCACTAGAGTCCAGGTATTATTCTTTTCTATCTTCTCTATTTCTTCATTCATAGCTTGTATCCAGTCATCATTCTCTAAAGCATCTTTCACTATTTTAGGCTCAATCTCACATAGTAAGCATGTATGATCTTTCAAATTACTTATTTTCATGATTCCAGATTCTTTGTCTCCAATGATTTGTTCAGGCTTGTGATGTCTTCTTACATATTGTGCCAATGTAGGTTCAAATTTCCTTTCTGCTTGTTCTAGATCTTCAAGTTCATCATGAAAATTATTTGCTTCTTCTTCTTCTTGCTTGACAGTATCCTCTTGATGCTCGTCAGCATCCTCTTGATGCTCGGCAACATCCTCGTGATGCTCGGCATTACCTATTTGTGAATCTGCACCTAGTCCAGGTGTATTACTTGTTAGAAAGTATAAGTCCACCAAGATAACTCAGAGGGGGGGAGGTGAATTAGTTATCAGATAAATACAACTTTTATCAACCTTAATAGATTTTAACTATGTAAGCAATGTAATCAACAACCATAGAAAGATATACATGCACAATAACACAATGACACAAGATATGTCAACTAGGGAACCTCTTGATCAAAGAGTAAACCCCGGTGAGAATGATGCCCACAAAAGATGCACTAATATAAAGTTCCTTGTGAGAGGATGGACTATGTTAGGAGTCTTATGAAATACATTCAATACATATGAGTCCTTGTTAGGAGACTTTGAATCTTTGCTAAAAGATTCTAACTCTGTTAGGAGTTATGGAAGACAGAAGGACCCACTGCCCAAACAACTTCAGGGTAAGATCACTAAACTCACTATCCAACTGATCTTTGTATTACTCAACATAATAATACTAAAAGATTACTTATCTCAATAATTCAATACTCCTTCTCTGACTGTGCCAAACTGCACCAACTGCTTCTTCAGATCTCAATACCAGATCTCTAAACTTCGCATATCCTCTTTCCATAATTTCGCTTTCACAATTCCTTCATTCACTTTCTCATTACACACACACATATATCTCTCATTCATATTACAACAAGGAAAATATTCCTTCCTTTATACCACACTCAAGTAATTACAAATGAGTCAGCATACAAATTACAAAATAAAAGTTTCCACACGCTACATCAAAATTACACAAAACTGTCAGCTTCCAATTAAGATAATTCTTCACTTGTGTGACCTCGGATCTTGCACTCATGTCCACATCACTAACATCATATCTTAAACTACCTCATAACTATGCATGATCAGATTCTATCGCGATTATGAGATATCATCCAATTTCCACAAACTGCTACTCAGGAACACTGCCTAAATACTGCTTCCACTGATTTCCTCATAATTGTCATGAATAAATGAATTTCTTTCTACACACTTAACCAAGATCTCATAAAACATCATAGATTAAGTCCTCAATTGATCATAGCTTCATCTTCAATATCCCAAGTACGCTAACCCAAACACTGTTTGCTTCTCTGCTAATCTTCAGTAGATCACTGTATTGACATCAATGAAAATCACAGTCATGAATGCAACAACAACTGCTACAAAATGGTTGTGAATACTCCCCCATAGGATATATTTAGCATTCATTCCTAATAATCTCCCCCATTGGCATTGATGGCAACATAGATGAAAAAACATCCAAGTTCCATAAATCCAACACTGCAACACTATTGCTCTAAAAATGTTTTCAAGTCTTCTCCATCAATCAAATCTTGCTTCATTTTCCTATTCAGTTCTCTCCAACATATGGTTTTTCATGTATACTTCTCCCCCATTGACATCAATGATAGATTTTTCATCATTATGTCAGTAACTTCAGTGTCAAAAGACATTGTTCAAAAAATACATTCACTAGAGTCCTCATGACTCAGCTCAGATACACATACTCCCCCATAGAGGAAGTACCAACATCCAGTCCAAAAGAAAGATAAGGCTTATATACCACTAGATAGATGCAACAATCTACATCACTTCTCAAAAGTAGGCTGGGGCATAACCCCAAGCATACCTCTCAGATACTCAAATGTATCCTTAGGCAACGGTTTTGTAAATATGTTTGCAATCTACTCCTTTGTGCTTATGTACACAAGTCTAACTTCTTTCTCTGCAACTTTCTCTCTCACTACATCATACTTTATCTCTATATGCTTTGTCTTAGAATGTAATACAGGATTCTTAGACATACTAATTGTGCTCGTGTTATCACAATGTATAACAACGGGCTCAACAAATTTTATTCCAATATCCTTCAACATTTGCTTCATCCAAATTATCTGATTACAATTGTTTGCTGCTACCACATACTCTGCTTCTACTGTGCTTTGTGAAATACACTTTTGCTTCTTTCTTAGCCAATAAACTAATCTTCCTCCAAGGAAAAATGCTCCACCACTGGTGCTCTTTTTATCATCAATATTAGCTCCCCAATCAACATTTGTATATGCACATAGGGTAAAATTATCAGATTTTTCATACCACAATCCATACTCAATTGTGCCTCTTAAGTATCTCAGTATCCTCTTTACTACTGCATAATGTGATTCTCTATGTTCAGCTTGAAATTTTGCTACAATTCCAACTGAATGTGCTATATTAGTTCTTGTATGAGTCAAATATTGCAATCCATCAATCATAGATCTGTACTTCTTTTGTTCCACTACAGGAGTCTCATCTGTGCTAGATAACTTGTGTCTAGTTACCATAGGTGTTCCAACTGGTTTACAATTCTCCATTCCAAATCTCTTCAATAAATCATTCAAGTACTTTTTCTGACTTACAAAGATACCATCATTGTTCTGTGCTATTTGCAATCCTAAAAAGTATTTCATTTCACCAATCATACTCATTTCAAATTTAGTCTTCATTTCATCTGCAAATTTATCACTAGCTTCATCTTCTCCTCCAAGGATAATATCATCAACAAAAATAACAACAACCAACAAACCATTTTCAATTTCCTTTGTGTATAGGTTGCTATCAGCTGTGCCTTTTCTAAATCCTAACTTTAACAAATACTTATCCAATCTCACATACCAAGTTCTAGGTGCTTGATTTAGTCCATATAAAGCTTTCTTCAGTTTACATACCATGTCTCCTTCTTGAGTTAAAGGAAAACCTTCAGGCTGCTCAATGTAGACTTCTTCTTTAAAATTCTCCATTCAGAAATGTTGACTTCACATCCATCTGATACACTTTGAATTTCTTGTAAGCTGCATAGGCCAAAAACATTCTTATTGCTTCAATTCTTGCTACTTCAGTTACTGATCTGTTCCTCCTTTCTACAATATCATTTTGTTCAGGTGTCCTAGGGGCTGAAAACTGTCTCTTAATACCATTCACTTCACAAAAAATGTTAAATTATTTTGAAGTAAATTCTCCACCTCTATCTGATCTCAAACATTTAATCTTCATTCTAGATTCATTCTCAACTTTGTTCTTAATGATCTTAAACTTATCAAAAGCTTTAGATTTTTCTTTAAGAAATGCAATCCACATCATTCTTGTAAAATCATCAACAAGAATCATAAAGTACCTTTCTCCATAGAATCCTCTAGTCCTTGTAGAACCACTCAAATCTGTATGAACAATCTCCAACTTCTTTGTTGTTGTAAACTTCTTGCTGGGAAATGAGCTTCTCTTCTATTTAGCCATCACACATTCTTTTCAAATCATGTTAGTAGGCTTCATAATTTTAGGCAAATCTCTTATTGCAAGTGTAGTACTCACTTTCACAATGTTATCAAATTTTATATGACAAAATCTTTTGTGCCATAACCAATTGTCATCAATCTTAGTAATCAAACATGTCATCTTAGTAGGATTCAACTGAAATACATTACCTCTAGTTCTAGATCCAGTCCCAATTAAATTACCATTTCTATCTTTGATTACACAAGTTTTCTCAGTAAACCAAACTTGATATCCCTTATCAACTAGTTGTCCAACACTCAAAAGATTATGTTGCAAACCATCCACAAAGTAAACATCATCAGTATTACTCTTTCCATCAAGAGTAATAGATCCTATACCTTTAATCAAACAAGGTGTATTGTTTCCAACTCTAACAACCCCTCCATCATAATTGTAAAACATTATGAACTTTTTCATGTCACCAGTCATATGATGTGAACAACCATTGTCTATAATCCAATCAGCTTTCTTTACTACTTGAGAAACTAAAGCTTTTTCTTCCTTAATTTCAGTTTCTGGATTTTCTTTTTTTATTGCTACAAATCCTATATCATCATGCTTAGTATCACTTTCACTCAAATATTTCTCCAAACTAGCTTCAAGTTCTTCATCATTTGCATAGTAACATTCTTTAGATCTTCTAGGCTTAAAGTTGTTTCTATACTTCTTAACTCTCTTAGGACATTTAGATGCAAAATGACCATATTCTTGACAAGTCCAACATTTAAAAATTTTATTACCGTCTAGTTCTCTTTTCACAAGCAAGGCAATACCTTCTTCAATCTTCCTGTCTTCTTCATTTCTAGATCTACTACTGCTAGCATAATCTCTGCTCACACTTATGCTTCTTGACAAAGTAGGGTGAACACTAAGAGCACTAAATGTTGTCTCCATTCTAGGTAAGTCTCTTGATAGCCTCAAGTTCATCTCTGCTACTTCCAATCTTCCAAGAAGAGTCTCTCTGGTAAAGTTTGTAGTACAAGGAATAACTTGTTCAATCATTTATGTTGTCTGCTTAAATGTAGGAGTCAATGTCCTTAGAATTTTCCATATCACTTCATTCTCTATCTTGGTTCCTCCACAAGATTTTATACCTGCAACAATCTCTGACATTCTACCAATATAGCTTCTAACAGATTCATCTTCCATCATTCTTATATCTTCAAATGCACATATCCAATTATGTAATCTGACTTTCTTAGCATGTTCATCACCTTCAAAAGTAGACTATAAAGCTAACCAAATTTCATAAGATGTCTTTAGATATTTTACTTGACTGTATTCATTTTTTGAAAGGGCTGACAAGAGTGCTTCTTTGGCAAGTATGTTACACATAAATAGATCTCTCTCCTCATTAGTACAATCTTCAATCTTATCCTCATCAATGATAGTATTCTAATTCTTTGTAATTAACCAATAACCTGGTCTTAAACAAAGTAGGTGTGTCTTCATCTTTTCTTTCCAGCTGTCAAAATTTACTCCATCAAATTTAGGGCTTTCTTTCCTAAAATTCACCATGGATCTCCTTAAGCTATTAAACTTTTCCTTCAAGGACCTATTGCTCTGATACCAATTGTTAGAAAGTAAAGTCCACCAAGATAACTAAGAGGGGGCGAGGTGAATCAGTTATCAGATAAATACAAATTTTATCAACCTTAATATATTTTAACCATGTAAGCAATGTAATCAATAACCATAGAAAGATATACATGCACAATAACACAATGACACAAGATATGTTGACTAGGGAACCTCTTGATCAAAGAGTAAACCTTGGTGGGAATGATGCCCACAAAATATGCACTAATATGAAATTTCCTTGTGAGAGGATGGACTCTATTAGGAGTCTTATGAAATACATTCAATACATATGAGTCCCTGTTAGGAGACTTTGAATCTCTGCTAAAAGATTCTAACTCTGTTAGGAGTTATGGAAGACAGAAGGACCCACTGCCCAAACAACTTCAGGGTAAGATCTTTGAACTCACTATCCAACTAATCTATGTATTACTCAAAAAAATAATACCAAAATATTACTTATCTCAATAATTCAATACTCCTTCTCTAACTGTGCCAAATCACACCAACTACTTCTTCAGATCTCAATACCAAATCTCTGAACTTTGCATATCCTCTTTCCATAATTTCACTTTCACAATTCCTTCATTCACTTTCTCATTACACACACACATATATCTCTCATTCATATTACAACAAGGAAAACATTCATTCCTTTATACCACACTCAAGTGATTACAAATGAGTCGGCATACAAATTACAAAATAAAAGTTTCCACACGCTACATCAAAATTACACAAAACTATCAGCTTCCAATTAAGATAATTACTCACTCATGCAACCCCGGATCTTGCGCTCATGTCCACATCACTAACATCATGTCTTTAACTACCTCATAACTGCACATGATAAGATTCTATCCCAATTAGGAGATATAATCCAATTTCCACAAACCGCTACTTAGGAACACTGCCTGACTACTGCTTCCACTGATTTCCTCATAATTGTCATGAAAAAGTGAATTTATGTCTATGCTCTTAACCATGATCTCATAGAACATCATAGAGTAAGTCCTCAACTGCACATAGCTTCATCTTCAATATCCCAAGTGCGCTAACCCAAACATTGTCTGCTTCTCTGCTAATCTTTAGTAGATCACTGTGTTGACATCAATGACAATCACAGTCATGAATGCAACAACAACTGCTATAGAATGGATGTGAATACTCACCCATAGGATATATTCAGCATGCATTCCTAACATTAATTTCCTCTCCTTCTTCCATGTATACAAAAGATCTGTAATCTTTAGGTTCTTCCTTACACTCCAATTTGTTCTTTTTTGTATGTTTATCAACTCTAACATTTGCACTTTCCACAACTTTGTTAGTGTTAGAATTAAAACACTTATAAGCTTTTCTCTTAGTGGAATATCCTAGGAATATGCCATCATCACTTTTTGTATCAAATTTTCCATTCCGATTGTCTTTCAGTAAATAGCATTTACTCCCAAAGACTCTAAAATACTTCACATTAGGTGTATATCCATGCCATAACTCAAAAGGTCTAGCATTTGTACCATTTTTAATTTGTACTCACTTTAAGGTATAAATAGTTGTACTTACAGCTTCTCTCCAGAACTTTTGTGCAACATTCTTTTGTATCATCAGTGTTCTAGCACAATCCATAATTGACATGTTTCTTCTTTCTCCTATACCATTCTACAGAGGTGTTCTTGGTGCAGACATATGTCTCTTTATTCATATATCATTGCATAATAGATTGAACTCATTTGATATAAAATTTCCACCTTTATCAGATCTCAAACATTTCAAGCTTCTACTTGTTTCTTTCTCAACTTTTGCTAAATACAACTTAAACAACTAAAATGCATCAGATTTCTCCTTTACAAACATTACAGTCATCATTCTAGAATAGTCATCAATAAAAAGAATTAAATACTTATCACCATAATAACTTTGTACACCCATAGGTCCACAAAGATCAATATGAACCAATTCCAAAATATTTTCAGATGTTAGGGATTGACAAATCCAGAACAATATAAAATTAATAGTTATATGCAGAAAACAAAAAAAGAAGACAATTTCAAAATAGATAACACACAGATTTAACATGGTTCACCCAAAACCTAGGCTACGTCCACCTACACAGTCATCCAACCTTTCTTATTATCCAGCAAAAACATGCACCAACATTACAATGCATTATGCATCTTAGCCACTTATAATAGCATTTTAGGGCAACCTCTAAAATTGAACATTTTAGGGTTTTACAATGTCAGTCACCACAATATCAACACCCACTACATGATCATTCGCCACAATATCAACAATCTCCTACTTGGAGACTAATCAGGCTCCACACTAGAACAATCTCCCACTTGGAGGCTAAATCCAGATGATAATGTAGTATGTGCAACTCCCACTGGATAAAAGACTTGGTTGTGCATTAACTCCACGATCATCAGTCAAGAAGCCCAATAGAAGCTGAGTAAGAAACCATCTTCTCCTTAGGACTGTCTTTGTGAACATGTCTGCAAGATTGTCACTTGTGTGAATCTTCTCAAGCTATTATTGGCCATCCTCCAAAACAAACCTTATAAAATGGTACCTAAGCTGTATGTGCTTTGTCCTTGAATGAAAAGCAGAGTTCTTTGCAAGATGAATGACACTATGGCTATCACTGTACAACAGGTGATCTTCCTACTTCTGACCCAATTCCTCTAGAAAATATTGTAACCAAATCATCTCCTTGCTATCTTCTGTAGAAGCTACATACTCAGCTTCAATGGTTGAAAGTTCATTAACCTTCTGCAATCTAGAAATCCAACTGACTGCAGTACCCCCTACAGTGAAAACATACCCTGTAGCACTCCTCCTTGTATCAATATCTCCTACCAGATCAGAGTCAACAAATCCACTCAGAGCAGAACTAGATCCTATGAAACATAATGCTTTTGTAGTAGTACCTCTCAAATATTGAAGAATCCATTTGACAACATTCCAATATTCCATACTCGGATTGCTCATATACCTGTTGACAACACCCACTGCATGAGAAATATATGGTTGTGTGCATACCATTGCATACATCAGACTGCCAACAGCTGATGAATATGGGATGTTAGACATTTTATCTACCTCTTCATGTGCCTTTGGGCACATTTCCTTAGTCAATTTGAAATGACTAGCCAAAGGTGTACTGACTGCTTGTGCATCCTGCATATTATATCTTTTCAACACCTTCTTTATATACTCACTTTGGGACAAATTCAAGGTTCTATTTTTCCTGTCCCGTGTAATCCTCATACCAAGGATTTTCTTAGAAGCACCCAAATCCTTCATAGAAAATGACCATGCTAATTTATGTTTAAGTTCATTTATATGTTGCATATTAGACCCAGCAACAAGCATGTCATCAACATAGATTAACAGGATAATGTAACTCCCATTATCCAATCTCTTAAAATATACATAGTGATCAGAATGACATCTATGGTAACCTTGTTTAGCCATGAAACTATCAAATTTTAAATACCATTGACAAGGTTCCTGTTTTAGGCCATACAAACTCTTCCTTAACCTGCACACCAAATTCTCCTTACCCTTGACCTCATATCCCTCTGGTTGCTGCATGTAAATTTCTTCCTCCAAATCTCCATGGAGAAAAGTTGTTTTGACATCTAGTTGTTCAAGATGCAAGTTATCTGTAGCCACAAGACTTAGTATAGTTCTAATTGAAGTCATTTTTACAACAGGTGATAATATTTCATCGAAATATATACCCTTTTTCTGTGCAAAACCTTTTACCACAAGTCTGGCCTTATACCTTTTCTTTCCTCCATCTTCCTCCTTCAGCCTATAAACCCATTTGTTAGGCAAAGCTCTTTTTCCTTCAGGTAAAGGGACTAAGTCCCAAGTCTTATTTTTCAACAAGGAGTCCATCTCCTCTTTCATGCCCAACTTCCATTATTGTTTGGCATCCGCCTATATTGCTTCTTCATATTCTTCTCATTCACCAGAATCAGTCAATAAAATTGAATACAAAGAAGGAGAAAACCTTTCAGGAGGTCTACTTGACCTTGTAGAACATCTAACACTTATAGGAGTTTGTGGGATAACCTGTTGTTGTTGAGCATTAGGTACCAGTGGCATTTCATTTTCAGGAATCTCATCCAACACCACATATTCTTGATTGACCTGTTCATGCTTCTTTTCCTGCAATCGTTCTTTATACATGACCTTCTCATTGAATATAACATCTCTACTTCTAATTATTTTATAATTTTTAAAATCCCATAACCAATAACCATAGTCATCTACTCCATATCCAATGAAGGTACATTTTAGAGATTTAGCATCAAGCTTGGCTCTATTTTCTTTATCAACATGGACAAAGGCTTCACAACCAAAAGATTTTAGAAACAAATAATTTACCTTTTTACCAGTCCATGCTTCCTCTGGAATACCACCATCCAAAGGGGCTGAGGTTCCTTTGTTTATCAAATAGACAATAGTGTTTACAACATCTACCCAAAAATGAAGGGGCAGTCCAGCATGCAATCTCATGCTCCTTGCACATTCCATGATTGTCCTATTCATTCTTTTTGACACACCATTTTCTTGTGGGGTTCCTGGAACCATCTTCTACCTTCAAATTCCATTAATGGAACAGTAATCTTCAAAGGCTATGCTGCAATACTCACCTCCGTTATCAGACCTGAGACACTTCAACTTCTTTCATGTCTCATTCTCAACCAAAGCTTTCCATTTCTTAAATGTTTCAAAAACATTAGATTTTTGTTTCAGGAAATATACCCATGTTTTCCTGGTTGAATCATCTATAAAGATAACATAATAATGAGAGAAACCAAGATATGATACCTGAGTCGGTCCCCATACATCTGAATGCACTAGCTCCAGCTTCTCACTCTTCTTTTCTTTCCCAACTCTCAAAAATCTGACCCTTTTCTGTTTACCATAAACACAATTTTCACAAAACTCTAAATCAATATTTTTTAGTCCTGGCAAAAAAATTTTAGAGTGAAGGATTTTCATCCCTTTCTCACTCATGTGCCCAAGCCTATGGTGTCAAATTTGTGAATCTATTCTTGCAACATCTATAGTATCATTCCCTTCATTAACATTATCAGTAGCAGCTAAGGTAGAATAAGTGTTACTAGTACATAGATATAATGTGCCTACTTTCACACCTTTAGCTACTACTAATGAACCTTAAGTGACCTTCCAAACATTGTCTGTAAACATGACTGTGCATCCTTCACTACCCAGTTGTCCTGCAGAAATTAAATTTCTTCTTAAATTAGGAACATGCCTTACCTCCTGCAGCATCCAGTCATTTCCATTCGACAACTTAATCTTTATCATTCCCATTCTAAAAATAGGATAGGGTTCATCATCACCTAAATATACCTGTCCAAAATCACCTTGAACATAATCTTGAAAATATTTTAAATGGGGTGTAGCATGGAATGAAGCCCCAGAATCTATTAGCCAGGAATCATTAACATTATCCAAACATAAGATTAAAGCATCTTGTAAAGTATTACTTGCAACATTAGCTTCCTTACTATCATCTTCATTTTCATCTCCTTGTTTATTTTTTCAAGCCCAACAGTCTTTCTTCAGGTGACCAAGCTTTCCACAGTACCAGCAATCTTTCTTTCCTTTAGATTGAGAGCGCCCTTTCTTTGACTTCCCTCGTGACTTATCATTTTAAGGGCCTTTTCCTCTTTCCCTTGCTCTTCCTCTGTTCTCTACATTTAGAGCAGAACCTGATGAGGTTGAAGTTTCACCTATTCTTTTCTGTCACATTTCCTCACTTAGGATAACACCAACAACATCATCAAATTTCAAAGTATTTGAACTAGAGACAGTGTTACTTATAGCCATAACCAAGCTATTCTAGCTTTCTGGCAAAGAGAATAAAATTAAGGGAGCCCTAACCTCATCATCAAAGGAAATATTTACTGATAGCAGTTGACTAGTAACTATATTAAACTAATTTAAATGATTTGATACAGATCCTCCCTCACCCATTTTCATATTAAATAAATGCTTCATAAGAAATACCTTATTCGAAGCTAAGGGTTTCTCATATAACTGAGCCAATGTCTGCATCAGATCTACGATCATTTTTGCCTTTGATATGTTGAATGTTACAGATGGTGCAAGGCACAAATGAATATATCCCAATGCCTTTCTATCTAAAATATTCCAATCTTCCTCTGACTGTGTGGCTAATTTCTTTGTCGTTCCTTCTAATGGCTGCCACATATCCTTTTGATATAGATAATCCTCCATCTACATTTTCCATAATTGAAAATTATGGCCATTGAATTTTTTGACCTTGAATTTGGAATCCTCCATTGCTCCCACTCAAATCTGAAAGTCCTGCCAATCTATAGGACAAAACCTTGCTCTGATACCAATTGTTAGGGATTGACAGATCCAGAACAATATAAAATTAACAATTATATGCAGAAAACAAAAAAAGAAGACAATCTCAAAATAGATAACACACAGATTTAACATGGCTCACCAAAAACCTGGGCTACGTTCACCTACACAGTCATCCAACCTTTCTTATTATCCAGCAAAAACATGCACCAACATTACAATGCATTATGCATCTCAGCCACTTATAACAACATTTTAGGGCAACCTCCAAAATCGACCATTTTAGGGTTTTACAATGTCGGAATTCCTTTTTCTTGAAAAAGCACAATATTTTCCCAAAAAAGCACAAAAAAATTTTAGTGTTGCACGTCGATCGGAGGTTCGAGGCTAGAACCCCTCACCTCCGATAACTATATGAGAGGTCGTCATAATATCAACACCCACTACATGATCAATCACCACAATATCAACATCAGAAGTATATTTCTTGCTCTTAAAACTATACTTTGTCATTTTTCCCAATTGACATTGTTTGCACATCACATTATCATGTTTCTTCAATCTCGACAAACCTCTAACTTTCTTCTTTTTACTAATATTTACCAGATTGTCAAAATTCACATGACATGGCCTCTTATGTCATAACCATACATCATCAAATTGTGCAAAAAAACATGTTTCTTCAGGTAGGTCTAGATAGAACAAGTTACCTCTTATTTGTTCTCCACTTCCAATTAGTTCACCAATGGCATCAAATATTTTAGCCTTTCTATGATGAAATTTCACTCATTAACCAGTGTTGTTCAACTGTGCAACACTCAACAAGTTATAGTTAAGACCTTCAACCCAATAATAATTTTCACATGTGATCTTATCAGTTAATCTAATTGATCATTTTCCTCTAACAAGACATGGTGCATCATTACCAAACTTAACACTTTTACCTTTATAATGATCTAGGGTCTCAAACTTACTTTTATCACTAGTCATGTGATGTGAGAAACCACTATCAATAATCCATTTATCACCTTTACTTAGGAGAACCCTTCTCAGGGCTCCCACCTATACAAATTTGTTGTTCTTTTCTTTAGTAAGAAGCCATGTAAATAAAATAAGAGCCATGAGCTCAGTGTGGTTGGTTAGGTCCTAGGATGGGTCCTAAGTTCACAGTCTTGGGTGGTCTTGGTAAATGCTCAGGGACTCAGTGAATGATGTCATCCTAATTTCACCTAGCCTTAACTTTTTTAGAGGTCTAAAGGTGTGGGTCTGTGGTGATTTGGTACATGTGTGCTGTGATTTTGGCCTATGTGTGGCCTAGAAATGTGGAGAGAGCAAAAATTGCTCAAGCAACAAAAGTTGCTTAGCAAATTTTCTTATTATAAGGTTAGAACCCTAACCCAGTAGTGAAGAGCCCTAAAAAAACCCATACCCCAAGGAGAAGACCATAAATGCTAAAAAAAACCCTAATCTGAGGGTTAGAGGTGAGATTGTACAGCTTTGAGGAAGAATTTTCAGACTATGATTGTTGTTTGTATGCCAAAGAGCACAAATAGCATGAATCTTGAAGACTAATGAATTGAAATTGATAGATTGAGTATTTTACATCTTCATTTGTGTATAATTTTTCATTTTGGTGTGGTTAGATTAGTTCTTTGTAGGTTTTGAGTGTGTTTGTGTTAATAGTTTTGAATTAGTAGTTCACTGTCTAGTTTGAAGTGAACTGTGAAGATGGGCCTGTAGCTCCTATCCCCACTATGGAAACACCATGGAACCATGGGATATGGAAGTATAGACCCTTTAATATGTATATTATCAATCAAGGCCCTAGGAAGAGAGTGCAAGCATTTTTATGCCCAAGCCCTAGGCGAGCCTGGACTGTGCCCGGCTAGGTAAGGTCAACGTTGTGAAGGCTCTAGAAAGTAAGGGTGAAGATTGTAGAAGAAATCCTTTGGAGGACTTCAAGAAAGGTTAAAGAAGCTTCATTTGTCAGAAGGAGAGGCTTCCATGAATCTAGATAAGGTGGTTAAACAAACAAACTAGTTTAGTGACTCTATCAAGCTCAAAAAGACCTAGAAACCCTCATTTATGGTTAGGGCACTGTACGGACACTTGGGGTCCTATAACCTTAAAAATCCTTGAGAGTTAGGGATTTGAATGGGAGTCTCATTGGAAGACTAGCCATGGTTTGGTGAAGATTGTAGGTGAAAGTCCTACAAATCTAGAAAGGAGGCCTAATTAGGGCTCTTTCCTTGTAGCCCTATTTTGGTAAGAAATGGTGAGATCGGGTAACAAGCCAGATTACCCAAGCCTTTGGAGTCACTTAGGAGGTTTTAAAAACACCTTAAGACCTATCTCCATCCTTTCTAGAGTTTGAGAAAGTGTGGAAGTAGTGAATCCCTTATAAGCTTATGTAAGGGTTTGAAGCCAAGTAGTGTGAAGGAGAGCTTAGGAGGAGTGCTTGTTATTGGTGGTTAGATTGGGTTGGGTCAGGGGATCCTATTGACAAGAGGCATCCTAGAGACCAAAGGGTTTGGGTAGATCACACTAAAGATCCAAGAAAGGGATCAAGAAGCATAGACTAGGTTAGTCTATCCTAATCTCCCCATCAGATTGGTATCAGAGCAACCTAAGACTTGGGAAGCGGAGAGTTGGAGAGTGTGAATGTTTCAACCTCTAGAGGAATCAGTAGGGTCATCTCAAAAGAAGAAGATGGTGACTAATGCAGAGCTAGAAAAGAAGGTGGAAGATCAGGAGGAAGCTAATAGACTCCTGCAAGAAAGATTGATTCAGTTAGAGCAACTCTTGGATGATGTCCAAGCCAAAGAAGAAAAATTCAATGACAGAATGGAGGATCAGGATGCCAAGAAAAAATAAAAGACTATTGATGATGAAGTACCCATTCCTGACCCTCCTACTCAAGATGAGTAGTTCTTGAAGGCAATCAAAGCCATCACTAGAAAAGCACTTGAAGGTGTTCCCTTACTCACTGGAAGAATGGATACTGAACTAGTTATGCAATAGATTGAGGGCATGGAGAATCACTTCAAATGTGAAGAGATCTCTGAAGCATAGAAGGTCAAAGTGGCCAAATCAAGGTTGAGAGGCAAAGCTCTAACTTGGTGGAACTATCTCCAAGAATAAAGGGAGAAAGAAGGGAAGAATCCAATTGCTAATTGGAAAGCTATGGTGAACAAGGTGAAAGAAGCCTACCTGCCTTTAGACTTTGAAATATAGCAGCATAGAAGAAGATTGAACCTCAGAAAAAAGGAGATGGATGTTGCCACCTATACAGAGGAGTTTCATAAGTTGAGCCTGAGATCCAAAGTGAAGGAAGAGGAGAGCATCAAGGTAGCTAGGTATTTGAGTGGGTTGAAGTGGAGTATATCAGAGGAGATGAATTTGTTCACTCCTAATACAGTTCTTGGGTGTCAACATATGGCACAAAAGATAGAAGAAAAGTAGAGAAGGAAGCAAGAACCCAACTCTAAAAACAGAGGCAGAGGTAGAGACTCTAGAGGGGGTCAAAGAGGTGGTTCTAGTGGTAGAGGAGGTGATTCAAGAAGTCAAGGAGAGAATAGACTCCTTGAAAAAATTGTAGAGACTAGTACAAGAGGTACTTTTAGTAGAGGAAGAGGATCCCATGGAGGGTCAAGTAGAGGAAGGAGTGCAGGAAGAAGCAGCTCCTACTTTGCCACAATGAAATGCTACCAATGTGGACAACTTGGACACCTTGCTTATAGGTGTCTTGATAAACCAACAAGCTCTAGCAATGAGAAGAGGGTAGCTTATGCCCAAGAAGATGGAGCCAGCTCATGCACCAATGAGGTTAGAAAATTAGAATCGGAGATGGGGGAAAACTTAAAGTTTAGAAGAGTATTGATTAGGAAACCTACTCAAGGAGAACCCAAGCAAAGAAGAGCTATGTTTAGAGTTAGGTGCAAGATCTTAAGCAAGGTCTGCAAGGTGATAGTTGATTCAGGATCAACTGACAATATCATATTAGATGAAGTAGCAAAGAAGTTGAAACTCATAAAGATTCCCCACACAAATCCATACAAGGTAACTTGGTTGAATCAAGAGCAGAGTGTGCTAGTCAATGAACAGACTTGGGTGGAGTTTTCCATTGGAGGGTATAAGGACAAGATCCTTTGTGATGTCCTACCCATGGATGCCTACCATCTTCTATTAGGAAGACCCTGGTAGTTTGATAGGAAGTTGATCTATGATGGAGAGGAGAACTCCATTTCCTTAAAAAAGGATGGCAAAAGATTTAAAATTCAGTCTCTGATAGAGAATGATGAAGGAACCTCAAGGAAACCTAGTGTCTTGCTTAGTAGTGGTAAGGAGTTCTTACACCTATTGCATGAAGAGGAAACAATAGGATGTTCCATTGTTGTGAAACCAAAGGAGGAAGACCACAAGCTGCAGACAGAGATACCTAAAGAGATAAAGTAGATGTTGGAAGAATATAAAGACATAGTAAGTGATGGAACACCTGCAACACTTCATCCAAGAAGGGCTATAAGCCATCAAATAGATTTTTTCCCCAGTGCATCTCTGCCTAATAAAGCATCATATAAGCTCACACCTGATCAAAACAAGGAGGTGGCAAGGCAAGTGCAAGAGTTATTAGATCAAGGACTGATTAAGAAGAGCATCAGCCCACGTGCAGTCCCGGTGGTGCTAGCATCAAAGAAGGGAGGCAAGTGAAGACTTTGCACTGATTCAAGGGCCATTAATAGGATTACAATTAGGTATAGATTCCCAATTCCTAGAATAGAAGACTTGATGGACTGTTTAGGGGGTGCTATGTACTTTACCAAGTTGGACCTTAAGAGTGGTTATCATCAAATAAGAGTTAAGGAGGGTGATGAGTGGAAGACAAATTTTAAGACTACAGATGGGTTATATGAATGGTATGTGATGCCATTTGGGCTTACCAATGCCCCAAGCACCTTCATGAGGTTGATGAATGAGGTCTTGAAGGACTTCACTAGTAGATTTGTGGTAGTGTATCTAGATGATATACTCATCTATAGCAGAACCAAAGAAGAGCACCTTGAACATGTGAGGTTAGTCTTAAAGAGGTTGCATGAGGAGAAATTGGTCATCAACCTAGAGAAGTGTGAATTTGGGAAGCAAGATCTAGTCTACTTGGGGTTTGTGGTGTCCAAGGGTACCTTGAAGATGGACCCAAGCAAAGTGGATGCAATCTTGAATTGGCCTGCCCCTAAAACAGGGATTGAATTTAGGAGTTTTCATGGCTTGGCACAATTCTATAGGAATTTTGTGAGAAACTTCAGTGGCATATGTGCACCAGTACTTGACACCATCAAAGGAGGACTTAAAACTAAGTACAAGTGGACTGAGGAAGTTGATAAAGCATTCCAACTATTGAAGCAAGAGATAGCCACCAAACCTATCCTACTCTTACCTACTTTTGACAAGTTGTTTACACTAGAGTGTGATGCAAGTGGCATTGCAGTAGGGGGTGTTTTGAGCCAAGAGGGAAGCCCTGTGGAATTTTTTAGTGAGAAACTCAATGAAGCAAATAAGAGGTATTTAGCCTATGATCTAGAGTTGTATGCACTAGTGCAATCCCTCAAGACGTGGAGACATTACTTACTCCCAAAGTAATTTGTGGTGTTCACAGATAACCAGGCCTTGAGTTATATTAATACTCAAGAGAATCTTAGCAACAAATATTTTAAATGGATGGATTACCTCCAATCCTTTACCTTTACCATCAAGCATAAGAAGGGGTAGGTCAACAAGGTAGCAGATGCTTTAAGCAGGAAGTTATTGACTATCTAAGAAGTGCAATTGCAAAGCATAGGGATAGAAAGTTTCAAGGATCTCTATGAAGAGGATGAAGACTTCTCCACGGCCTATAAGGTATGAAATGAGTTTGATAATCACTTTCATAGTGAGTATGTAGGTTATACACTTCAAAATGGCCTCTTATTTAAAGGCAATCAGTTATGTGTGCTTAGAAGATCCATGAGAGAAAATCTAATATAGGAGAAGCATAATGGGAGCCTAAGTGGGCATTTTGGCATCAATAAAACCATGGAGCTAGTACAAAGGTACTACTATTGGCCTAGGCTACCAAGGGATGTGAGAAAGTATGTGGAACAATGTGGAGTGTGTCAAAGGGCTAAAGGAGGCTCAAGCAATGCAGGACTCTATCAACCATTACCAGTTTCAAATAGGCCTTGGGAGTGTGTGAGCATGGACTTTGTGGTTGGACCCCCTAAAACAAAGATAGGTATGGATAGCATATATGTGGTAGTAGATAAGTTCTCTAAGATGATTCATTTCATTCCATGTAGAACTACTCATGATGCTAGTTATATTGCACATCTCTTCTTTAAGGAGATTGTAAGGATTCATGGATTCCCATTGAGCATTGTTTCAGATAGGGATAGCAAGTTCATGGGTCATTTTTGGCAAACCTTATGGAAAAGGTTTGGAACTAACCTATCATTTAGCTCAGCTAACCATCCACAAACTGATGATCAAACTAAAGTTATTAACAAGGTATTAAACAACTTGCTAAGGTACCTAACTAAGGAGTATGGGCAGACTTGGGATCTAGTCAGTGCACAAGATGAGTATGCCTACAATGATAGTGTTAATAGGACCACAAGAAGGAGTCCTTTTGAAGTTATATATGGAAGACATCCTAGAGGGGTGTGTGAACTAAGAGAACTTGGTTCTATGGAGATGAAGAGTGACCAAGTAGAGGACTTCACTCAAACCATCAAGGAAGTACAAGAATAGGTCAAGAGCACCATCCTAGAGTCTACTAAAAAACTAAAGGCTAAAGTTGATGAGAGAAGGAAAGAAGTTCAGTTCAAAGTGGGTGACTATTTGATGGTCCACTTGAGCAAAGCTAGGATGCAAAAAGGTATGCCTACCAAGCTACAAATGAAGAGAGTAGGGCCTTGTAAAATTCTAGCTAAGTATGGTGAAAATGCTTACAAAGTAGAACTACCATCAAAATTAGCTATATCACCAGTCTTTAATGTGGTTGGCCTAGTCCTATTCAAAGGAGAAGTAGCAGGGCAAACTAAGAACCAAGCAAGGGTGTTACAGGATCTAGACAAGAATGCCATGCCTCAAATGCAGCAGCCCATAACAGAGTAGATCTTGGAATCAAGAGTGAAGAATTCAACAAGGCACAAAGTTTACATGGAAAACTTGGTGAAATGGGCAGGTCAACCTGAGTCTGAAGCCACTTGGGTTGAGGAGAGCAAGTTCAAGAAGCTAGCTATTGATCTAGACCTTATCACTCCCAAAGTGCCTTAAAGTTGTGCTGAGGGGGAGTATGGTGTAGGAGCACCCTTCTAAGGGCTCCCACCTATACAAATTTTGTTGGGCTTTGCTTTAGTAAGAAGCCATGTAAATAAAATAAGATCCATAAGCTCAGTATGGTTGGTTAGGTCCTAGGATGGGTCCTAAGTTCACAGTCTTGGGTGGTCTTGGTAAATGCTCAAGGACTTAGTGGATGATGTCATCTTGATGTCACCTGGCCTTAAATTTTTTAGAGGTCTAAAGATGTGGGTCTGTGGTGATTTAGCACATGTGTGTTGTGATTTTGGCCTATGTGTGGCCTAGAAATGTGGAGAGAGAAAAAATTGCTCAAGCAACAAAAGTTGCTTAGCAACTTTTCTTATTATAAGGTTAGAACCCTAACCCAGTAGTGAAGAGCCCTAACCAAACCCATACCCCAAGGAGAAGACCATAAATGCTGAAAAAAACCCTAATCTGAGGGTTGGAGGTGAGATTGTACGGCTTTGAGGAAGAATTTTCAGACTATGACTGTTGTTTGTATGCCAGAGAGCACAAATGGCATGAATCTTGAAGACTAATGAATTGAACTTGATAGCTTGAGTATTTTACATCTTCATTTGTGTATAATTTTTCATTTTGGTGTGGTTAGATTAGTTCTTTGCAGGTTTTGAGTGTGTTTGTGTTAATAGTTTTGAATTAGTAGTTCACTGTCTAGTTTGAAGTGAACTGTGAAGATGGGCCTGTAGCTCCTATCCCTACTGTAAAAACACCATGGAACCATGGGATATGGAAGTGAAGACCCTATACTATGTATATTATCAAGCAGGGCCCTGGGAAGAGAGTGCGAGCATTTTTATGACCAAGCCCTAGGCGAGCCTGGACTGTGCCCGACTAGGTAAGGTCAGCATTGTGAAGGCTCTAGAAAGCAACGGTGAAGATTGCAGAAGAAATCCTTTGGAGGACTTCAATAAAGGTTAAAGAAGCTTCATTGGTGAGAAGGAGAAGCTTCCACCAATCTAGATAAGGTTGTTAAACAAACAAACCATTTTAGTGACTTTGTCAAGCTCAAAAAGACCTAGAAACCCTCATTTATGGTTAGGGCATTGTACAGACACTTGGGGTCCTGTAACCTTGAAAATCCTTGAGAATTAGGGATTTGAATGGGAGTCTCTTTGGAATACTAGCCACAATTTGGTGAATATTTCAAGTGAAAGTCCTACAAATTTGGAAAGGAGGCCTAATTGGGGCTCTTTCCTTGTAGCCCTATTTTGGTAAGAAATGGTGAGATCGGGTAACGAGCTAGATTACCCAAGCCTTTGGAGTCACTTAGGAGGTTTTAAAAACACCTTAAGACCTATCTCTATCCTTTCTAGAGTCTGAGAAAGTGTGGAAGTAGTGAAGCCCTTATAAGCTTATGTAAGGGTTTGAAGCCAAGTAGTGTGAAGGAGAGCGTAGGAGGAGTGCTTGTTATTGGTGGTCAAATTGGGTTGGGTCAGGGGATCCTATTGACAAGATGCATCCTAGAGACCACATGGTGTGGTTATAGCACACTAAAGATCCAAGAAAGGGATCAAGGAGCATAGACTAGGCTAGTTTATCCCAATCTCCCCATCACTCACATAAGAAATAAGTGAAGTTTTCTAATCTTCATCAAAATCATCTTTCATAGCAACATAAACAACTTCTATATCACATTCATTAGATTCACTAGTGTCATTGTCAGTTTCCTCTTCAACAATATAACAGGATTTCTTACCTTTGTCTTTGTAGTCTCTGTACCTTTGGTGATCTCTTTCATTTCTCTTGTCTTTGTACTTGCTTTCTATTCTCTCATCCTTGTCAGTCCTTTTAGGGCATCTTGCTGCAATATGGCCAACTTTGTTACATGAAAATAGATTATAGGAAGTTTACCTTTATATTTCCCTTTTCCTCTCTTTAGCCTTCTAGCCATAAGTGTCTGAAGATCATCTAGTTCTTCATTAGAAGTGTCACTATCATTGTCACTGTCACTATCACTTTTCAAACACTTTTATTTTTCCTTCTTAGACTAATGCAGAACCATTTGTGACTTAAATGCAGATTCAACATTAGGAACAGTGTATTTATCATCGTTAGATAGCTCAAAAGTAGTAAGCTTACCAACAAGACTTTCCAAAGTTAGAATATTACCAGTGTTACATCTTGATTCTTGTATTGCAGAAATTCTAATAGCATAGATAGGAAGCAAATTTCTCAATACTTTACCAATAACATTTTCATCAGCAATGTTTCCATTAGCTCCTTTGATAGCATTCAATATCTCCTTAATTCTACCACAATATTGAGAAATTTTTTCACCTTCTTGCATTTTCATTTCATCAAACTTACCTCTTAGGCTTTCAGATTTGGCTCTTAGTACATTTGTGTCTCCACCATAGATAGTTACAAGAGTTTCCCACATTTGCTTTACATTTGTGCAATCCTTGATGTCTTCAAATTCAGGGTAGCTTAGGGCAGATGCAATGTCCAACATTGCTTGATTGTGTTCTTGTTTTGCTTTCATCTCCTCGACAGTCAAAGGTGCAGTAGGTATAACATACTTATTTTCCATATAGTTGTGTGTGTGAATTTTGTACCTGATCTGTAAACACAACACTTCAGTAAAACATTAGAGGTTAGCTAAAATTGAAATCATGCAAATAATGGAAAACTAAACTAACCAGGTGATTTACTGCCTTCTAGTAGATGCGAGTGTGAATTCTCAGATTGTACCGAGATCAGTGACCTTGACGACACCTAAACGAAGGATTTGAATGCAAAATCTAGATATGAATCAATGCAATTTAATCTATATTTTTGGTTTTTCTATGCAAATATGAATGAAAACTTGATATGAATCTAATCTAGAATGAACTGATATGAAATTGATCCAACAATGATATGAAAATGAGTCTAAATGAATGTAAAAACCAAATTGATCTCACAATAGCCTTGATTCGCAATAAGCTTTGATTCTCCAAATTCCAATTCTTCAAAATAGTTGTGCAATTCGTAGATGATTTTGGCAAAGTAAGCTCGCAAAATTATGAGATATTTTGAGATGAGCTGAAGCCTTAATTTATAGAAATCTAGGGCTTTGAGGGTGCATGGAAGAAAGCCATAAATCACTCAAATAACTCAGGTTGATTTTTGAGTTATTTTTAAATAAAGGATATTTAGCTCACAAAAACATGCAAAAGCAGAGTTTAACTCAAAATAGATTTTAGATTTAATTGATAATTGATAGTTGTCTGCTTTTGTGATTGTGCATGTTTTATTTATGAATTAATTTAATAATAGAGTGATTTATTTCCAACTTAACTAATTTTGAAAAATAAAACAATTGATTTATGGGTTAATCAATTATTTTTCAAACTTTTATTCAAAAATAATATCATTGAATATTACAACTTGCTTTAATTAATTAAATAAGAATTTAATCAATTATGATAGGAATTTTGATTTATTGTCAAAATTAAATAATACAATTCAAGAATAAATAGAATTAACTTCAATTAAACAATTAAGTGGCAGTATTAAATCTAATTAATTAAATATTGAGAATATTCAATTAATCAAATTTTAGGATAAATAGGATTTATCGCCAAATAATCATTAAATCAAAGATAATTAGGATAATTAGGAATATTACTAGGAATATTCCCCGATGTAGAATTTATGATAATCAATTAGGATTTGATGATGTTTAGATGTGCCTTTGGTTAGGACTTTGATGTTGATTTCATTCGATATGTAGATATAAGAGGTTAATGAACCTATAGCCCATTTTGGGGGTATTACATTTTGCCCCTCTTTGAATTATTGTGCGAAGCACAGTGGTTCAAAGACAGTCTGTGTATGATGTTTGAAACTAATGTTTGAAATTGATATTGATATGAAGCAGAAACTGATTGAAATTGATATGAAGATGATAGGTCCTGAATGACCAAAGATAATGTTAACTATAACAACAATGAACCGATGATTGCGAAAAAGTGTCAAAACACCTGATTCTGAACCTTATGATTGCGAAGAAGTGAGTGACTGATTCTAGACCCGATTGTCCTTATATTGAATCACATTGGTATCACATCCGAACCCTTCAGTTTCCAAAGAACCAAGGAAATAACACAATTGAAATAATAGTTACAAAAACTGATAGAATTTACAAGATTAAGAGAATACCAGATTGATATGGATCTCGATGAATCTGATATGCCCCAAGCGATGATTGATTTGCCCCAAGCGATGAGGTCTTTTTTTGATGAATCAGCAACTAGACGTGGTTGTTGTCTTGATTGCTAAGGAAAGATATGATTTCAGATTTAGATTTACAGACTTTGAATGATGTGCAATACCATGCCCCCTTCGGGATGAAAATGGAAATCTAACAAGAAAAGGCAGCGTTGATAGTTCAGAAGCATGTTAATTGATTTAAGAAATGGTTAAACACATTCGAGAATGCGTTTTGCATCGCTTAGAGGCCCTGAAGACCAAGTTTGACTAGGTGAAACCATGAGTTGACCATGGGTGACCAAGTTGAAATTTTGATAGTTTGATGTAAGATAATCAGTTAAGTTGAATACTAGATTCCTGTGATGATCGAAGGTCGATTGTGCAAGTAGTTAATAATATGAATGATCTTAGATTTTGATTTTGATCCTGGAAAAGGATTCTACTTACTATTTCATTGGAGGAACCTTCATGTGAGATTCAGCTCTTGTTAGATTTGAAGATGTGATTGAAGAATCATTTAAGCATTTGAAGTTCGTTTAGCCATTGTGAGATCATGCAAACATGCAAAATGCAAAGAGATATGTAGAATGAAATGCAACCTAAGACCTAGGACCTAGTCACTGATCATGTGTCGATCATTCTCATCATTGAATTTTTAGGTAACCAGATAAATCAATACAATGCCCACTAGTTATGAGACTATAGACATGTGAATATCGATTTATATGTGCAGGAATCAATACAACACCCACTAATTAGGCAACCATGGATATATGAATATTGATTTTGTTTTTAGAATGTCAGATTAGATATAAGCACCAAGGCATAAACACCAGGATGACCTGAATATCATGTCCATTTTGATATAGCAATTTGTATACGCATCAAAACATAAATATTGTGATGACCAGAATATGCCTTGTGGTTCAAACACATCAAGAAGTCAAGAGATCATTCTAAATCCAATGTGAATTACCCATAGTGACCCTTTATCATCCACATCCTTAGGCAAGATCGCATTTCACAGTAGGTGAAAGAACTCACTCAAAAAGACAATAGTTAGATCAAACATCCTTGAATTTTTTGGGTATCAATGGTCAAGGTATGCATGGCCATCCAATTCAAGATAGAGGCTCTTACAGTCAAACACCATTTCAATCTAGAATTTTGAAAGTTGTTAGATTTTCACATACAAGCAGAAGACAAAGAAAAGATTATGCCCCTAGTCATCACTCTCTAAATCTTGTAAAGGACATCATCGAAGAACTTGTGGGAACACAATATGCAAAAATCTCAATGTGAATCAGTAAGCATACAAGGAGATAAAAGCATGTAAAGCATAGATTGTTTTCAGTTTGATGTTTGATTGCATTGTTGTAGATGCAAAATCCTTTCTAGAGACAAGACTGACTGACTGACTCAAATGAAGCTTCAAAGGACTCTGACTGGATATGATAAGTCTAAGATACATTGGAGGCCATAGGATATGACTTTGATTTCCCCCAAGTGTTAAGCATTGATAGGATACAGACGCTTGAGCTGATTGGCATACAGACTGACTTATTGAAAATTGAAAATGCATAAACAAACCGGGAGATATGTACAAACTAAAGCAAAACTGAAAGTTGGGAAAGACCAAGATTGTGCTAATAGATGGAGTGTTTTGAAACAAGTGGTGCTTGTTTGTCGGGTTTTCACCATCTTGGCAGAGATTCTATTTTTGCTACCAAGGTGCCTGTTTCCAGGTTTTCACCAAGGCACTTTTTTCTTTTTCTCATTTTTTTGTATTTTTTCAATTTTTGTTTTTTTTGTGAATCATCAGGGTGCCTATTGCTAGGTTTTCACCAAGATGTTCATTTTTTTAGGACTTTTTCCAATTTTTAAGATTTTTTTTAGGACATTTTACCATACACTGAATGCCTTAGGCATAGAATTTCTTCAGATGGAGAATGTTGATTGGTTCTCGGAGTTGTTCTCCTTTAGTTGTTGAGAGTTGATAGGCACCAGAGCCAAAAGTAGCAGTGATAACAAAGGGACCCAGCCATTTGGGTTCAAACTTCCCCTTATGTTCTCTATGTGATTGATTTTTTGGATTCTCTCTCAAGACTAGATCACCAACTTGAAATTCTCTGTGTCTGACTTTCTTATTGTAACCTCTAGACATTCTCTTATGATATACTCTAAGATGATCATACGCTACTTGTCTACGCTCATCCAGTAGTTCAAGTTCTTGCAACCTAGACACTCTGTAGTCATCATCTGTTACTAGACCATGCATTCAGATTCTCAATGATGGGATTGCAACCTCAATAGGTAGTACTGCTTCAGACCCATAAACTAAAGTGAAAGGTGTAGCCCCAGTAGGTGTTTTGATACTTGTTTTGTAGGCCCAGAGAGCTGAATTGATCATGAGATGCCAGTCTCTTCCTATTTTATTAACTATACGGTGCAAGATTTTCAATAGATTATTTTTAGAAGCCTCTACTTGTCCATTCCCTTGAGGATAGTAGATAGATGACCAATGTTGTGTAATCTTGAATTTGGCACATAAATCATCCAAATATTTGTTATTGAATTGTCCACCATTATCTATGATTATGGAATGAGGTATCCCATATCTACATATGATATAGTTCAATATGAACATAGATATTTGCTTTCTAATTGCTTGTGTCAAAGGGACTGCTTCTACCCATTTTGTAAAATAATTTGTAGCTGTGATTATATGGGTATGTCCATTAGAAGAATGAGGATGTATAGCTCCTATAAGATCAAATGCCCATTGGTGAAAAGGCCATTGTGTAGTAAAGGGAATTAGATCTCTCCCTGGAGCATGAATCAAGTTGCCATGAACTTGACACTTTTGACAATTTTTAGCAAATTTGATAGCCTCTTTTTCCATATCAGGCCAATAGTACCCCACCCTAATAAGTTTTTGAGCTAGTGTTAAACCATTCGAGTGTGACCCACATATACCTTTGTGGACTTCTTCCAATGCATGTTGAGACTCTTCCCATTCTAAACATCTAAGTAGCGTACCATCTAGACCTCATTTGTACAGATCATTACCAATGATGACATATCGGGATGCAGTGCGAATAAGGTTTTGTTTCTCAAATTGGTTAAAGGAATCAGGAATGATTTGATCTTGGAGATAGGAGAAAAGGTTTTTGTATCGGGAGGAATCATGACCAACAACAGTGTAGATCATGCGGGTTTCGGGGGAGTCATATGCAAGATAAGATAGTGCTTCCACTAGGAACTCGTAGCGTAGCTCATGTTCGGGCTGCTGTAAGAGAGTAGATAATGTTGCCATTGCATCGACAGCCTTGTTCTCCATTCTAGGTATTTTCTCAAATGTGATAGATATGAAGTACTTCTTTAGATCATCTACCATTTTCTTGTAAGGAATGAGCTTTTCATCTTTAGTTTGGTACACATCATTGACTTGATGGATAACAAGTTGTGAGTCTCCATGAATGTGTATCTTTGTCACTCCCCACTCAATTGCTATTTTCATGCCATTAAGAAGGGCTTCATATTTAGCAATATTGCTTGTGCAAGGAAACTTTAATCTGAATGCTTTGGGTATTGAGTATCCTTGAGGAGTTATGAACAATATGCCTAATCCAGATCCATTCTGTGTATAGGAGCCATCAAAGAATAACTGTCATTCTCTAGAAGAAAGAGTCATGATAGAGGAATCTAGAAATTCCATTTGCATTGGTGTATCATCAATCATAGGTGCATCTGCTAATTGATCAGCAATAACCTGTCCTTTTATAGCTTTTCTTTCCACATATTCAATGTCAAATTCACTTAAGAGCATGACCCATTTAGCTAATCTACCTGTGAGGGTAGCTTTGCTTAGAAGGTACTTGAGTGGATCAATCTTAGCTACCAAATGTGTGGTATGAGCTAACATGTAATGTCTCAGTTTCTATGATGCAAAGATCACAGCTATACAAGCTTTCTCAATCATTGAATAGTTCTTCTCATATGCAACCAATGTTCTACTGATATAGTATATAGCTCTCTCCTTTTTGTTCTCATCATGTTGTGCAAGTAATGCCCCTAGTGATGTATCTGTAGTGGAGACATATAAGATCAATGGCTTCCCATGAATAGGAGGCATCAAAATAGGAGGATTTGATAAATATTGTTTGATATGGTCAAAGTTCTTCTCACATTCTTCATTCCATGCAAAGGTCATACCTTTATGTAATGTTTTTGTAAAAGGTTGTGATATATCAGCAAGTTGTGATATGAATCTTCTGATAGATTGTACTCTCCCTTGTAAGGTTCTCATTTGACTGATATTCTTGGGAGGTTGCATCTCTATTATAGCCTTGACTTTAGCTGGATCAACTTCAATGCCCTTCTTTGAAACTATGTATCCTAAGAGCTTTCCAGAAGTGACACCAAAAGCACACTTCTTAGGATTTAGTCAGAGACTAAACTTTTCTATTCTGTCTAGGATCATGCTCAAGTCCTTTAGATGTTTAGTTCTAATCATAGATTTTGCTAAAGTATCATCAACATAATCTTCCATAGTTTGATGCATCATGTCATGGGAAATAGATGTCATTGCTCTTTGATATGTAGCACTAGCATTTTTAAGCCCAAATGGCATTACATTCCAATAGAAGGTACCCCATGCACATGTGAAAGCAGTTTTCTCTTGATCCTCTAAAGCAATTTTTATTTGGTTATATCCAGAGAAACCATCCATTAAGGAATACATCTTGAAACCCGCAGTCATGTCCACTATCATATCAATGTTAGGCAATGGAAAATTATCCTTAGGGCATGCTCTATTCACATCTCTAAAGTCTATGCACACTCTGATTGAACCATCTGGTTTTGAAATAGGTACAATATTAGAGATCCATTCAACATAGTCTATAACACAGATGAACCCAGCTTTTAGTAGCTTCTCTAATTCAGCTTTTACCAAGAGTGCAACATGATGATGCATCTTTCTCAATTTTTGCTTGACAAGTTTTACATTAGGAGCTATAGATAAATGGTGCATGATAAGATTAGGATCCAACCTTGGCATATCTGAGTATTTCCATGCAAAGTTGATCTTTTTCTCTGTTAGGAATGTAGTAAATTTTTGCTTCTCTTCTTCTGATAATGATTGTGCTACATGAATCAACTATGGTTCTTCTGTGGTTCCCAAGTTGATGGATTGAGTGGGCTCAATTAGAACTAGAGATTTGTCCTGTAAATGACTTGGAAGGACATCAAATATCTCATCCTTAGGCACCTCAAAGAGGTTTTCACCTTCAGATACGTCTTTTATTTTTACTTTTGTAGGTTTTGAGACTGCCACAAAGTGGTTTTCACCCTCAGAACTCCTTTTCTTTTTATTCTTATTCTTATTCTTATTTTTCTGACTAAGATATTTGATGTCTAACTATGTCATGCTAACACTTGGTTCACTGATGGAAGTACTCATAGGCTCAACTGCATTGAGGTAGCAAGCAAGGGCATAGTCATTTGGGAAGGTATAAATACCATGGCTCGGATTTGTGGAGGTTTGATCAATAAGTTCTAGATATTGGATAGTCAAAGTGGGGAAAGATTGGGATATAGTGTTTATGGATATGGATCTGTCATCATTGGTCCTAACCTGATGCTCAAGTTCAAAGGTGATATTACAACTTAAGACATTCAATTCATGAATAGGCTCAATGTCATTGTGGGAATCCAATTCAGCCATAGGTGGATCCGACTCGATAGGTTCATCATTTCGTTCTAGACTTACGTTGGGATTAGGTGCATATTGGTGAATAACATCAACATGTTTCTTTATAATAAGCTCATCTTCCTCTGGAATGGCTCCCCATTCATAGTCATTTGATTCAGCTTCTGATTCAGGATCTCTACGAAATCTTAGAACATGAGTAAAGTCAGGGTGAATACCCCAAGAAGGGTTACCCTCAGTTTCTTATTTGAATTCATACTCATGGGAATTAGTTTCTAAATAACTACCACCTTCTTCTTGATCCTCTTGATTAGTTTCAAGATTAGCTAGTTCTTGTGTTGCAACTATCTCTTGTTCTATAGTAGGTTCTTGTGTTTCTACTACGTTGATTCTTCTGATTGGATCATCTTCTACCTCAAGAAGGTCTTTGATTTCTTGAGGAAAAATTTCATAGGGGATGAGCTCTAAGCTATCTAAATCACTATCTGAGGAGTTTGTTTCATCCTTCTTGAGAAGGGGTTCTCCTGGTGCAAGTTGTTCTATGACATGGGAACAATTACCTTTGAGGTGAAAGGGTTTCTTTTTAAATCCTAAGCCAACTTTATCTTTATTTTCTCTACCAGTATGTGGGAGAGGTGCCTCAAGACCTTTTCCTCTAACTCCTAGAGGTCCTTTATCTAAATATCCCATCTTAGCTATTAATTTATCTCCTGGGCCATATGACTTAGAAGGATCTTTGGATACTATAGAATCACTAGTTTGGACAACTTGAGATTCAGGTTCATCTTTGTAAAGCCATGCGAGCATAGCTTCATCCTCTTCAAATTCTTTCTTGGATACTTGTTCTGCCACAAAATTCTTTTTATATGCTTCAAGAGGTTCCTTAGGTTTGGGCTTGGCCTGTTTCAAAGATTGTCCATAAGACTTAGGTGAGATAGGGAGAGATGTCAAAGATAAGACTGGCTCTATACTATATTCTCCCATCCCATTTTCTTTGATATTGACCTCTTTAGCAATGTCTTCCATTTTGGATGTTGAAGCAACATTTAGTTGTTCAGTAGAAGATTCTCTATTATTGGGAACAAGCTTATCAACACTTTCCTTCAATGTATTGCAAGTTGTATTCAGATCTGCGGGGATAGTAACCTCTACTCCTTCATAAGGAAACTTCAAACATTGATGGTATGTAGAAGGAATAGCTTGCATTTCATGTATCCATGGTCTCCCTAAGAGGATGTTGTAGGCCAAAGGTAGATCAAGCACTTGACAAATGGTATCTTTGATAACTGGACCCACTCGAATGGGTAAGATAATGGTGCCTTTAGAAGATCTTTCTTGTTCATCATAGGCTTTTATGGTTATCTTCTTTCGAGGATCAATAGCCAATTTTGAAAATCCTAATTGTGTGATCAAGCTGTAAGAACAAATGTTTAGGCCATTGCCCCCATCTATCAACACATGTTTGACTCTACAATTTTGGATCAAGACCTCTATATGCAAGGGCTGGTTATGTGGGTGACTCAAGGAGTTGTCATCTTCCTCTAAAAAGGAGATATATTATGAAGATGTAAGATGTCCAACCATAGTCTGGAACCTGTCTAAATCAAGGTCATCAGGAACATTGGAACCAAGCAAAGCTTTGTCTAGTATGGCTCTGTGAGCTAGGGATATTCAAAGCAACTCAAACATAGAGATTTTGGCATTAGTGTGTTGGAGTTGTTGAACAATGTTATAAGATGTAGGCCTTGTATCCTTTGGATTGGAATATTTGGAAGTAGATGAAAGATTGAAGGGTATCTTAGGGACATTAGATGAATCTGGGATTTGTCCATTCAGAGGTGCCTAAGCTTGTGATCTAGTAACTGTGTTAGCTGAAGAATGATCTCTATCTCTTCGCACAATTGTGATGACATTGCAATGTTCAGAGAGACAAGGTTCAACCATATTGATAATGGCATTATTTCCAGGGTAAGCATAATTGACCTTTGCCCCCATATTAGGTTGAGAAGATGAAACTTCTTGACCATGTTTCGAAAATGGTTATGTGAATGTCATATGATCATTATTGCTCTTAGGATTGTCAATTGTGATGTCTCCCCTATCGATCAGATCTTGAATGGTATGTTTCAAGCGTAAGTAGTTATTCATTTTGTGACCTTTACCTCGATGGAAATCACAGAATTCATTTTCTTTCCACCAATGTGACTTAGGGTCTGGATCAGATTGTCAGATTGCTGGCAAAGAGATGATGTTATTAGCTAGTAGAGTTCTCATGGCTGATTCCAAAGATTCTCCAAGAGGAGTGAACTTTCACTTTTTATCCCAAGATTTGTATTCTGGCTTCTTTTGGAATGGTTCGGATGACTTTTGTTCTGAAGCTTTAATGGCTTGGGAACCAAGAGTTAGGTTGTAGGCTGGTGCCTTTGATGGGGAATGGATAGTGTCAACAATGCCATCTGTGACGATGCCTTTGTTCTTGTTCCAATTTTTGTTCTTATCTTTGGAACTAGATCCAAATTCGTATTTGTCCTTTTGAAGCGTGATATCTCCTTTCTTGACAAGTACTTTCTCAATCTTGATTGCATTATCTACCATTTTGTCAAAAGATGTATGATCTTGCATTTGTAATGGGTAGTTGATCTTTGGAACAAGGTTATTGATAAAGATTTCAAGTTTCTCCATTTCGGGAATTGGTCTAGCATATAGAGAGAACTTCTTTTGCCACCTCTTGAGGAATGTTAGGAATGGTTCTTTTGGATATTACTTGAGGTTACAGATATCGATCATGGTGACCAGGTGCTAAATATTGTAGGAGTATTGTTGATAAAATAGTTTAATCAACTCAAAAATTTTAATCGTAGGAGGCAATCTAGAAAACCAATGAATGGATGCTCCGCCCAGAGATCTAGGAAAGAGGCGCATCAGATAGGTCGGTTCATGCATGAACTCCATGGATTGTGTACAGAACTCTCTAACATGATCTTGAGGATCTGAGTGTCCATCATATTTATCATACTTCAGCATCTCCACTCTTTTTAGAAATGGCAGTATGTACAAGTCTTTGTCAAATGGAAAAGGACATAAAGCCTCCATGGAGAACTCCTTGGGTTCCTTATCTTTTTCAAGTTTATTCAGTTTGACTTGTAAAGCATGCATTTGTTTCATCATGGTCATTATCGAAGTTTCTTCCTCATGTGTGATGATATCTTCGACATCAAAATTAGGAGGAAGCTTAGCTCCTTGATGAGCTAACTCCAAAAAGTATGTTTCTTTATTTTCTTTCAAGAAATGCCTCATCATTTTCTTGAATTCATCGTCATTTTGGTATCAGGAAATTTCTTCAGGTGTGGGTTCCTGATCTGCACCGTGTTGGGAATGAGCTCCTTGAGAGCTATGATTTATCCCTGCTTGAGACATGCTAGGAGTTCTGGGACTCCCTGAGATAAATCGAGGAGGAGTTTGTTGATTACCTCCGTGGGTTGATGGAGGAGGTATGTAACCAGTTTTCAATCGAAAGTTGCCAAGACCATCATCCTCGTAAAGACCAAAATTGATGAGTTGCTCAAGAGTTGGACCCTGGATATTAGTCAAAGGTAAGGTCTGAGACATCTCTCCTAATTTCTTTTGTGAGGAAGCTCTGGTTTCCACCATTAACCTTAGGTGAAGCGCAGAGAATAGGATGAAGACAACTGAAGAATGATTTGATGCAAGAAAATCAAATGACGCAACCTTGTCAAGATTATGATTGATTTGAAGATTTGATTAGACGTGGGTGAAGGATACTATGCCCTGGATGTATGGGTAGATTGCCCAAAAGATAGCGGACATGAGTTCACAACACTTAGTCTGTTTTTGAAGATTAGATAGAAGATTGATAGATCTGACAAGGTTTTTACACAAGATGAAAATGACTCAAATCAATTAAATAGAAGGTTGAATCAGATTCAAAAGGCCACTTTTGGAAAATGATAGGATTCTCAATAGCTACTGCTCTATTCCTGAAATAGTGATTTGTTCGACAGATTCTGGAAATAGACTAAAAAAGTTAAGTATCTGGCAATTCTGACAACTTTTCAAAATTTTCCCAAACGACAATCTGTAGACTCATATGATAGTGGGTATGTTATGAAATGATAGTTGAAAAGCTCGTACGACAGTTGCAAAAACTCGCATGATAGTTGCTAGCAAGATTTGACTTTTTGAATTTGACTGACAGAAAGACTCGTACGACACTGGGTTCTTTACCATACGATAGTTGGGCAGTAATGAAACAACATTTGATAAAAACTCGTATGACTTTCTAACCTCCTGAGATGAGTTTTGACTCCAGAAAGGAATTTCACTTCAAATTTTGCAAATTTAGGGTTTTCAGATTCAGTTTCTTTGCAAATTTCAATGTCCAGATTTGAGGATGGTAACAGATTTGTTCTTTTTAGTAACCAAATAGATAAGCAAGCATGCAAAATAGCAAGCAAGTGATTTCAAGCACATCTAAAAACAATGAACAAGGGCAAAAGCAACCTTGTGTATGAACAATCAAGTGATTGAATTGTGCTAATCTCTGAGAGTGCTAATTGTGTATGTTCAAAAAAAGTTTTGCAATAACGCACATATTCCTGAAAATGAAAATTTGGCCTCGCTATGGTTTTTAGTAATGGTCTAACTCTGCAACTTTTATGATCCAAAGGGGTGAACTCCAATCCTGGCGCACCAGGGTTTTGACACAGTCCAAGAATTTAATCAATCAAGAGCTGCTAGGGAGATCTGACAACCCAACAATGAACCACACCTGTGAAGATTTCTTCCACAAGGACATTTATATAGTAGTTGTCACTACCATGACGAAAATGGCTATTACCACTTGAGGTTCCGTCAACGTGGTTGACCCGATTAAGGGAATGTCCACTACGGTTAACCCTCTCTAAAGGTGACTCACAAGATATACCACATGGAGACTGGTTCCAGATTCAAGGATTTGGCTTTTTGGTACTATCCAAAAAGGAAGTAGAGCATAATCCCCTAGCCTTTTCACTTTTAACCCAAACAAAGTAGATAGATAAATCCAACACGCTAAGACTAAGATTATCTCACAAAGATCTATGATGTCAACCCCTCGTGATCTATCAACCTCTCCAGAGAGAGAATGTCTCGATCAAAAGTTGAAGACACACGGATCTAGTGGAACGTGAGACTCCCTCAGTATCCTCCCTACCTACAAGGGTTCCTTCATTGAGAAGAGTTTCACTGGAAACTCAATCTCTCAAGAGCCATGAATAGTGTTCATAGGGCCTATTTACTATGTGTAACAAAGATGTTGAAAGCAAATCTATGTTCATTTTTAGAGCCCAAATGAAGTTTGTGACAGGAAAGCAATAAAAGTCACTCAAGCTAGACACATGAGATGTTCATTTTAGATCCAAAATCGAAGTCTTATCAGCTGAGAAGATTACCTGAATTTCTCACAACGTGCTTAGTAGATTTTTACCTATTTTTAGCAATTCTTGCGCTGTTTCCAATCAAAACCCGTAGGAGTCAATAAAAAATAGAGAATTTCAATTATTAAGATTAGCTGTTAGTCAAAATTTGAAAATCAAATCTGACAAACTGCTCTGAAAAATGAAATGACAATGAAAACGTGGTGCCAAAACTCATACGATAATGGGTCTGCTTCCAAATAATAGTCCAAAAACTCGTACGACACTGGGTGTATGATGATACGATAGTTTAACTTCCAAATGACAGTGTGTACAGTCTAGCACAATTCTCGATCCAATAGACTATCGTACGATAGTGGGTATAGTCTGAGATGACTTTTGTCAGAAACTCATACGAAAATTATATGGATAGAATTTAAAAATCATAGTTTTGACTCAGAAATCGAGAAGAAAAGATAGAAATTGATAGAATTGAATTGGAAACCCATATTAGGGCCCCACTATGGGCGCCAAAAATGTGTGTGTGAATTTTGTACCTGATCTATAAACACAACACTTTAGTAAAACATTAGACGTTAGCTAAAATCAAAATCATGCAAATAATGGAAAACTAAACTAACCAGGCAATTTATTGCCTTCTAGTAGATGCAAGTGTGAATTCTCAGATTGTACCGAGATCAATGACATTGACGACACCTAAATGAAGGATTTGAATGCAAAATCTAGATATGAATCAATGCAATTTAATCTATATTTTTGGTTTTTCTATGCAAATATGAATGAAAACTTGATATGAATCTAATCTAGAATGAACTGATATGAAATTGATCCAACAATGATATGAAAATGAATCTAAATGAATGTAAAAACCAAATTGATCTCACAATAGCCTTGATTTGCAATAAGCTTTGATTCTCCAAATTCCAATTCTTCAAAATAGTTGTGCAATTTGTAGACAATTTTGGCAGAGTAAGCTAGCAAAAAAAATTATGAGATATTTTGAGATGAGTTGAAGCCTTAATTTATAGAAATCTAGGGCTTTGAGGGTGCATGGAAGAAAGCCATAAATCACTCAAATAACTCAAGTTGATTTTTTAGTTATTTTTAAATAAAAGATATTTAACTCACAAAAACATGCAAAAGTAGAGTTTAACTCAAAATAGAGTTTAGATTTAATTGATAATTGATAGTTGTCTGATTTTGTGATTGTGCATGTTTTATTTATGAATTAATTTAATAATAGAGTGATTTATTTCCAACTTAACTGATTTTGAAAAATAAAACAATTGATTTATGGGTTAATCAATTATTTTTCAAACTTTTATTCAAAAATAATATCATTAAATATGACAACTTGCTTTAATTAATTAAATAAGAATTTAATCAATTATGATAGGAATTTTGATTTATTGTCAAAATTAAATAATATAATTCAAGAATAAATAGAATTAACTTCAATTAAACAATTAAGTGGCAGTATTAAATCTAATTAATTAAATATTGAGAATATTCAATTAATCAAACTTTAGGATAAATAGGATTTATCGCCAAATAATCATTAAATCAAAGATAATTAGGATAATTAGGAATATTCCCTGATGCAGAATTTAAGATAATCAATTAGGATTCGATGATGTTTAGATGTGCCTTTGGTTAGGACTTCGATGTCAATTTCGTTCGATATGTAGATATAAGAGGTTAATGAACCTATAGCCCATTTTTGGGGTATTACAATAGTACTTCATCGAATCACCAATACCAGCTATATGCAATTTCATCAGACTCTACCATGCAGGAAAGTTCTCTTTGTTCAACTTTCGTAGCTCCTTTTTGTACATCTTTATCATTAGCTTCAAGTACCTTTAAAATTTTCTCTATAAGAACCAACAGCTCTGATACCAATTGTTAGAATGATTTTAGAACAATAGAGAGGGGGGTGAATCAGTTGTTCACAAGTCCAGATGTACCAATTAAACTTTCTATCTCATCACCAACCTCAGATCTAAACAATAATTCAACTCAGTCTCTATAGCATATATCAGAAACATATAACATGCAATCCACTATCCAAAAGTAATTAACTTGCATAATATAACAACATCCACATCAAAATCATTCACACAAGTATAACACCATGATTTGTAGTGGAAACCCAATTTGGGAAAAACCACTTTGTAACATGCTACTAATTTTCACTCTTCTGAAGTGAGCTCTGTGAAAAACCAACCCTGTTAAAGGTTTACACACACACTGTTAGGTGTGACCCTGTTAAAGGATTTAAAACACTCTATCAAAAGTGGCCTGGTTAGAGGACTTAAGAACATTCCATTAGAATTTCACCTTGATTAAAGGATTTATACAATGACTATTAGGTCAACCTTGATTAAATGATTTAGACTGATACAATGGTTAGAAAGTAGCAGTAGTTTCTGATATGAAAAACATACAACTCACTTTGAAAATACAAACCCACTTTGCACATATGTTGATTTATTGACTGAACTTCATTCCATCTCTATCTCTGATATACTCAAAATTCAGTTCAAGCAATCACAACTCTGTCCAGTTCCTTCACTGTTTCACCTTCATCCTTCTGCTTAGACTTATTAGTTAATAACATCAACCTATTCTTCTCTCTTTTTTTAACCTCACAATTAGGTTTTCCTTTATACCTATTTGATTAGGTAGATCAATCTTTTGCCACTTAATCTCCTTCATAGATCTTAGTTTTAGGTCAAATTCATTGAATCCTTCCATCATTATGTTCTTCATCTTTTCCTTCTAGATACATCTCCAAAATTCTCTTTGAATCCATAATAAAATGATTTACCATGCATTAAATTCTCCATACAATTCATTAATTATGTCAACACAATTTACATATCCCAAGAATTCATCTATGTCAACTAGGATTCTCAATCCTTTCTCCAAATGTAAATTACTGACACTCGGTCAATACTGTGTATCTCGATCATCACTACAAACTGTCTTCCTTAGCAAACACTGTCTTTGCTCGATAATTTCTTGTCGCTCGATAATTACTGATGTTTAGTCAACACTAGATTTACTCAACATATACTAGCGCTCGGTCGACACTAGCATCGCTCAATTTAAACTAGATTTCTTCACTTTTGCTCGGTTAAGCCTACATTTCCAATCTTTATTCTTACTTAGATAAACAACACATTACCTTGTCAATGTGCCAACTGATTAAGTACCCATTGAAGTATCACATAACTCAACTTTTCCTTAGGTCCTATTGTTATCTCCTCTTTTCAAATTCTCTTCATCAATCAAAAGATATGGTACTATCCTAGATAGCAAATGTCTTACTAGTTAAGGTTTGACATCAATGACAATATAACAATTGTTTCAATTGTAGTTTCCAACAACTTGGTCAATCAATTTCAGTGCACGTCAACTCATATATCAATTCTTGAATTGCTTAAAATCTCTCCTTCCCATCGAGAGATTCTAGATCAAGCTCTCCTCGTGAGTAATGTTCTTAAGGACCTAGATGTAGATAAGTTCTAGTCCATGGTCGGTAATCTCACTTCCCCTCATTACTTGAATTTTTCAGAAGAAGATGATAAATTTGTCACTCACCTGCACAACTAGCCTCTCCATATTGAAGTCCTCATACATAAGCATAGGGTGAAACACACTTTGATAGATGGAGGCACATGTTTGAATAGTTATACATTTAATTTGGTTAAGGTCCTTGGTTTCTCAGAGCATGTTATTGATCCTTGATGAAAAAATAATGATCAAGGCATATGATGAAGAGGAACATTCCTCCAAAGGCATTGTGGTTTTGCTCACCTAGGTAGGTCCTCTTCAATGGGATGTTATTTTTCAGGTCTTGGACCTTCCTCTAGCATACAACATACTTCTTGGTCACCCATGGATTCATGAAATGCATGTGGTACCTTCAACATATCATCAATGCATTAAATTCCCTCACAATGAAATTGAGGTTACTATTCTTGCAGACTTGACATATACATGTAATAATGTGAAATAGGTTGAAAGAATGGTTCCACACAATAAGAAAGCCTTGAAGAACCAAGAAACATAGAGTTATAAACAAGCAACACTACATGTCTTTCAAAAGAATGCGAGTATAAAAGAAAATGGAATGGGAAAATACAAACTAGATGCTTCATGCTTGATGGTCAACTTTCCTATCTCACCTAGATCCTATGGGAAACCATCTTCATCATTCTGAATCACTAGCACTTCTTCCCTAATAATTCATGAAGGAACTAGCATGGTCAAAGAAAAAGTCCCTCGTGAATAAGAAAAATAGGAGAAAGTTGTTTTACAATGGCTATACAGAGGAGAAGAAGATGAACATGAGGTGAAATATGTTGAGATTTCTCTTGAGAAGTATGGTGTAGGATACCAACTCATGTAGAAAATGGGGTATGATGGGAAAAATCCCCTTGGAAAAGTTAAAGGCCTTCTTGAACCCCTACATGTTTAATTCTGTAATCTAAGAGACAAAAATGGGGTAGGATATCATGAACAAAAATTTACACCATCATCTGCAAGTGGTCCTGTGTTTGATAAAATCAAGGATTTTGATGACAAAGATGAAGATGTCATCCCTAGAGCTTATGAAAGGTTGTTACATATCCCTATAGATCAGGAGGAGATACCTGAAGGACAAATTAATCGATGTGAGGCAAACACATCACCAACAACTGAACTGAATCAAGAATGTCATACAGAGGAAAGACACCCTAACTAGGGGAAACTAGTTAGCATTGTGCACATCCTTAATTTTCATCTATTCATTAACTCATTTGGAGAGTCCATAAAACCTATATTACCATGCTTACCTATATTGGACTATGGAGACTACTCCCAAGCTTTGAATACTCAAATGACCAAACTAGCAATTGATACTCAAGATAGTGAATCTGACATGAAAGATCTCAATATTTGAAATTAAGAGGCAAGCTATAAATTAGGAGGATCATGACAAAGGAGCTCCTTTGACCATAGCTCAGTACCTAGGACAATCTTCCAGTAATCAAACTAATTCCCATGAGTACGAATGAGACCAATTGTCTGATGCTACAATTGACATAGAGGTGGATATAATACATAAATATGCTCCTATTTCCACTTTTGAAGCTAGTGAAAGTTCTAATACCAATTAAGACCATCCAATTGCAAATTTTTTACGGTGCCTCCTATTTAGGTTGTCTTTGAAGAGGAATATTCTCCTCCTATAGTTCTTCCTTAGAATATCAATTAGAATTTTGGTTCACGCTCCAAGATTATGATGGTTCCTTTACAAAGCTTCCTACACCAAAGAGAGGAGGTGGAACAGGATCTTGATTGTCATTTCGAACCTAATGGGTAGATCCATAGAACACCTCTAGTAACTTCTCTAACAATCCTTCAATGAGTCACGCTCAAAAAAAATGTAGGGAAGATAACTTTCTTGACTTATCCTCGGTAGCCATGAATAGTGATGATGATACCAGAGTCTTTTCTCTTGAGCCTATTGGTTCCTTACCTCTCATCTACCTTGAGTTTGATTGAATAGAATAACTTTGAGCCCATAAACTTATTGTCCTTTTCTAATGACCATACCTTATCATGTTACCTTAATGTCATTGCAACTTCTCCCTCATCCACCAATGCAATGAGCAACAATATGTCAGTGGAAGAAATCAAGTATCTTAGTCACAAAAGCAAAAATAAAAAGAACAAGCAATCTTATGGTGAAAACCACTCTGTGGCAGTATTAGATCCAAAAATAGTAAAAATAAACAACATATCCAATGGTGAAAACCTCATTGAGGCATCTACATATGAGATACTTGATTTCAAGAATGATCATTGGTGCTTATAAAACCTACACAATAGGTAAACTTGGGTACAACAAAAAATCCACAAATCATACATCTTGCACAATCTTTATCTAAAGAGGAGAAGCATAAATTCATCTAGTTCTTATAGAAAATAAGATCAATTTCCCATGGTCTTATTATGATATGCCAGGCCTAGATACAAATCTCATCTATTATGCCAGGCATAAAACCAGTGAAACAAAAGCTAAGAAAAATTCATCCCCATATCGCATTACTAGTTAAAGCAGAGCTTGAGAAGCTACTCAAAGCTAAATTTATATGAGCAATAGACTATGCTGACTGGATCTCAAACATCTTACCTATCTCAAAATTTGATAAGTCCATACACATATGCATGGATTTCAGAGATCTGAACAAAGCTTGTCCTAAAGATGACTTTCTGCTACCAAACATAGAATTGATTGTGGACCTTAATGCTAGATTCCAAATGTATTCATTAATGGATGGATTCTCAGGATACAATCAAATCAACATTGCAACTGAAGATCAAGAAAAGACAACATTTACTTGTGCATGGGGAACTTTATGTTGGAATTTCATGCCCTTCAACTTAAAGAATGTTAGTGCAACGTATCAACGCATAATGATAACCATCTTTCATAATATGATGCATAGAAACATGGAGGAATATGTGGATGACACCTTAGCTAAATCTTCTACTGCATATATGCACCTCTCTAATTTGGATAGGATCTTCACTAGAATGGAGCAATTCAAATTAAGGCTCGATCCAAATAAGTGCACTTTTGGAGTCACCTCTAGTAAACTTCTCGGATACATAGTCTCGACATGAGGAATTGAAGTAGATCCAGCTAAGGTGAAAGCAATAATGGAGATGCAACCACCATGAAATATTAGTCAAATGGGGACATTACAAGGAAAGCTGCAATCAATAAGGAGATTCATCTCACAACTAGTTGATAAGGTACAAACCTTTATTAAAAATTTGCATAAAGGTGTCACATTCAAGTGGAACGAGGATTGTGAAAAGAATTTTCAATAGATCAAAGAGTACATGGTTAATCCTCTAGTGTTAATGGTTCCTATTCTTGGAAAAACCTTATTGCTCTACATATCAACTACTACTTCTTTGGGAGCACTGCTTGCACAACATGATGATCAAGGATGAGAACAAGCTATTTATTACATTAGCAGAACTCTGGTATCTTATGAGATAAACTACACAGTGATTGAAAAAGCTTATCTGGAAGTAGTGTTTTCTTCTCAAAAGTTCAGACAGTATATGTTGGCTTACTCTACACAACTGATAGAAAAAAATGATCCTCTCAAGTACTTACTGAGCAAGGAAACCTTAACTAGATGATTGGCTAAATGGGTGATGATCCTCAACGAGTTTGACATCACTTGTATTGACTACAAGGCAATCAAAGGAAAAGTATTGGATGATTAATTAGCAAACACACCTTTACAAGATACACGACCTCTCGTTGTACAATTTCTTGATGAATCCATTCTACACTTAATGCAACATCCTTGGAAAATGTACTTTGATGGTTCATTCACACAATAGGGTGTAGGTGTTGGAGTCTTATTCATCTCTCTGTAAGGATACAAAATTTATAAGGCTTACAAAATAATCTTCCCATGCACTAATAATGTGGTAGGATATGAAGAATTAGCTAACAGACTCAAACTGGCCATCAAATGGAAGATTAAAGAACTTTATGTCTACAATGATTCTCAGCCGGTGATCAACCAAGTCACTAATGGATATCAAACTAGAGATGAAAAGATCTTGCCATACAAATGCCTAGTTGAAAATTTTAATAAATACTTTGTGTTCATCACCTTCCAACAGTTACCACACATAATGAATAGAGCAACAAATGCCATGGCTACTTTAGCCTCAGTGTTACAATTATAAGAGCATCAATTTTTCTATGACTTCCTAGTGGAAGAGATTCATTTCCCCTCTTATGACACACCAAATTCCCAAATGGTCTACACCATCATTGCTTTTGATACTTCTCGTTATAGCTAGATCTATGCTTACCTTAAAGACCAAACCATACCTGACACTCTTTCCCAAAAAAAAAAATAGAACCTCATCTGAAGTGCCTCCTGGTATCTTAGTATCACAAATGACATGTTTAGGAGAAGTCTTAATGGTACTCTTCTTAGGTGTTTAGAGTGTGAGGAGTCTGAGAGTGCTTAGAGAAGTTCATAAGGGTATCTATAGATTACACTTGAATAATCTATCCTTGGAAAAGAAGATCTTTATAACAGGTTACTGCTGGCCTACCATGGAAAAGGATGTTGTCCAATTTGCTAAGACCTGTCAGAAATGTCAGTTCCATTGTAACCTGATTTACGCTCCTACTCGAGACCTGCTACCTTTCATTACTCACTAGCCATTTCAATACTGGGATTTTGATCTTGTGGGAAAGATTTATCCTTCATCCTCCAATGGATACAAGTTTATCCTTACTACTGCTGAGTACTTTATGAAATGGGTTGAAGAGGTACCCCTTATCAAAGTGACATGAAAATAGGTGGCAATGTTCATCCTCAACTACATCATCTACAGGTACAAAATCCCCTCCTCAATTATTGCAGACAACAAAGGATAGTTCAAGAATAGTGACATTGATGATCTCTACACTAAATTTCATATCACACACCATTCCTCCTCCATTTATTATCCTCGGGGGAATAGACAAGAATAAGCCTCAAATAAAACAATCCTAAAAATCCTACACATAATGGTTAACAAGTCAGTAAGGGATTGGCATTTGCAGATCAATCCATCTTTATGGGCTTACCGAACAAGCATCAGAATGTCTACAGGAGCTATGCCACTTTGATTGGTTTATGGTTTTGAAGCAATATTACTAATTGAAGTTGAAATACCTTAACTGAGGGTATCCCTACATGGACTCATCATAGATGAAGATTACAAAACCTCTGACTTAAAGATTTGGAATTACTTGATGAGCACAAAACAGTAACCTTTGAGCATCTAAGGATCTATCAAAAGAGAATGTCTAAAGGATACAACAAAAGGGTTCGTCATTGTGAATTTTAGATCGATGATCTAATTTTAAGAGAGAACTCCAAAAATCAACAACATAGAGAACAAAAGGGAAATTCAAACCTAACTAGTTGGGTCCTTTTGTCATTACTGCAACATTTGGTTCTAGAGCTTATCAATTAGCTACTCTAGAAGGTGATGTTCTCAAAATTCCTATCAACGCTCTCCATCTAAAATGATTCTACAACTAGACATTTTCATATTGTACAGTAACTTATAGTCTTGAAAAAATATTTAAAAGCATATAAAGTCTTGAAAAAATGATCATCCTGGTGAAATCCTAGAAATAGGCGCCTTGATGTATCCCACAAAAAAATCAAAATATAAAAAAAAAATTTAAAAATGAAAAAGAACAAAAAAAAATCAGAAAAGAAAAAAATGTGCCCTGGTGAAAACCTGGAAACATGCACCTTTGTAGAAAAATAAATAATCCCAAGTGGTGAAAACCTGGCAAACAAGTGTCACTTGTAATCAATGCTCCATCTATCAACATGTGTTTGAGCTCTTGTGCTCTCATCTGCCTCATTTCTTCTTTTTGTCTCCCTTGTGCCATCATGGGATGAAACTAGTCTTAGTTTTGTCCTCAGTTCTTATCTGTTGCCTGGGACAAATCACACACTATCTATCTGATTTGTTAGTGCTTTATCACTTGGTTGATCTTTTAAGATTAACCTGAGTCAGTATATCAATCTTCCTTGCAAGACAATTTACCACTGACACTTCTTAGTATTTCTCAACACCCCAATCCTACAATGTTTCCTAACACTACCAATCTGGACATCACTATTTCTAAACACATATCGGATCTTGTACTATCTTCTATACACACACACTTTCACACAAGAACAAAGGTGTTCCTTAACACCTAGCACAAGCTACAACCTAGAAAATTGAAAATGACTAAGATATGCTGAACTATTTTCTTGTGTGATGTTTTTTATCATTGATTTTCACTTGTCATATCTTCTAAGGTCTCTCAATAATGTTTACTTGACTAGAGATTCACGATTGGGGGCATAACATGTTTTCTTTGATTTTTGTTTATGGTGTGGTTTCAATGATTTTAGGTGGTCTAATAACCTAGGTGTCTTTGGTAAGAGCTTCCATTAGGATTGAATGTCGCACATACCTCGACCCTCTTTATTTGGACACTTAGGTGAGGTTGGAATTATCTCCTTGTCAGTTGCTTACATGTGACACATATGACAACATTCCTGGTTATCTTGTCTACTTGTGATTTGATATGGTTGTTATCTTACAACATCAAATTGGAAACCATGTTCAAGTCATCTCGACACTCATGCCTCGATGCTTATGTGTGTTTCCTACATTTTATTTGATAAGGTCATATTCATATCTCTATGGTCTTTCTCATACCAGTGAAGATTGTACTGACCCCTGATGTACTAAACACTCAGATGATGATAAATGAATGGCTACAAGATTAGTGACTTGACTCGTGTCTTAGGCTGCATTTCATGCTAGGGCTACATTTTTGTAGTTTTGGGTCTTGGTTCTCTTTAGCTATCCTCCCTTTCTCTTTTCCAAAATGATCAACTATAACATCTTTTGTTGACTTTGACTAATATTTGCATAAACGAAAAGGGGCATAGAGTGCTAAGTTTTCAATATCACATATATGAAGAGGAGCAACAAGCAATACATTAGAATTGACATGATATCAAAGCAGAAAGCACAAGTACTATCTACATCTATGTTATGAAACATCAGTGATAAAAACATAAAGTTAAGGTATGTGGATTAGCATCATAAACATGGCATGGGATATATTACACAAGGATATAAAAGGAATAATCAATTGCAACATATATGAGCATAAACAGAGATAAACACCATGATGAAACACATAAGCATCAAAGACAATAATTATGAATTAGAATATCCCATTCTACCCTGACCAAATCCCTCAGATCCTAAACTATGATGACATACACTAGTCACAACCCCCAATCAACCTCCTCATCAGCATAGCAGGCATAGACAACAAACTCTGTAGGTGTATCCTGATGCTGACCAAACTAATGCCAGACTCAACTAATACAAAATCACTCCATGATGGGAGCACTCTTGCAACACAAATAATACATGTCAAAATTCAACGTACAAGGATATATCAAGATAAAAATGCAGTATTGACAATACCTTAGAAATCATGAGATCTTACATGTCTATTAGTGGCCTACTACTGAATATGAATGAGTACTCTCAAGAAGAGCTTGTCCATCTCTCGCAACCAATATATGGTCACCACATAATTGTTGTCATGTCATCCAACTAATGACGTCAAAATGAAGGCTTGCCCAGATTGGGCTAATGAATATAACCATTGTATCTGAAAATATAGGGCGTGTTCGCTCCTCGGGCTACCTAAGTCACTGGTCAAGCAATGGGAATGTTCTCCCATGCCTAGATTTGGAGGAATATGACACCTTTTACCATGCTCCTACCCCATTGGTAAATGATCTCATGCATCTCCCTATACATATGACAGACCAGGCAGGCTCCCCAACTGAATCTATAGGGACTAGTCAACATCTCATATATAATGCGGCCCCATCTTCACTGAAAGACCTATTGGCTATGATCTAAAACAACTACACATCCAATCAATCCCCTAAGAATGCATGGCAAGGGGTAGTCCTAGCTATACTACCTAAGCATGTACTCCTAGGTGGCCTTTCCAAAATGGTGTCATCACTGAAAATGCACCTCAATGTCGTGATCCCCTTCGCTGGATCTTGATCATAGTAAACTAAGTCACCTACTATAGGAAGGTAGAGGATCCGATATACATCCTCCAGTGTCACTGTGATCTTATCGGTCAACAGATGGAACATATTATGCTTAGAATGAAAGTGCTTTTCCAATGTTGTGAGTAATATGTGGTTCACACATATATCAGGTAATGTAAGGAGCTTCCCTAGCCCATACTAATCAAGAACTACTAAGTCCTTTAGGGATAGGTAATGTGCTAATCTGAGTGCCTGAGGATAGGCACACCTGAATATAGGATCAAGAAGCTACATATGTAGTACAAAACATAAGGAAATGCATCAGTAATCAACCAAATGGATCAATCCAAATATCAAATATTAAACACTAAGCATATCTAAAAGGCTACAAAGCTACTACAAAAGACATAACATTTTCTACGAAAGACAAAAATTGAATTTTGGCTCATACGATGAAACAAATGACTCCTATATATCATACGATGAAACTCAAAGAAGGGTACGATACGATTCCTCAATACGATAAATTTCCTCGTATCCTATGATACAAGGGTGCCTATCGTACGATAAATCTTATAAATTCAAATGATAAATATTTTCAAACCAGTTTATCGTATGATAAACCTCAAAGAGACATGCAATAAACTTGTTTTATCATATGATAATTCAAGGCACAAAACCTAAAACGTCAAAAAAACACTAAAAAGTGGCTAAAAACTATCAAATCACAAGAAAGGATCGATTACTTACTAGTGCAACGTATGCCCGTGACTGGTTGTGGCATCTCTATAACTCAAATTGATGATTTTAGACTTGAATCAACATCTTTATCTCTTTGGAAGTCTCTAGGCTCTCAAAAATCAACTATAGCAAATGAATTGAAAATGACCCATTCAAGCCCCTTTTATAGATTTTGACCTAATTTTTGAAGTGCTCGGAATCCCACAAAAATGGCACATATGGCTAATTTTGATGTCTTGAATCCATTTTTTGAATCAAAATCAAAATTTGAGATCATTTACCTAGTCAAATTGCAAAGTTAACTCTTCTGGGTCAGACATAGTTGACTGTTGACACTATCACTTCCCACTCGCTTCTACCTCCATTTCTCAAACCTCTGAGGTCAATCTCATGCAAATCCATCAAAACCAAGTGATTTGATACTGGTCAACCTTGGTCAAACTCAGACAAACTTCAATCAAATCTGATCAACATGACCTCAAAATAACTCCAAACACATTGATAACCTATTAAAGGCCTTAACCTTTCTACTTTATTTCAATTTTGATCCCGAGGGGGCATGGAAACATTAGTAATTCTTCTTCTGTAATCAATCCTAATCAGCTAACCAATTAAAGCTTCATGGCTTGGGGCATCTCGTCTTCATCAGAAACCATATCAAGTTAAGATTCTCTGCATCTCTCTGAAAGAGTGATCTAATCACTTCATATCAGGTCGCTAAGATAAACATCTGTTTGATCTCTCAGGGCATGCTAGGTTCATCAAGATCCATATCAATCTAACATCATTCCTGGGGTATATCAAGTTCATCAAGACTCATATCAATCTGATATTATCTCTCAATTAGGTGATTAGCTTCCTCAGAATTTTGTCGAAGCAGTTATCTCAAAGCTCTTTGGATAGATGTTTAGTCTCATCACTTCATATCAAGCTAGATACTATGGTCTCACTCATCAATATTCACTCAATCAAGTCCAAAGTTGATATCTTATCGATCTTCATTCAATCAAGTTTAGAGTTAGTTCTTCTTATCATAAATAGTCTCATCGCTTCACATCATGTTGTTCTCTGATCTAGCTGCTATCTATTCTTTGAATCAACGTGCTACTCGCACATCGATTCAAAGAGGGGCAAATATAATCACCTAAAATTTGTCTAGTAGAACCTAAGCCCCTAATTGATCAAATTTGCGTCAAAACAAATTCTAAATCTCAAATGCATATTTTACTAGACATAATTATGCAAGCAACTTGATTAATCCCCCTTGTATTATTAAATTATTTCTAAAAATCAAGCATAAATCATTTCTAAACTTGAAAAATTATTTAATTGTCAAAACTTACTTTTAATATAAAGTTCTAACATTTTTGTTAAAAAGAGCACTTTGTGCAACTTAATCTTGATGAATTGATAATTAAAAGGGGAATTTCTATTTTGTCTTATTCTCCAATCAAGCTTGGCCAATCAAAATTCTTGAATCCTTTCACATGGATCGATCTCTCTCACCACACATCTCTACCTAACATATTTTGCCTCTTAATCTCCACCCTTCATTCTTGAGGCAATTTCTTTAAAAGGAAGCTCTTCCTTGGCTCAAAGGTCTAGATTCTTACATTCTAGTGTTGGTTCCATCTTGCATCTTGGTAATTTTCATTCTTGCATTCTAGAGTAATCTTGCTATTTTGAGTTCTTAGTTCTTAGTTTTATTTTATTCATATGCTCGTAACTCTCTTGCATTGTTAGCTTAGTTCATTTTCTAGTATAATCTTGCATTGTTAATCTAGCTTGCTTTCATTCTAGCATTGTTAATCTTGCATTCTAGTCTAATTCTAGTTTTGCATTGCATTTGAATCTTCCGTTTTGGAGTAGTCAAGTCACAAGTCCTTCATGCCATCTGATGAGTATTACAAAAAGGATTAAACTCACTTCAACTAGGAAGTAATAAGCCACTTTTGAGGGTTTAGTTGGTTCGTTTGATATGGACTTTTATAGTTAAATTCACGAGTTAATGGTTTATTGAGTGTTGACTGATTTCTAATTGAATACCAATATTTAACCACACAAGGGCTACATCCGTAAGGATGTCATGCAGGAAGCAAACAAGAGAGACACTACAATTTACTCCACTTTATTCTTTTTGTTATGATGTATTGATTGAAAACATTTAAAAATACATTAGGGAGATTGCTCATTCACAGGGTCAAAGTCAACCACCTATTTTAGCAACATTACAACCCTATGAAAATGTTTAATAAACAACAATCAATCATGCATACATCTTAAATGATGTGGTACACATTAGATTGCTTTTAGTGCTCTCAATGATTTCTAGATGATGAAATTGAATGTGTTTAGATGCCAAAACATAATAATTAATTACATAAACATGTTGTATACACTTAAAAATGGCTTCATTAATTAATTAAATATTTATTATTTAATTGATATTGACCTGATAAATTAATTAAATATTTATTATTTAATTAATAATTATTTCCTCTATTTATTAAATAGATTATTCAATTTATTTAGTAAATTCATTATAGTTTATTCCTCTATCTTAAGTCTTCTAATTAGTCTTATTAAAGTGATTTAATTAAATACACAATCACCTAAAAATGACTAAGTCCCCTAGTCCACTTCACCTACCTAGTCACCTGACACATCACTTTGGCTAAAATAAATAATTATTATTAATTATTTATTGATAATTATCCTCACCCACACATGTCCTATTCTTAAGGGCTATGTGGCCTCATAGGACTTGGTCTCATGACCACATGTCCTTTCTTAAACCAAGTCAAGAGACATGCCCTATTCCTAAGGGGCTTCTCAAGCCACCTCTAAGGGTCAAAAGTGACTCATGGGACACTTGTACAAAGAGTCCTCATGAGGAAAATGTCTCTCCCTCTTTCTCTCTTTGGTCTTTGTGAGACACTTGACATGTGTCTTTCCCTTCCACCTTGTTCTCCTCCATGTCAATGTGAGAGGAACATCATCCCTATTCTTCCTCTCACATTCCAACTACATCCCCCTTTCTCTCAACTCCTTCAACCAAGTCAATCCTAACCCTAGGATCTTCCACCTTTCATTCTCAACCGTAGGATTGTGCCACCTAGGCTTAGATCCTCCAAAATTCTATAAAAGGAGCCTAATTTCCCCTTTGTGAGCTAATAGGTATTTTTGTAATCAAGTAATCAAGCATTCAAGCAATCAAGCATTTTCAAGAGCATTCAAGCCATAATCAATCCATCTTCATATCATTTGCATTCACCATATTTGCATAATTAGGATTTAGTTTTGCATATAATTCACTCAATCTCCACACTTTGGTATCATCTTGGGCAAGGAGCTTCAAATTGGAAATCTGAGAGCTTAACACATCTAAGAAATCAAAGCATAGGAGGACAATGGAGACAAGCTACATGGTAAGTAAAGATAAAACCTTGTTTTAGCTTCAATTTTAATGTATTCTTCATTGTTGTTTGCTAATTAGTTTGATTTGTTAATCTTAGAATAGTTAATTTATCATTTAGAGTAGTTAGTACAGCTAATTTGCATACATTTTTAGCACCCACCGTGGGGCCCTCCCCACATTTTTAACATTTTATTTGTAGTTTTCCGTGTGCAGACATTTCCAAATTTTTCTTGTGCATATATCCACGATTCCTACGCATTCACCATTCTGTGTTGCGCATTCATTTATGTCAAACTATCATCTTTTGCTTTCTGTTCTTTCAGCTAATTGGTATAAAACTGCGCATTCACATCATCTCTCTGCACATACATAATTTTCTATTGTGCATTTACACAATCTCTCGGCGCATACATTTCATTTTGTTGTGCATCCATCCTTTCTGTGCATCCACTCATAATTGTTGCGCATTTATTTCACTGTTCTACGCATTTGTTAGTTACTGTGGTAAAATTCAGTTTTTTGTCAGACTTAATTTTAGCTAACCTTTTAACAAGTTTTTGTTTGTTCTGGTAGTATTTTAGGTTGTTTTACAGGATGTTATTTTGAAGACCCCATTGCCAAAATTCCTAACAAGTTTGTTTGCAGATTTTTAAGGGGTTTGCAAAATAAACCATAATCTCATTTGGGCTTTAAAACAAGACATGTTTTTCAATTTCATGCGTCTTCTTTAGAATAGATTTTGTGTCTATTGTGTCTTACTTAAATAGCTATTTGTAATCCCAAAATTATAACAACGTATCCTCTCCCCTCGCCATTCGTGGACCTTGGGTGTAAGAGAAACTATTATAATTTTTAGAGGGCGGTCTTTGGTGGGAAAAGAGGTACTCACCCCAAGGAATGACCCAATCGATAACAGGCTAAAGCCAAGCCCTTCCAAACTAGTATAGAAAAAATGCTAGTGTGATTAGTCTCACATTATACAGGTGTGAATTCGTTATGGCAACCAAAATCTCCTCCAGTACCCCAGTGGTGCGTTAAAGTCTTACTTAGTAGAGGTGAAAGCCTTGCTTTGAAAAGATTGGGAGAGCCCCCTTAATTGGGAAAATGACTTGATCACAACCACCTGAATGGATGTCCTTACTAAATACTTTTGTGTAGTGGCTAAAAACCCTCTATTTGCTAGCTCAAGGGGTCACCCAAGCCCGTGAAGACACCCCACATTAGTCACGATTCATAGTAGAGATAACAGTTCTTTGGGAAGTAATGACCCATTGAATTCGAAAGTTGGTGTGCCTGAGAAGTGAGTGCACTGTAAGGAGGGTCCCGTGCCTCCAAGTTTCTAGGCTATCCACTGTGGATATGCGTGGTTGGATTTTATTATCCTAGTGGGGATTCAGCAGATATTGTCCTTGCCAACCTTAGGATTGTAAGCGTGTTTGTGCATTCATACTAGAACAATTAGATTAAAATCATTTTTGTCTTGTGTGTGTGTGTGTTTATGCATTTTCCATTTGCCAAAAATAAAAATAAAAACATTAGAAAATAAAAAAAAATTCCAAATCTTGTAGTTCCAATCCATAAAAAATATAAACCTATGCATTCATCACAATCTGTTGCACATCCATTAAACTGTTCCACGCATTTGATTATTTTCCCACGCATCGGTTCCAAATAGCTGCGCATTTGTTTCATTTTCCTGCACATTTATCAATCTGTCCTACGCATTTGTTGCTGTGCATATAAAACAGTGAGCATTTCCACAAGCTTTGAAATTTTCAAAATCACTTTTTTAGATACCCATTTTTGTCCTTAGTAAGATTCTGGAAAAACATTCTCGTTACATAGACTTCTGATATTTAGTTTAACCATTTTCATTAATTTTCATCATCCTTCCTTCACCACAAGTCATCAAATCATCTTCTGAAATTCCAGATTTAGTGTTGAAAACATTACCCTATCTATCAGATTTTGATCTTTGTGAGTTTATCCTATCAGGATCTATCATCCTTAACCAAGCTTAGTTAGATTACTATCTCTTGATTTTTCTTTGTCATATCATAGTGAAATCTATACTTCCTATTGACCTAGATTTTATCAAGTTGACTCATCATTTTTCAACACCTTTTCACTATCTTTTCTATCAACCACTCTTTCCATATCTTTTCATCAAACATCTTTCATCCCACAAATCAATTTTCACATTTTTATGGTTCAAACTCGCTCTCAGAAACTAAAACAACCCATTGATTCAGAATCCTTAGACAAAATGGAAGGAAACAAAAGTAATGAAGAAAATCCTTGGCCTGAAGCTCCTAAGAAAACTTCACTTTTTACATCCGAAGAGGAACCCATAGATCAAGAACTTAGGGATGCTACACAAGATCCTAGATTTTATCATGTCATAGAAAGACTCCTAGACCTAGATAGGGAGATGTATTTCCTCATGCTTGCTCAACAAGGAGCCAAACTCCCAAGTGATTTTGATATTTCTCATCTTAGAGAACCAACTATTGTCACCAATCAAGAAATTCCTAGTAGTTCTCAAGATACTCATGGAGCAAAAGAAACCAAGCAGCCATCTGATGCTTCTCAAAATGATCAACAAAACAATGCTTCCCAAAACAATGCTTCCCACAACAATGTTTCCCAAAACACTCAAGGAAACACGTTATCTTTGGATCCCGTTCTACAACAAATCCAAATGATTCAACAACAAATTCATGACATCCAAACTAGATCATCAACTAAGAAATATTCCTTGGATGATATATGTCCTTATCCTTTTGATAAGAATTTAGCAATGATTCCTTTCCCTCCTCATTTTGAGGTACCAAAATTTGACAAATACAAAGGGAATTCGGATCCACAAGACCACATTCGTGAGTTTTGTGCTGCTTGTATTGAAGTCGCTCACAATGACACTTATCTTATCTGACTATTTCCACGAAGTTTAGGAGGACAAGCCATGGAATGGTTCTCCAAACTACCCCCAAGCATCAAATCTTTCAATGAGCTTCTTGACAAATTTGTGACTCATTATTCATATAACATCAAACATGAAGTCACTAAGCTTGATCTTTGCAATGCACATCAAAAGAATGGAGAATCCTTCCTTACTTTTTTGCAAAGATGGCGTCAATTGTTTGGCAAATATCCACGAACGATTCCTGAACAAGAAAAGATGGATATCTTTGTGCATAACCTTACACTAGAAATGAGTTATAAGTTACAATTACAATGTCTACCAAATTTCAATAAGCTCATAGAAAATGGTATCAATATTGAGGAAGCCATGGTCAGAAAAGGTGATATAAAACTTTATTCCAAAGACAATGTTGGGTCCTCAAATTCCAATCCCAACAACTACAACAATGACAAATCAAAATTCTGGAATAAAAACAAAAACATTATCAATGATGGGATTGTTGATAATCGTAATGTCAAACCAACACAACCCCTTCTCAATCTCACAAGTCAGGCCAATGCTACTCAAGGTACCTACAACAATCAATCGGCAAATCCAAACACCAACAAAGATTCATCTAAACCAAGATTGCCTTTTATGTCACCTCGAAGAAATTTTACTCCTTTAGGGGAATCTCTCGAATCAGCATTACGAAAGTTAATCACAAAGAAACTCATTACGCTTCCTGAAACAAAAGACTTTGAACCTAGAGTAAAACCTTCTTGGTGGAATGTGAATGATTATTGCGAGTTTCACAGAGGAAAAGGACATAAAACCAATGACTACCTAAGACTCAAAAATGTAGTTCAAGACTTAATTGAAAGTGGTGAAATTGGTGTTGATGGACATACCTCAAATGAATCACATACAGATTTCAAAGATCCACTTCCTGAGCATGAAAAAGGAGGTTCTTCCAACACTAAGAGTGACAGTCAAGCCAATTATAATTCTACGCCCTATAGATATGTTGGTAACATTTCTGAATCTCATCCTTCTAAGTATTATGCCAATGTCATTACCATAAAAGAAAAATCAGAGAGTCAACCAATCCATGTTACTACTCATGCTCAATCCAAGGTTAATCTCCAAGGAGTCCCGTCTAAACCAAATGCACCTCAAAACAAGTCTGTTTATGTTCCAAAGTCTACACCAAATATTTCCAACTAGTACAATATTTTGGAACAACTCAAGAAAACACTTGCTCAGATATCCATCTTAGAGATTTTACATCTATCCCCATCTCACAAAGATATCCTTGAAAAAGCTCTCTTAGAGACCCAGGTCCCCACAAATCTAGATCATGATCAATTTCAAGCTATGGTGGGACATTTAACAACCCCACATTACCTATCCTTCACTGAAAATGATGATTTAGCTATTACCCAACCTCACAATGCTCCCCTACATATCAAAGTCCTTGTACAGAGTCACAAAATCAAGCAAGTACTAATAGATGGAGGAGTTGGCTTGAACATATGCACCTTGAAACTAGTCCTTGCATTGGGATTTTCTGAAAATGTTGTAGATCCAAAGAAGAAAATCATAATAAAAGCTTATGATGAAGAAGAGAGGTCATCCAAGGGATTTGTTGTTCTTCCTATCAGAGTCGGTCCTATAATCAAAGATGTACCTTGCCAAGTTCTTGACATGGATCTTGCTTATAATGTTCTATTGGGAAGACCATGGATTCATTCCATGCAAGCTATGCCATCAACTTATCATCAGTGCTTGAAATTCCCTCATAATGGTCAGGAGATCACTATCAAAGGAGACACTAATCCATTCTAGTATTGTAACATAGTAAAGACATCTGATTCTTTGGTACCTTATAATCGTATTGGATCTTCTACAACTACACCCAATGATCCTAGTAATATAGCATCAAGATAGACACAAAAGAAAGAAGTATGGGAGAATAAACTTTAGGTCAAGCTCTTTGCATCACAGAGTTACCTTTATCTCCTAGATCATATGGTAGATCTTTGATCACTAAACAACAATCAGAACCCCCTTCAACACTTGTTTATGACACATTCATAAGTGGGGGCACTATATCCAAAGAGGCAATTGAACGTAATGCTAATCATTTGCTTAAGTCACAGAAGAATGAAGAGGATATCAAACATGAATATATATCACCTGATGTCTATGGTAAAGGGTATACTTTTCTACAAAAGATGGGATACCAAGGTCCTGGACTTATACGATTACAAAGAGAAGGGGTTATCAAACCAATTTTACAAAATCCAAACTATTAAAGAGACACTACAGGATTAGGATACAAAGGAGAAGGCTCAAAAGAACCAAAAGGAAAAGAAAAGATCACACCTTTTCATGAGATATCTAAAGATCCTTCTTTACAATTCAAAAAGAATGGTATGTATGTAGATCCAGAGAAACAAAGGATAGCACAAAGAATCATTGATAGACTTGGGGATAATGATGATTCTGACTCAAATGATTATGAATGGGATTCATTATCTGATTGTACTGAAGTGATAGGAATTGATGTTGTCCATCACCATAGTAACGATTACCATGAGGGAGAGAGTTCAAAGACTGACTCACTAGGATTGGTCCCATGTGATACTACTTTTGTCGATTGCGAGGAAAGTGAGCTTTATATTGCAATAGATGAATCAGATGAGAGTATGGAAATAGACCTCACAGATACCATCATAAACCTTGACAAATTTTCCATCACTACCATCTCTGCCTTTGAAACTGACCCGAATGATCCAATGCCCCTTGTACATCCTGAACTTATCAATTGGGACTCTCCCGATCATCCAGAACTTAATGTGTTCCATAATGATGATGCAATCATTGACTATCTTGGAATCAGGGATCATTTACCACTAGGAGATCACAAGTCAAGATTTCTGATAGAACTCAATGACATGGCCTACTTTGGTTAGAGTGCCAATCCTTTCAGTCATAAAAATATAAAAATAATCAATAGATCTAATGGTGAAAACCACTTAGTGGCAGTATTAGATCCAAAAATAGTAAAAAGAAAAGATGCATCTGATGGTGAAAACCTCTCTGAGGCACCTGACAATGGAAGGATTGACACTCTTCCCAATTATCTATATTGAGAGAAATTTTCTATTCTTATAGAACCAACAATACCTCTTAACATTGGAACAGAAGAGTCTCCACACATCCTCAAAGTAGCAGCATCCTTGACAGAATCAAAGAAAGAAGATTTTGCAAAAAATTTCAAAGAAAGACAAATCAACTTTGCTTGGTCCTATGCTGATATGCCTGGGTTGGACCCTAATCTCATTATGCATCATTTATCTATCAGACCAAGTGTAAAACCAGTTAAGCAGAAGCTCTGCAAGATGCACCCGCACATTGCACTAATGGTTAAAGCAGAATTGAAGAAGCTCCTAGATGTTGGATTCATTCATGCTATTGATTATGTTGAGTGGATTTCAAATATTGTCCCTGTCTCCAAACGAGACAAGTCTATCCAGATTTGTATTGATTTTTGAGATCTTAATAAAGCTTGTCCAAAAGATGACTTTCCTCTGCCAAATATTGACATCATTGTTGATCTGACAACTAGGCATGAGATGTTATCATTAATGGATGGTTTTTCTGGCTATAACCAAATCAAGATTGGGCCGAAAGACCAGGAGAAGACTACTTTTACTTGTCCATGGGGTACATATTGCTGGAATGTGATGTCATTTGACCTCAAAAATGCTAGAGCAACTTACCAAAGAGCTATGACCACAATCTTTCATGACATGATGCATACCATTATGGAAGATTATGTTGATGACATTTTAGCAAAATCCAAAGATGGAGTTGGTCATTTGAGAGTGTTGGATAGAATATTCACCCAGATGGAAAAGTATCAGATTTGACTCAATCCAAAGAAATGTGCATTCAGAGTCACATCCGGTAAACTGTTAGGGTACATTGTCTCAGCCAAAGGAATTGAAGTAGATCTAGAAAAAGTTAAAGCAATAATGGAGATGGCTTCCCCCACTAACATCAGTCAGTTAAGATCTTTACAAGGACGTCTCCAATCCATCCGAAGATTTGTTTCTCAACTAGCAAATCGAAGTCATCCCTTTCAACATTTGTTGCATAAAAATATCTTATTCCAATGGGATGATAAATGTGAAGAAGCTTTCAATAAAATCAAGCAATATCTGGTGAATTCTCCAACTCTGATGTCACCAATTCTGGGCAAGCCACTCTTGCTCTACATTTCAACTATGAAAATTTCACTAGGTGCTCTTTTGGCTCAGCAAGATCATGAAGGGAAAGAAAAAGCCATCTACTATATCAGTCGCACCCTAGTGGGATATGAGCTAAACTATTCTCCTATAGAAAGAGCATGTCTGGTCATTGTTTTTGCTTCACAGAAGTGGTGACATTACATGTTGTCACATTCAATCAAGCTCATCGCAAAGATTGATCCTTCAAAGTATCTATTAAGCAAAACAACACTGATAAGCAGATTGGCTAAGTGGGTCATGCTACTTAGTGAATTTGATATTGAATATGTAGATAGGAAGGCTATCAAAGGTCAGGTGATAGCAAATCAACTAGCAGATGCTCCATTAATGGATGACCAACCTATACACATAGAGTTTCCTGATGCACACATCTTAGCTTTATCTACACAAACATGGCAACTATACTTTGATGGATCATGTACTCAACAGAGTTCAGGAGCTGGTATTCTCTTTGTCACACCACAAGGATACATAATTCTAAAATCTTACAAGTTGTTCTTTCCTTGCACCAATAATGTAGCAGAATATGAAGCTTTGCTGATTGGGTTAAAGATGGCTTTATAATGGAAAGTAACTGAAATAAATGTCTATGGGGATTCTCAGTTGATTATAAACTAGGTTAATGATGATTATCAGACTAAAGATGATAAGTTATTACCATATAAATGTATGGTTGATGAATTCAAACAATATTTCTCAGTCATCACTTTTGAGCAGATTCCTCGGCATGATAACAAGGCTGCCGATGCAATGGCAACGAGTGCTTCTTTGTTTGATACAGAAGATACCAAGGTTCATTTTGAGTTCTTGGTGGAATCCCTGACTTGTCTTGCATATGATGATCCTGATACGAGTAATATATGTCATCTAATTGGACACGACTCCCCAATCTATGGAAAAATCTATTCTTATTTGAAAAATGACATCCTACCCCCTAACCTATCTAGAAATAAAAAATGAACTTTTCTTCACCAAGCCTCTCGCTATGTCCTAATATCTGACACCCTTTATTGGCGAGGTCTTGACGGTACTCTCCTACGATGTCTCGAGCATGATGAAGCTCAAACTACCTTGCAAGACATACATGAGGGTATTTGTGGGACACATTCAAGTGGTCCCTCTTTGGCTAAGAAACTCATGCGTATGGGTTATTATTGGCCTACCATGGAAATAGATTCCTTTCATTTTGCTAGGGCATGCAAGAAATGTCAAATACATGGAAACTTTATTCATGCTCCAGCACAAGAGTTACATCCTTTTACAACTACCTTGCCATTCAGTCAGTGGGGACTCGACCTCGTGGGTGCTATCAACCCTCCATCTTCCAACAGCCACAAATGGATTATCACTACCACCGAGTATTTTACTAAATGGATTGAGGTTGTTCCATTGATCACCGCCATAGGGAAACAAGTGTCTATGTTTATCCTAAATTATATCATTTGCAGATATGGTATACCTGTAATACCCCAAAAATGGGTTATAGGTTCATTAACCTCTATATCGACACATCGAACGAAATCGACATCAAAGTCCTAACCAAAGGCACATCGGCACATCATCGAATCCTAATTGATTATCTTAAATTCTGCATCAGGGAATATTCTTAGTAATATTCCTAATCATCATAATTATCTTTGATTTGATGATTATTTGGTGATAAATCCTATTTATCCTAAAGTTTAATTAATTGAATATTCTTAATATTTAATTAATTAAGTTTAATTCTGCCACTTAATTATTTAATTGAATTTAATTATATTTATTCCTAATTATTATTATTTAAATTTGACAATAAATCAAAATTCCTATCATTAATTCATTAAATTCTTATTTAATTAATTAAAGCAAGTTGTCATATTTGATGATATTATTTTTGAATAAAAGTTTGATTAAATGATTGATTAACCCATAAATCAATTGTTTTATTTCTAAAATCAGTTAAGTTGAGAATAAATCACTTTATTTATTTATTAATTCATAATTATCCATGTGCACAATCAAAGAGCAATTAAACTCCAAATCAGAAAATCAATGCAAGTTATTGACTTTTTGGAACTCAACATCATTTTTGAGTTTTAAAATTGATCTAAACTTCTAATTTGAGTTAAAAAGTTGTCTTTGCATGATTTGCATATTTTTGTGAATTAAATTATCTTTATTTAAAAATAACTCAAAAATCAAGTTGAGTTTATTTGAGTGATTTATGGCTTTTTCCATGCACCTCCAAAACCTTGGATTTTTATAAAAACAAGGCTCAGCTCTTCATAATTCATCTCTCAAATCCACAAGAATTGCATAATCATGCTGGAGAATTGAAATATGAAGAATCAAAGCTTCTTGCGAATCAACATTGTTATGAGATCAATCTTGTTTTTACATTCATTTTAGCTTCATATTTCATATCATTGTTAGATCAATTTATTGCATATCAATTTCATCTTAGATTCTAGATTCATATCAGTTTTTATCATTCTTATTGCATCTAAAATAAAAAAAATTAGATTAATTGCATTCATATTTTATATCAATTTTGCATTCAAATCCTTCATTTAGGTTTCGTCAAGGTCACTGATCTCGATAACAATCTGAGAACATCATACTTGCACCTATTAGAAGGCAGTAAATCGTCTGGTTAGTTTAGCTTTCAATTCATTGGACGATTTCATTTTTGCTAACCTCTAATGTTTTACTAAATTTTTGTGTCTATAGATTAGGTACAATTTTCACACACACCATTTCTGGCGCCCAGCGTGGGGCAACCCACCTTTACATGCTGGTTTTGATTTTTTTTTGGAGCTAAAGCCCTAAAGTTTCAAAGATTTAATTTTATCTCTCAAACGGCTTGGATTTTTACTCTAAATTTTTTTTTGCAAGTTGGACACATATTAGAGAAGCTACAGTAAAAAATTTAGAATTTTCTAAAATGTTTTGAATTTTTAATAATTTTTTCTTGAAATTCTGGAAAAAATTAATATCTGATGCAAATCAGCATATTTTTTAGAAATTTTTATATTTTCAGAAAGCTCTTTAAATTATACAGGGGGTCCATTCTTTGTGTTTTAAATTTGGATGCAATATAATAGCTCAAATAGTCAATTTGCAAAAACTGGTCTGTTTTGATAAAATAGGTCTCTAGGGCACAAATGAAGAGATTTTTCTAAAAATTTTACATTTTTGAAAAGCTCTCTATTTTTTAGTAGGGGTCTTTATTTTGAATTTCTATTTTTATGGCCAAAATCATAAAAAATAAAATTAGATCTTGTTGACTAGGTCAAATGCAGCAAAAAAAATAAAGTTTTGTGATGGGTATGCACTTATTTTTTTTACATGGTTCAATGAATGATATGAGTTGTCATTTGGGTTAATTGTTGGTTATTATTGCTGATAATAATTAATTTTTAGAGCTAACCCTATAGTTTTCATAAGTTGAATATATGTTGCATATCTTGTTTGCTTGTTTGCTTGTTTGCTTTTTTGCTTGTTGGAGCGTTCGTCACTTGCTTGCATGAAAAAGCTCAACAAGAATTGCTAAAAATTAGGTAAAATCTACTAAGCGCGTTTCAAAGATCGCAAGTATTCTCCTTTATCTAATAACATTTTGATTTGGACTTAAAATAAATCTCTTATGTGTCTGGCTTGTGTGCATCTTTTCATGCTTTTGTCTATTTCTACACACTTGCATAATTTATACTAGGTTGTGACCCCTTAAGGATTCATTAAGTAGTCTTAGATACTTGTGATTGATCTTGATTGCTATCTTGGGTTATTGGACTCACTAATCCGTTGACCCCTCGTTCCACCCCGTGGTTGCAAAGTCAGCGCCACATTAAAGGGGAGGGGTTAACAGGACATAAGCGTTAAGTGTTCCACTTGGCAACCCATTTATGCTTTTAGGAACTCACTTGTTTTCTAAGTTGAGGACTCATTTTCGTCTTGTGTGAGGTGTTAAGTGTTTCACCTTGTGGACTCATCTCATATTCGCTTTAAGCGTTAAGTGTTCCTCTTTTTGCTTTTTGGGTACTTTTGGTAGATTTGCTTTTTGGAAACATACATCTGTGCTCACATAGTAATTAGGCCCTATGAACACTATTCGTGATTCTTGAGAGATTGGATTCCTAGCGAAATCTTTCTTGATGAAAAAATCCTTGTAGGTAGGGAGGATACTTAGTGCGTTTCACATTCAACTTGGTTAGTGCGTCTTCTCTTATTGATCGATACATTCTCTCCCTAGAGAGGTTGATAGATCACGTGGGGTTGACATCACGAGCTTTGGTGAATCAAAATTGGTTAGTGTGCCTTCTCTTATTGATCGATACATTCTCTCCCTGGAGAGGTTGATAGATCACGTGGAGTTGACATCATAGACCTTGGTGAAGCAAAACTTTGTCTTAGCGTGTTGGATTTATCTGTCTGCTTTGTTTGGGTTAAAAGTGAAAAGACGTCAAAAACCTTGGATCTGGAGCCAAGTCCCCTTATGGTACAATATTGTGAGTCATCTTTAGAGAGGGTTAACCATAGCAGTCATTCCCTTCATAGGGAAAACTACGTTGACGGAACCTCAAGCGGTAATAGCCATTTTTGCCATGGTAGTGACAGCCACTATATAAATGTCCTTGTGGAAGAAATCTTCATAGGTGTGGTTCATTGTTGGGTTGTTAGATCTCCCTAGCAGCTCCTAAGGATTAAGTTCTTAGACTGTGTCAAAACCCTAGTGCGCCGGGATTGGAGTTCACCCCTTTGGATCATAAAAGTTGCAGAGTCAAACCATTACTAAAAACCCTAGCGAGGCCAAATTTTCATTTTTTAGGGTATATGTGCGTTATTGTAAAACATTTTAGAACATACATAATTAGCGCTTCGGAGGATTAGAACAAATAAAATCACTTGATTGTTCATGCGCAAGGTTGCTTTTTCCCTTGTTCATTGTTTTCAGACATGCTTGAAATCACTTGCTTGTTGTTTTGCATGCTTGTTTATCTATCTGGTTACTGAAAATGAACAAATCTGTTACAATCCTTAAATCTGGATAGTACAATTTGCAAACAATCTGAAACTAAAAACCCTAAATTTGCAAAATTTGAAGTGAGATTCTTTTCTGGAGTCAAAAGTCATCTCAGAAGGTCAGAAAGTTGTACGAGTTTTGCCAAGTGTCATTTCATTACTGCCCAACTGTCATATGGTAAACAACCCAACGTCGTATGAGTTTTGATGCCAAAAAATTTAAAAAGTCAAATTCTGCTAGCAACTGTCGTACGAGTTTTTCAACTGTCATTTCATTGCCTACCCACTATCGTACGAGTCTACAAAAAGTCGTTTGGGAAATTTTTGAAAAGTTGTCAGAATTGCTAGATACTTAGCTTTTTCATCCTAATTCTAGAATCTGTCGAACAAATCACTGTGTTAGGAATAGAGTAGTAGCTATTAAGAATCAGTACACATGTCTCAAAGAATCAGTACACATGAGGAAGAAGCTCTAATCACCGCTATGATGAAATAGATGCATGTTATGCAAGTTGAACTTAACAATCTTAAGAAAGAGAAGGAACCCAAGGAGTTCTCCATGGAAGCTCTATGCCCTTTTCCATTTGATAAGGACTTGTACATGTCACCATGCCCCCAGATAGAATTTGAGCAATGTGATAACCCTTATGATACCTCTTCCACAAAGAGTGACATGTCCATCTTTGAAGACTATGATGACTATGATGATAGATAATGTAATGATACCTATGACACCTTTGTTCCTAAGAATCCTCGTCGTCGTGTGTTCTTGCTTACTACAAATGGGCCGTCACATTGGATAGATCATGAGGGTGATCCATATGATTCTGATTTTGAAAGAGACTTTGATGATTTCTATGCACAATATCTAGATGATCCATCTATTTCACTTGAGGAAGAGAAAGTTTACCGCGCTGATTATAAACGTGCATACTACAAGGATCTCTCCTCTAAGAAATCTCAGGCTGAAAATAAAGATTACACTCTCAAGCAAGATCATGTTAATGTTAAACCTTTGTCTTGTGATGGTTCCCATCCATCCCCTACTTCCTCCAGTACCCATACATTTCCTAAAGCTTCTGAATCTTTCAAACCTTTCACAGAACCTTCATCCAACACAAGCCCTGATACTTTTCATACGATTCCCTATAGTTATCCTCAAGGGCTACCCCCTAAAGAAACTCAAGCTAACCTTCACTTAGTTGCAAATACTTTCAATAATGCTAAACCTAAAGAGTTTAAGCCTTTATATGCTATAATGCCTACTCTAGCTAGTCCTCCACCATCTCTTCCAAGGTCTTCCATACAATCCCAACATGCTTCCTTGTCCTTAGAAGTGGCTCCATGTCAAGAGGACTCCAGAAATGATAAAGAAAATAACATAAAGAAAGATCAAGATCAAGAAACCTCCATGTCATCCAATCCTTTTCATGATGTCTCTTATCCGCCTCAGGGTTCTTTTGATCCTGCACACCCTTTTTCATGCATTCCTAGAATGAAGAACAAGGTTGTCGATGCAATGGCAATGCTATCTACTTTATTATAGCGGTCTGAGCATGAGCTACGCTACGAGTTCCTGGTGGAAGCACTATCTTATCCTGCATATGATTCCCTCGAAACCCACATGATCTGCACTGTTGTTGGTCATGATTCATCCAGATACAAAAACCTATTTTCTTATCTCCAAGACCAAATCATTCCCAATACCTTCAATCACCATGAAAAGAGATACCTTATCCGTAATGCCTTCCGATATGTCATCATTGGTAATGATCTATACAAACAAGGTTTAGATGGTACGCTACTTAGATGTTTAGAACGGGAAGAGTCTCAATGTGCATTGGAGGAAGTCCATGAGGGTATTTGTGGGTCACACTCAAATGGTTTAACACTAGCTCAAAAACTTATTAGGGCAGGGTACTATTGGCCTGAAATGGAGAAAGATTCAATCAAGTTTGCTAAAAGTTGTCAAAAGTGCCAAGTGCATGGTAACTTGATTCATGCTCCAAGGAGAGATCTAATTTCCTTCACAACACAATGGCCTTTTCAACAATGGGATTTTGATCTTATAGGTGCTATCTATCCACACTCTTCTAGTGGACATACCCATATAATCACTGCTACAGATTATTTTACAAAATGGGTAGAAGTAGTCCCTTTGACACAGGCAACTGGAAAGCAAATATCTATGTTCATATTGAACTATATCATATGCAGATATGGGATACCTTATTCCATAATCACAGATAACAGTGGACAATTCAAGAACACAGACCTCAATGATATATGTGCCAAATTCAAGATCACACAACATTGGTCTTCTATCTACTATCCTCAAGGGAATGGACAAGCTGAGGCCTCTAACAAAAATCTATTGAAAATCTTGCACAGAACAGTTAATAAAACAGGAAGAGACTGGCATCTCATGATCAATCTAGCTCTTTGGGCCTACAGAACAAGTATCAGAACACCTACTAGGGCTACACCTTTCGCTTTAGTTTATGGGTCTGAAGAGGTACTGCCTATTGAGGTTGAAATCCCATCACTCAGAATTAGAATGCATGGTCTAGTAACTGATGATGACTATAGAGTGTCTAGGTTGCAAGAACTTGAACTACTAGATGAGCGCAGACAAGCAGCATATGATCATCTCAGAGTATATCAGAAGAGAATGTCTAGAGGTTACAATAAGAAAGTCAGACACAGAGAATTTCAGGTTGGTGATCTAGTCTTGAGAGAAAATCCTAAAAATCAATCCCATCGAGAACGCAAGGGGAAGTTTGAATCCAATTGGCTGGGTCCCTTTGTAATTACTGCTACTTTTGGCTCTAGTGCCTATCAACTCTCAACGACTAAAGGAGAACAACTCCGAGAACCAATCAACGTTCTCCATCTGAAGAAATTCTATGCCTAAGGCATTCAGTCTATGGTAAAATGTACTGAAATTTTTTTAAAAAAATTGGAAAAAGTCCTGAAAAAATGAACATCTTGGTGAAAACCTAGCAATAGGCGCCTTGATGATTCACAAAAAAATAAAAAAATATCAAAAGTACAAAAAAAAATTTTAAAAATGAAAAAAAAAATGAGAAAAAAAAAAGTGCCTTGGTGAAAACCTGGAAACAGGCGCCTTGGTAGCAAAAATAGAATCTCTGCCAAGATGGTGAAAATCTGAAAAATGGGCGCCACTTGTTTCAAAATGCTCCATCTATCAGCGCAATCTTGGTCTTTCCCAGCTTTCAGTTTTGCTTTAGTTTGTACATATCTCCCGGTTTGTTTCTACATTTCTAGTTTTCAATAAGTCGGTCTGTACACCACTCAGCTCAAGTGTCTATATCCTATTAATGCTTAACACTTGGGGGCAATCAATGTTATATCCTATGGCCTCTAGTATATCTTAGACGTATCATATCCAGTCAGAGTCCTTTGAAGCTTCATTTGAGTTAGTCAAGTCTGTCTCGTCTCCAGAAAGGATTTTGCATCTACAACAACAATCAAACACAAACTGAAAACAATCTGTGATTTTTCATGCTTTTATCTCCTTGTATGCTTACTGATTCACATTGAGATTTTTGCATATTGTGTCCCTTCGAGCTCTTCAATGATTTCCTTTATGGGATTTAGAGAGTGATGAATAGGGGCATAATCTTTTCTTTATCTTCTTCTTGCATGTGACAATCTAATAACTTTGGAAATTTTGGATTAAAATGGTGTCCGACTGTAAGAGCCTCTATCTCGAATTGGATGGTCATGCGTACCTCAACCATTGATACCCAAAAAATTCAAGGAAGTTTGATCTAACTATTATCTTTTTGAGTGAGTTCTTTCTCCTACTGTGAAACACGATCTTACCTAAGGATGTGAACGATAAAGGGTCACTACGGGTAATTCACACTGGATTTAGAATGATCTCTTGACTGTTTGATGTGTATGTTAAATGCAAATTTCTATATCAAAATGGACATGATATTCAGGTCATCCTGGCGTTTGTGCCTTGGTGCTTGTATCTAATCCGACATTCCGAAAATAAAATCAATATTCATATATCCATGGTTGTTTGACCAGTGGGTGTTGTATTGGTTCTTGAGCGTTACAAATCAATATTCATATGTCTATAGTTTCATAGCCAGTGTACATTGTATTGATTTATCCGGTTACCTAAAAGTTCAATGATGATAACAAATCGACATATGATCAATGAGTAGGTCCTAGGTCTTAGGTTGCATTTTGCATTTCATTTTTCATCTTTACATGATCTCACAATGATTAAATGAACTTCAATGCTTAAACAATTCTTCAAATCGCATCTTCAAATCTAACAAAAGCTGAGTCTCACACGAAGGTTCCTCCAACGAAACAGCAAGTAGAATCCTTTTTCGGGATCAAAATCAAAATCTAAGATCATTTATATTATCAACTACTTGCATAATCGACCTTCATTCATCACATAAATCTAGTATTCAACTTAATTGATTATCTAACATCAAACTATCAAAATTTCAAACTTTTAACTATGGTCAACTCATGGTCAAACCTAGTCTACTTGGTCTCCAGAACCTCCAAACAATGCAAAACATGTTCTCGGACGTGTATAACCACTTTTCAAATCAATTAACATGCTTCTAAACCATTTAACATTGACTTTTATTGTCAAATTTTGATTTTAATCTCGAAGGGGGCATGGTATTGCACATCATTCAAGTCTGTAAAAATTCTATCAATCTTTCCTCAGTAATCAAGACAACAACCATGTCTAGTTGATAAATCATCAAAAGTCCTTATTGCTCGGGGCAAATCTATCATCACTTGGGGCATATCAAATTTGTCGATCCATATCAATTTGGTATCCTCCTAATGTTGTAATCTGTATCGGCTTTTTGCAACCATCGGTTCATCAGTGTTATTTCCTTGGTTCTTCGGTAACTGAAGGGGTTAGATGTGATACCTACGTCGTGGTTCTGCTAAGACAATCAAGTCTAGAATCGGTCACTCACTTATTTGCAATCCTAAGGTTCAAAATCAGGCATTTTGACACTCTTTCGCAATCATCGATTCATCACTGCTATAGTGAACATTATCTTTGGTCATTCAGGACCTAATATCTTCAAATCTTTCAATCATCATATCTTTCGAATCAGTTTCATATCTTTATCATACACAGACTATCTTTGAACCACTGCGCTTCACACAGTAATTCAAAGAGGGGCAAAATGTAATACCCCAAAAATGGGCTATAGGTTCATTAACCTCTATATCAACACATTGAACGAAATCGACATCAAAGTCCTAACCAAAGGCACATCAGAACATCATCGAATCCTAATTGATTATCTTAAATTCTGCATCGGGGAATATTCTTAGTAATATTCCTAATCATAATAATTATCTTTGATTTGATGATTATTTGGCGATAAATCCTATTTATCCTTAAGTTTAATTAATTGAATATTCTCAATATTTAATTAATTAAGTTTAATTCTGCCACTTAATTATTTAATTGAATTTAATTATATTTATTCCTAATTATTATTATTTAAATTTGACAATAAATCAAAATTCCTATCATTAATTGATTAAATTCTTATTTAATTAATTAAAGCAAGTTGTCATATTTGATGATATTATTTTTGAATAAAAGTTTGATTAAATGATTGATTAACCCATAAATCAATTGTTTTATTTCCAAAATCAGTTAAGTTGAGAATAAATCACTTTACTTATTTATTAATTCATAATTATCCATGTGCACAATCAAAAAGCAGTTAAACTCCAAATCAGAAAATCAATGCAAGTTATTGACTTTTTGGAACTCAACATCATTTTTGAGTTTTAAAATTGATCTAAACTTCTAATTTGAGTTAAAAAGCCATTTTTGCATGATTTGCATATTTTTGTGAATTAAATTATCTTTATTTAAAAATAACTCAAAAAATCAAGCTGAGTTTATTTGAGTGATTTATGGCTTTTTCCATGCACCTCCAAAGCCTTGGATTTCTATAAAAACAAGGCTCAGCTCTTCGTAATTCATCTCTCAAATCCACAAGAATTGCATAATCACGCTGGAGAATTGAAATTGGAAGAATCAAAGCTTCTTGCGAATCAACATTGTTGTGAGATCAATCTTGTTTTTACATTCATTTTAGCTTCATATTTCATATTGTTGTTAGATCAATTTATTGCATATCAATTTCATCTTAGATTCTAGATTCATATCAATTTTTATCATTCTTATTGCATCTAAAATAAAAAAAAATAGATTAATTGTATTCATATTTTATATCAGTTTTGCATTCAAATCCTTCATTTAGGTGTCGTCAAGGTCACTGATCTCGATAACAATCTGAGAACATCATACTCGCACCTATTAGAAGGCAGTAAATTGCCTGGTTAGTTTAGCTTTCAATTCATTGGACGATTTCATTTTTGCTAACCTCTAATGTTTTATTGAAGTGTTGTGTCTACAGATTAGGTACAATTTTCACACACACCAATACCTATGTATCTTATTATTGATCATGGGAAACAATTTCAAAATCAAGACATGGATGAACTGTGCACGAAATTCCATATCACCCATAACTATTCCACCATATATTATCCCCAAGGAAACGACCAAGCTGAGGCATCAAATAAAACTATTGTTAAAATCCTACAAAAGACTGTCAATGACGCTGGCTATGACTGGCATATCCAATTGAATCCAAACTTATGGGCTTACCGTACTTCCATTCATACTCCCACTGGAGCCACCTCATATTCCCTTGTCTATAGATCTGAAGTAGTCCTGCCCCTCGAGGTCGAGTTGCCTTCACTTCGTATCACTCTCAAAGATTTGATTCCTGATGAAGAGTATAAAGTTGCATGACTGGCTAAATTAGAACTGCTGGATGAATGCCATCAGCGAGCTTATGATCATTTGAAAGTCTATCAACAACATATGTCTCGTCAGTATAACAACAAGGTAAAGATCAGAGACTTTTAGTTGGGTGACCTAGTTCTTTGAGAAAATCCAAAGAATCAGCAACATCGTGAGAAGAAGGGCAAGTTTGCACCTAATTGGTTAGGTCCTTTTGTAGTAACAATAGTTTATGGTTCTGGGGCTTATCAATTGTCCACACCTAAGGGAGATCCTTTGGAGGAACCTCTTAACAACATACACCTCAAGAAGTTCTATCCTTGAAATCCCAATGCAAGGACTATGTATATATTTTGTAAATACAAAAAAATCTTTAAAAATAAAAAATAAAAATAAAAATCAAAAATCAAAAGAAAATTGCAATAAAAGCATGTGGTGAAAACCTGGAAACAAGCGCCATGTGTATCAAGTTAGCTCTTTTATCTATTAGGATTCTTTTAGTGTGTCCGTTCATTGTATATATCCACAATAAAATGGCTAGTCAGTCATCATTCCTGCCATGTATATATCATAATAAAATGGCCAATTCATACACCATCCATTGTATTTACCCATAATAAAACCCCATCATAGCTTGATCTTTTGTCATGGTCTTTGTCCTAGGTCTTGTTGCGTCCTTCTTCATCCATAATAAGTTAGTCCATCACCTAGCTGGGGGCATGTCCTCGACCTAGTTTGGGAAGTGGATCTATGATAGTCATGACTCTTAGAGGACATAATGGAGTATTTTCACTAGACAAGCAAACACAATCAAACGTTCTTTCACAATGCTATCTTCATAATGAATCAGAATCTGTGATCTATCCTTCGAAACATGGTTGTTTATCTATCGAATTTTGACTATACATCATCAATTGAACTAATCACTATACCTTAAACTATCCTTTGGCAAAAGAAATGTATATTCATGACAGGCATGTTAGAATGATTTGTTCTAGATAATGCATTCATATCTAGATTTCATTGTTATCATGTTTCCTACGCTATTCCGTGATATCTTTGACATGAGTTTGAAACTCCCATATGTCATTGATTAGGATAGCCAGGATGGGGCATGGTATTTTCTTTGATTACTATTTGTGGGATATTTTCTGATGAAATTGAAGGAACAAATAATTGGGGTGTCTGTGCGTAAGTGCCTTCGTTAGTTTAATAGTCTTGACAACATCCAAATCATGTTGTTCTACAAATGCTATTAATAGTGATACGCTAGCACATACCTCGACTCCAAATATTTGTTCCCCGATGGAGGGAGGGAATATTCCTTGTCTGTTATGCAAATGAAACTCAGGTCATCTCGATTCAATTATACCTAGATGCTTGTCAGGTTTGCTACATTAAACTCCATGCAAGAAGTGCTCAGGTAATCCTAGTTTAATTATACCATGATGCTTGCATTTTCTTGCAACATAACGAGCTCAATGATGAAATCAAATTCTAGTTATTATAAAGTTCTAAGATGTTACATGAAGTTGTGGAGATATACTCATTTAATATTTCATTTTGCATTTCATTTAAGCAATTCACGACTTGCATATCAGTGCTCCTTTTATAGAGATTTGTAGGTTACCCTTCTTATAAGGTCTTCTTTTCTCTTAGTTCATTCTTCCTATGTCAGATACATTGTTATTTAAAGTTGAGGACATTTGGCTAATAAAAACATTAATGTTTCATTTCGAATTATACAACATTTAATCAGTTCATTTAGGCCATGCATTATCTTCATTGGGTGTGTTCATTTGTATATTATCCATCTATATTATATACATATTTCATGTGCGCAAATTCCATAACATTTCATTATCTTTTCATTATGATGTAAGTTGTTATCTTTTAGTCATTTTAAGTACATCATCATTTATTATCATTCATTTTACATCATCATTTATTATCCATTCTATGCATTTATTATCATCATCATTTATTATCATTCATTTATATCATTTATTTATTACCCATTCATTATCCATTATCCAATATCCACATTGTTCTTTACATCATTTCATTAGTAATCACATAGCATTGTATACGAGTAAACTCATTTAAGACATGCATTTATATCAACATCATATGATTACCCATTAAGCATTAAAAATATCAAATAGAATATAAAGCATTTTGCATTCTAGGACATCCATTCTATGCATATTAAAGTAAAACATCACATCCTGCATATGTCAGTACACACATGTATATAAAATCATCAAAGCAAATCATTATAAGCACTGCATCATCATATGTAGAGAGTCCATCATATAAAGTCCATAAAATACAACAAAACTATCCAAATGTCTAATGATATAAATAAACATAACAATGTGTCCAAAGTCAGTGTCCATCAAGTCAAAAATATAATGATACAATGATAACATGATACAAAAGTGTATACAATGATCTCCATGATCTATGAGCCATTGCCTCCAGACTCTGTCTGTCGCTGTCTGCGAGATGATATGAGGCCTCGTGCTACTGAACCACCTGACCCTGAGGCTCCACCCTGATCTCCTAAACCTGTGGGTGCTCTTGGAGGGTGTGATGATACACCTCCACTACCAGCTGGTGCCTGTCTATCATAAACCACTGTCCTAATAGCCACTGAGCTCTCTTTGTAGCTCCCAATCCATTGATCCCTCGGGACCGCTGGTCTATAAGCCTCTCACTAGTAGGATATCTCCTTCTTGACACATATCATGGCTCTCAAACTATCTCCATGAGGACCCAAATCCTCTGTCTGCTGCAGCTCATCTAATAGCATCTCTGACTCCCCGACTCTCTCTATAGTCGCATCTCACTCATGTCTAAGTAGTCCCATTTGGCTCTCTAGCCTCTCTAGACCAAGAACACGGTTTGCCTGCACTTGTGTCATTGCTAGTCGGACTAGCAATGTGTCAATATCAAGATCCTCCTCCTCCGCAACATCTCTCTATAAATAGGGATCCTATCCCCCGATGTCCATCCCTGTTGGCTCCTCCTGAGCATTCACATCCACCATAGGTACATCCTGTCCATCCTGCCCATCATCAGGGATCTATCCACCCTGTACTACTCCATGCTGGGCTAATAAAATATCTGCATCATCTTGTACATCTGCTCCCTGTACTGGGGCAACTGGTATCTATACCGGTACTACTGGTACTTGTAGTGGAACTCCTGCTGCTGGCTGTGCCGGAGGCTGTCTATGTCCTTGTCTAGCTAGAGGTGGCATCACTCCCCTCTACCTCACACTGCCTCCTCTCATCTGTGGTCTAGCCCTATCCCCTCTCCCTCTGTCTCCTCCATCTCCTCCATCATCTCCTCCACCGTAACTACTGCCTCCTCTCCCTCATCCTCACCTATCTCACCCTCGACATCTCCCATGACGTCTATCTGCTGGATCCCTCTCTGATGGCCTAGCTGTCAGATCAGTCAACCATGGAACTGGAAAGTCTCTAAGGAACTGCTCCAAATTCGCAGTCATCCTAGGGTCCATAACGCCCTGTCTCATAGTCCATGCCTGGAATGGCATGTCCAGAAACTCCTGTCGGGCTATATCAAATGAAGCCATGGGCCCCCAGTCACGTCTCTCCTGATGAGTCCTAGCGAACTCAGTGACTCCCTGTGGCATGCCCTGAATCCTGCCAAACTGGCACAGAACTCGGCTAACTAGCTGTCTCTCAAGAATGAAGGGTGTTTGCCCTATCAGCCATTGTGACACAAAACAAAAACCCAGCTGCCGCTCATCATCCCAGGGCTCACATCCTAGGTATGGTCTCCATGTCACTGTATCTAGTGTATCAAAGGTATACTGCCAGAACTCTAAATGTCCCAGTTTTGCTTGAGACAAAACTGATGAATATAAATGTATATACGGTTGTCTTGCGCCATGAAATTTGATAGCCACTGGTCATGTCACATCGATATGCTCCCATGCCCAAACATGGAGCAATGTGACACCTACTGATAATGATGCACCCCTATGGTACACCACCTGATGAAGATCATGATACAAATGTGCTAATAAACAGACACCCCAAGAAAATTGGGTCCCGTCATCCATCATCCGCTGTAATGTGCGGCCCCATCCAACTGCAAATCCATGTGATCTACGATCAGGGCATACGAAACCCCCAATCACTCCTGCTAGAACCATTGGTAGAGGCTCATACAGATCAACCATGTCCTCCCAGCTAATCTCTCCATCCTCTATCTCATCATCACCAAAGACGGCTCTGCACTTCGTCACTCCACCGTGTCGATCATAATGTACTAACTCCCTTGTGATAGGAAGCCAAAGGATGCGATATACATCCTCTAGTGTGACTGTCATCTCCCCTGTCGAAAGATGGAAGGTACTCGTCTCCGAGTGCCATCGCTCTGCCAATGCAGTCATCATGCTCCGGTTCACCCTAATCTCAGGCGTGTAAATCACATGATATAAACCAGTCACACTGATCAGAAGTTTGTTAGTCTCTGACAGTGCCGGTCTCAGATTCTGTGTGATAGGATATCTCTCTCGTGACATTAGAATATCGGTCATATCCTCCTATCCAAGTCAAACAAAATCAAGCTATCAGATTTTAATAAACTAATCTAAATCATCTATCTATCCTATTATATCACTTACAAACATGTTTTATCACATGTTTAAACAGATAGTTTTATCAATTATCTAGCATCAAGACCGGTTAACTAGCAACCATGCTACAATGTTGCCTATCTTGACCAAATCGATCAAATTTAACCGCCGACAGATCAAATTGGCTTATCGACATCTAGTTTGACCTAATTGACTTTCTAATTTGACCAAATTCTATCAATTAAACAAATACGCAACACAGAAAAATGCATGCGCAGTATCCTTACATGCGTAGATTTATTTAACATTTGTGCAACAATTCTACACAAATGCGCAGAAAGAACCTATGCGCACTTTTAATTCATATTTGCACAGCACAAATTTTCCCCTACCATGCATGCACAACTACCCTAAACGAATGCGCATAAGTTTGGATTTTCTACGCAAACATGGCTGGTTGTTGCGCATTCATGCGCCGCAACTGCGCATTTGTTTGCCGCCCAAGAACAAATTTTTTCAAAAATCTAACCTATGATTCAACCTAACCTACACATGCTAAATCCTACTCTATCATGTTGGAAATCACAAATTGACAAAGAGGATCGAATCACCTACCGGCTCTCCCTAATTGGGTGGTCGCTAGAAGCGTCTGGCCCTCTCAAAATGGTGATCTGACAGCAGGAATGACATCCTGGAAGCTCTGCTCTTCTCTCTCTCGCACTCTGATCTCCCAATGACAAGTGTGCATAATGACCCTATTGTGGACCCCTTTGCCCTATTTATAGCCCGTGGACCTGATGTGCTTGGTGTGTGGATCCTATCTCTTGTTTTTCTTCCATTTCACCCCGTTTTCACCCATCTTTTCTCCTGTTTCTTTCGTGAGATTGATTATCCAACTCGAAAAAGAAAAATAAAAATATAATAAATCAAATTTAAATAAATTTTTTTGGTCAATCAATCTCTCGAGGGGGCATGCATAGGTCATCTCAAACATTATCTGGGGCAGGGGCAAAATACTTAAAATTTTCTTTGAAACAATGTGACACGCACATTATTTCAAAGAGGGGCAAAATGTATACACTTAAAAATTGCTTCATTAATTAATTAAATATTTATTATTTAATTGATATTGACTTGATAAATTAATTAAATATTTATTATTTAATTAATAATTATTTTCTCTATTTATTAAATAGATTATTCAATTTATTTAGTAAATTCATTATAGTTTATTCCTCTATCTTAAGTCTTCTAATTAGTCTTATTAAAGTGATTTAATTAAATACACAATCACTTAAAAATGACTAAGTCCCCTAGTCCACTTCACCTACCTAGTCACCTAACACATCACTTTGGCTAAAATAAATAATAATTATTAATTATTTATTGATAATTATCCTCACCCACACATGTCCTATTCTTAAGGGCTATGTGACCTCATAGAACTTGGTCTCATGACCACATGTCCTTTCTTAAACCAAGTCAAGAGACATGCCCTATTCCTAAGGGGCTTCTCAAGCCACCTCTAAGGGTCAAAAGTGACTCATGGGACATTTGTACAAAGAGTCCTCATGAGGAAAATGTCTCTTCCTCTTTCTCTCTTTGGTCTTTGTGAGACACTTGACATGTGTCTTTCCCTTCCACCTTGTTCTCCTCCATGTCAATGTGAGAGGAACATCATCCCTATTCTTCCTCTCACATTCCAACTACATCCCCCTTTCTCTTAACTCTTTCAACCAAGTCAATCCTAGCCCTAGGATCTTCCACCTTTCATTCTCAACCGTAGGATTGTGCCACCTAGGCTTAGATCCTCCAAAATTCTATAAAAGGAGCCTAATTTCCCCTTTGTGAGCTAATAGGTATTTTTGCAATCAAGTAATCAAGCATTCAAGCATTTTCAAGAGCATTCAAGCCATAATCAATCCATCTTCATATCATTTGCATTCACCATATTTGCATAATTAGGATTTAGTTTTGCATATAATTCACTCAATCTCCACACTTTGGTATCATCTTGGGCAAGGAGCTTCAAATTGAAAATCTGAGAGCTCAACACATCTAAGAAATCAGAGCATAGGAGGACAATGGAGACAAGCTACATGGTAAGTGAAGGTAAAACCTTGTTTTAGCTTCAATTTTAATGTATTCTTCATTGTTGTTTGCTAATTAGTTTGATTTGTTAATCTTAGAATAGTTAATTTATCATTTAGAGTAGTTAGTACAGCTAATTTGCATACACATGTATTAAAGAAACTCACAATGGCTAATGAAATGGGTGATAGTGAAATTTGAAATATGGGGGTCAATTTTGCATGGTTTAAGATTTAACTTGCAAACCATGTGTTTGACTCAAGATAAAGATGTGCAACTATCAAGGTGGAAGATAAATGTATGGATGGCCATGCACTGTTAGACATACATAATAGATTAAAATGACATATACCACAAATGCAAATATGACAAGGTAGAGAATATATATATGACATAAATATACCTTCTTTCAGTAAAAATAAAAAGGTAGAATATGTGAGAATAAGTATAAAAATTATATAAAAAGAATTGGAAAATAAATCAAACTTTACACAAGAATATGGTATTTTTGATATGCAATTATATTAAAACATTTTAATCCAAAACTAAATAAGAATAGATATTGATATACACATGTTACCATTATAATTTACAATCATTTTCATCAATACTACATCTCAACCCTAATTTATCAAAATTTTAAATACCTAAAATAACGAATGTACCAAAACCTTCACCACAATAACATGCCCATGTTTATTATTTTATAGAAGATATATAAAAAATAACCTTTTTCATTCTTTTAATAATTTTTTTAAATATAATATATTGTTAAAAATCCTCTTCTTCATATTAAATCCATACGTTTCCATTATGCTACTTACGTATTATTAAGAAATATATATGAAATAAATACACCAAAACCCTGGCTCATGAACGGTTCAGGTATTTTCATTGTGAGCTTCAGCTAAAAATCCCTGGCATTTTACTTCTCGTTGGTTATCTTGGCCTTTACCCTCCTCTTTTGCCGTGTCTCTTCAGCCGCTAGGCAGTGCTGGAAAAAACCCTTCAAAGAATCATCGGCAGTTCGTATTCCGGCTTTAGCACAGCTTACTGTGGTGGCTCTTCGGGTCATAATTTCGCTGTACATTTCTATCATTCTAAAAAATCTTTGCATTTGATTTTTCATCGAGTTTTCCCTAGATTTATAAGAGGCAAGAAAGCCCTACATAATACAAATTGATTAGATAAGGTAAATTTTTATTGCTGCTGAGATTTTCTATATTTCGCTCAACGTTTGTTTCTGTGCAGTAAGCAAGACATGATTTATCAAGAATAAACCCCGTAGCCCTGCAAACTCATGTCTGTGTATATAGGGATTTTATTTGTTACTTTGATTGTGCAAACCCTGTGGAGTAGTTATTACCTTTGAGCAGTAGACCTTATACTGAATGCCTATGGCAGGAACTAATAAAATTGTACTCATTTCTTTGCTGTTCTGGATGGTTGTTTTTATTTCGTCCTATTACTTGTTGGTAAGTCTTGGATAAAGTTACATGTCTCTTATTTACTTAAACTTACCCTGCAACCTCACCTTATGTATAGTTGTTAGTGCTCCCAATTACCATAACACCAGAGCCTCTTAGACAAGGGTTTATCAGGATTGTTTCTGTGTAATTGGGTATATTTAGTTTGTACACGCTACCTTGAATTCTTGGTTAAACGCGATACAATTTACATCTTTTCTTCCAATCTGTTCAAGTAGCCAATGGATGTTCTCAGCTAGTTCTTGTATGAAGAAGAAATAGTCAATGGTATTCTATGTAGGGTAATTTCCTTTATACAAAACCTTCATTCAGTAACCAGTTGATTGGCTTTGATGATGAAATTGTGAAAGGTGTTACGCTTGCCACATGTGAAATTGTTTTCATTTTGTAGCTTAACATTTTGTTTTTTGAGTTTGTATTGTTGGGTTGGAGTTTTTTTGCATCCCTTTTATTTAACTCATTGCATTAATTATGAATGATTAACTGGTCTTGTTTTGTTTGATGGCAAATTGCCAATGGATAAGATTGGATGAAGTGTTTGATTTGCACATCGGCTCTATCAAAAATTATTTGAAACTTGCACTCAGCCTAGTTTGAGGCTGCTTTGTCTTTTGTTCTTTTCAGCACCATTAATGCTGAGGGCAAGCTCAGAAGTTTGCCTCGCCTCTAGTTCATACACTATTGGACATAGTTAATCGTGTTTATGTTTTGCAGCAGCTTGCTCCTGTGTCCTCTTTGCTTTGGCTGTTTTACGCAATTGGCTCTAATTTTGATGGCAGCCTGTGGTTTTTAATGAAGTTGTACTTTAATGCCATGTTTGAGTATATTATATTTAGAAACCAAGGACCTTGACAATTTACTATTTTCCCGAGTCCTGACTTCACTTACACTTTTCTCTTTTCAGCAGGTTCAAATTTCCTGACATTTACCTGGCATAGTGACAATGAGCAGCCGAGCTAGTCGAACTCTATATGTGGGCAATCTACCTGGAGATATCAGGGAAAGGGAAGTTGAAGATCTCTTTTACAAGGTTCTTAGCTTGAACTCCTGTTTTTTATAGAAGTTTTTGCCTAAACTGCTTTATGATTTGAATCCATGCTTTTGCACTTGTATTAGTGTAGATTTGTTCCAATGAGTGTGTATTCCTCATGGGATTTGCAATTATACTATAGAAATGTCACGTCCATTAATATATCACGCTTTAATTCAGGTCCTAATGCAACGATGCAAATTTATGCTTATTTTGTTTCTATTGCTGACACACTTTGAACTTTCAGTGGCTATGTGATTTTTTTGACCAGCATGCTTTTTAATTGAGGATAATTTAATGACTATTCTTACATGTTTCTACTCTTAACACCATCTATGTTTCTCTTGGATTGTCAGTTGCAAGTGTTTCTAGATTCTGTTTTTATTTTTTTGGTATGCAAGTTTCTTGGCCCTGATAGATTGATCATTTTGGCAGTATGGTCCTATTGTTGACATTGATCTGAAGATTCCTCCCAGACCTCCAGGCTATTGTTTTATTGAGGTGTTGTACTTGGCTGTAAAATCCAAATTTTCTGCTTTTAGAATTTATGCAGTATACTCTCATTTGCATGACAAACTTCTTGTCTTTTTACTGGGCCAATGATCCTTGATATCTTCAACATTTAACACATTTTCAGTTTGAGGATGCCCGTGATGCGGAAGATGCAATTCGTGGTCGCGATGGGTATAACTTTGATGGAAATCGTTTGAGGGTAAGTTACATTGGACTTATGTTTTACCTTTTTAAAATTTTCTCTCCAGATTGCAACAGGTATATATCTTTGCTTGAGAGTAAGCTACATTTCTTTTAGTTTTAGTTTAAGCTTCATTTCTTTTAGTTTTAGTTTTTTTTTGTTTGTTCTAAATCACGAGAGTATGAAAGATTATGGCTATTTAAACTTTAAAGTGCGACAGTTAAACCATTTGAGATTTTAACTGGTGAATATAATAGTGTATGTTTGGTTACAACAGCACATGGGTTTTTTATTCCAATGTTTAAGTTTTGGGTCTCATTTTAGACCTCTCTACAATGAATTAATAGATTTAAAATGACACAATTTTCATATACTATACTCTGAACAGGTGGAGCTTGCACATGGAGGTCGAGGGCAATCTTCTTCATCTGTTGATCGTTACAGTAGTTACAGCAGTGCTGGTGGGCGTAGCGGGGGAGTCTCTAGACGATCTGAATATCGCGGTCTGTTTTTTTGATGTACGAGTTTAAAACATAGCAATCCTGTATTGGGTTTTTTGAGGACCCCATTCTGATTCTATTTTCCATATATTTTGCAGTTCTTGTTACAGGTCTGCCCCCATCAGCATCATGGCAGGATTTAAAGGTGTGAATGCCTTGTTTATTTGGTGTTTAAGTGTGTTTGAAGTAGTTTGACAAACTTATATTTTGTGTGTTTAATCTTAAATTTCAGGATCATATGCGACGGGCTGGTGATGTTTGCTTTTCTCAAGTCTTTCGTGATAGCAGTGGTAATTTTCTTATCATTTTAAATCAAATTATTCTTATATATTTTAGCTCTGATGTTGGGTGAAAATGCCTGTAGTTGTTTAAGCTTGAAGACTATTATTGTAGTGTTTGTGTTTAAACTTTGATTGGTTGCCTTAGTAGCCTTGGTTGCTCTTATTTTTTTAAATGATGACTGCTAGTAAGTGTGCATGTCAAAAGGGTACTGATGATTTGAGTAATTAGGGCTTTATAATGTCATCTTTGTATTCATTTGGTCCTTTGACATTGTTTTGTTCAGCAAGGCACCAGAATGAATTGTTATACGTTTCCTGTATATGTTTGGTAATTAATAATTAGAGTTTGAGAATTGTGGATGCTTTAGTACATGCATGTCTTTGGAGCCTGAAGATTAGATTGACTTTGCATGTTTTTCCTGTGCACGAAATATCTTTTTGGTTTAGTTGTAGATCTAAGATTTTTCTGTTTCTTGATAGCCAAATTGTTCCATATGCTCTCTAGTTGCTACCTACATGCTTTTTTATATTGTAGTCATCTCTGCTTTCCTACTATAGTTAATTTGAGAGAACAAATTTAGGTGTTTTTTTCTGAACTTATAACGGCCGTATTTACTAGTTTAGGATGTCTATCTTTGTTCACTTTTTAACAATCCTTTTTCTTCTATTTTTATAGAAATACTTATGCTAATCTTTGATTGAACAAGGGCTTGGGTAGTTTTTATAGGAGTTTCAGGTTAATATTAAATTTTTGAAATTCAAAAAAGTGAACCTGATAGCCTGGGTTTGAGTTTGACAGAATTTTTTAGATTTGGCTATATGGAGTATTAGGTTCAAAGAGTTTCATATGGGTACACTCTATAATTATTATCACATGCATTATTTTACTCTAGTATAATTAAATATAATAACTAGCCTATAATGGACTAATTGGATCGATAATGCTTCTTGGCCTATAGGCTGGAAGCAGATTGATGTGTTGTGTGAACAGATACAGTGGATACCATGGCTCCATGGAGGGCCGATTGTCCAAAAAAATGGCGGTCAAAAAATGTTTTTTTGAACCTGCAAAAAATTGCGAAACCCTAGCCACATTGCCCCAATTTTTTCATTGTATTTTACTCTATTCTTTTCAAATTTCAATGCATAGATGCTAAAAATCCTGTGCAAATTGTGGGTCAACAACTTTGCTAGAAATCACTTCTTTATGAGGGAAAAAGTTGGCAAACCTAATGATTTTTGATTTTACAATTAATCATGTTATTTTTTGCAATTTCTGCTTCTGACTTGTTATACTTAATTTGTGCTAGAACACTAGTAGTAATCACTGTCAGAATTGTTTTTCTTGTCTAGGCCTTTCCTTACTCTGGTTTGCGGTCATGATGACTTACAAATAATTATGAAGTTTGCCAGCTTTACGATTATAAGATATTTTCTTGTCTTTGCTCTACATCATGAGGTGAATAATGTTTGTAATTGTACTGTCCAGGCACAACTGGAATCGTGGACTACACAAATTACGATGATATGAAATATGCTGTAAGTTCCATTCGAAGTGAAATGTATTTTTTGTTATTTTAAGCTTCTTTTGCTTAATCAGGTTTTACTTTTGTAACCCAAATTTATTCAGAAATCACAGACTGTCCTTACGATTGGTGTTTTGGTGTATGCAGATCAGGAAACTTGATGATTCTGAATTTAGAAATGCATTTTCTCGATCATATATAAGGGTATATAACTCACTTATATCCATTTTCATTCATATTGATAAGAAAGATGTACTTTTTTCAAAAAGTTCATCTTATAAGAAAATTTCACTTGGAATTTGATTTAGGTGAAGGAGTACCTGTCAAAGAGGAGTGTTTCTAGGAGTCGCAGTGGCAGCTACAGTCGAAGTCCTAGCAGGTCTTTGTCAGGGAGCCCCAGCAGGAGTCGAAGTAGAAGCAAAAGCAGGAGTCCGGTTGGTAGACGTGGTCGGAGTTTGAGCCGTAGTGCCAGCCGCAGGTGCAATTCAGTAATATGAGTTGTGATTGTGAAATATATGTTGTAGATTGCAATATTTTATCATGCAATATGTTAATGTTTAAACATTAGTTGTTAATATTTCATTAATGGTTCAAGTTGTAATATGCAGTAAATCACCAAAGTATAGATCGGTATCTCCTTCAATATCAAGATCACGATCCAGGTCTCCATCACTTCCTCGCACTCGTCCACGACATCGTTCTGTATCTAGGTAATGTTTTTGATTGCCACAAGTTGCCTTGCTAAATATTTGTAAATTTCAGTTAAAATATATTATATACACCATTATTAGGTGACTGAACACTTACTGGCACTTATTGACTACCACTTGTCTCCTTGTAAATGTGTTTACTGGCTATTGGAAGCTGGATTTGAAGTTTGGAGTGCAGTTGGCTTCTACACTTGGGACTTTACTCTTTGGAACTTGGCAAGTTGGATGCAGCTTGAAATTAACATGATAAATGTTGTGTACGTAGAATAAGCCGACTTTAGTAATGGTTGATGAATTGTGATTTGTGAGCATAAGATGGAGTATGTGAATACCTGTACAAGTAAAACTAGGATTTGCGATTCTGAGACCTAGTTGAATTCATTGTTTGTGAAACAAGAAATCATGGTCTAAGTGAAGTTATCATCGACTAGTTTATCTTACCCTTATTGAACAGAATTGTTGCCAGATATTGTGAAAATTTCCAACAAATAAATATTTGAAATCAAATTTTTACGAAATTGGCTGCTGTGGCACCTAGTTGAAGGGAGGCCATAATTAGATTATAACATTAGTTTTCATTAAACCAAAGAAAGAGTAAAGATTTCTAAATGTTTTTCTGTAACAGTTTTCAGAGCATATTTTCTTGCATCAATTAACTATTTGTAATTGACATTTATTAAAGGTTTAGTTGAGTTGTAAGGTACTGGATACTCGTTCTGTGATTCCAGCACAATAACTGATCTTAGTCTGACCACTTAGTGTTTTTCAATGTTATAAGGATCTCTGAATGACTGTCTACATATCTGAATCAAAGACTAGTAAAATGCCTGAAACTGCATGATAACTATTTACTTCATGGGCAAAAGGTGTGGGTTGTCTTAATTCAGAATGCTATCATTTACAGAAGCAAAGATAAGTTCTTGAATTGTAACTTGTACTGCAGGCCCCGACATTTCTTTGGGATAACACTTCTGCATCAGAGAGTTGATATTGTTGGCTATATACACTAGAAATGTCTTATATTTTGCAGGCAAATATATACTACCATTACCCATTTTTAGTTCAGTGGAAAAATATGCCAGTATTTCTTGCACATGAATTTTGATGACTTGGAAAACCAGAACCAGCTCTGCAACATTTTTGCTTTTCGTGCAGGATTCGTTTGGTCATACTCATTTGTATGAAATACCAAGTGATTAAAAGATAGCGAAGAGGAAAATTTTGATGATCACATCCACCTGTTGTCGTCAACACATGCGTTCAAGCTTTTGTAAAGTTGAAACAGCATTTAGAAGTCTTTTTATTTTTTTGTTTCTTGAAGTTTTTTGAGTTGCAATGTATCTTTTGTGTGACACACACCATGTTACTTTCTTCCTATGGATTTTGATTTGAGGATTCATTTGAACCAGTTAATAAATGATAGACATTCTTTGAAGTTTAGCCGTTTATGCATGTTTTTAAAGTTATTGGATTTTTGCCTGAACATGGAGTTAAAATTTAGGTCATACCGAGATTGATTTATCTTTTGTTTTATGTCAGAAGACCAGTGGATGTTATACATGTAACCTAGCTGTCAATTTATTAGTACTGGAGTGATAGAGGTTCTGTTATTAACTGTTTTTTTTAAAAAACATTTGAAGTAGCAGATTTACAAAAGATCAAAACATCTTAGTAAATAGAAACTTGTAGAAAACTTAGCACACCTGAAATAAGTAATATGCTCTTTTGTTTTTTCAAGCCATGTTAATAACTAAACCGCCAACTGGTCACAGAATACTACTTGTTTAATCATAATATTGTTTCTTTTCCTACGATGTTTCCTCTACTAGAAAATAGTAATGAGATTTTCAGGAGAGGTGGCATTAACCAATCAATTGGGTACAGATATTTATACTGGCATGACGTATAGCATTTTAATCATGTAAATGTCATTTTGCAAAGATCTGGAAGCGATGCTGTTTTAATAACATCTAGTGCTTTTCAAAAGACGAGTAGTATCCTACAGATGATAGATGGTTTTTTAATTTCTTTTAGTTTTCTTTTTGTTTGCCGTTCTTTTGATGATTTTGTGGGATGGACTTAGATTTTGTATCATCTGAATTCTGTATCATAATATGAATATTTACTCAGGTTGCTTTTGAACATGGATGTTTATCTGGGCATCTGGGCTATATATCTGAGGGTAGTAGCATCATCTGTGGTGGATAGAGAGATGCATTTGTAAAGGGATATGTTGGTCATTTACATTATGAGTAGCAGGCTATTTCTGAGGATGTTCTATGCAATTTTTATCTTAGTAGCAATGGAAGGGATGGTTCATGATAGCAAGGTATGTATTATGATATTATGTATCCACACATTGTAGTCAGAGCCCTGTCAAACTGGGTTGCTGATGTAAGCTTACTTTGCCAAAATAGAAAATTGATGTTAAAAATGCATATGTAAATGGCAGCCTTCGAGAAGAAATATTTCTTAATCAAAATGATTTGAATAGCTAAATAAAGAATATTGTGTGGGTAAACTTAGAAAGTCTCTATATGGATTTAAACAAGCTCGTTAAGCTTGGTGATCTGATTTTATAAAAATGGAAATATAGTAAGCATAAAGTCCAAACTTGAATAAGGTAAAATTAATATTAAATAATATAAACATCAAAGGTGGTAGATAGCACTGCAATGGTACAAACTGAAGCATCATAATTGTTTGGTATGTGAACTGGGTATTTAGGATTTAGAGGAAATGTAATTTAATTGTTCATACTTCAGTCAACATTAGTATTTGTGTGAAGAGGCATTATTTTGAATATGATTCTTATTCCATTGAAGATTGTCTTTGTAGGGCTCAACAAAAGTATAGGCTCTCTAAGGGTGATGTACATATAAGAGCTTGTTTGAATCTTTATTTGCATTTTGATAAGCATTTGATGATTCCTATCCCAATACTCATTTTTTTAGTGTGGGACATTTGATCAATTTTCGTTGATTCTATCTAAATAATATATTGCATGGATGTTTATGCTTTCAGCGCATTATTTTTTATAACAGTTGGTTTAGTAGCATTTGTCCCTTAATGTTTTGGCAGTATTTTTTGACATGTTATGAAATAAGAATTAAGAAACCTGGTAATAATTACACTTGGTGATTTTTCAGTTTATTGTTAAAACAGGACACTTGAATATTCAATAATGAAAGTTTTTCATGTGCATATGCTAAACATTAAAAATACTATGATATCAAGTGCAAAATTTATGTGTTTTATAAAATTGTGTAAAAGTGCTGTGTCTTGTCATGCTTGCATTTTCAGACATTTTTTAGGGAAAGAGCAGTGGCAGTTTATAGAAAGCTCTATGCCTTTATGCTGGATGCTACAAGGCTGCTGCAACTTGTCATGAGCATTCTAGCATTCTAGATTTGAATGCATTTTTTTGAATCTTTTTCCCCTTTGTGTAAAATATTATTGATTAATGCTTTTGTTATTATCATGCCATTTAATTATTTTTTGTTTTGCTGTTGTGAATTTTGGAAGAGGATCTCTATTTTGGATTCGCTTCTTTCTTTTTTTGCATATATTGAACAATATTTGACATTCCTTTAGCTAATGAGAGTCTTTGGCATATGCAAAAAATTCCATTAGAGATTTTAGCTCTCACAGAGGCAATCAATAAGCCTGGATGGAGATGATCAACTGACCAAATTTGGTAAACTGCTGCTAAATCTGGAGTACTGCCGCCTTTAGGAGTCTACTGGCTAAATGTGGAAAACTGCCAACGTTGGAACTTCCACAGTAATTTAGTTACAATACTGCCAATTTTAAAAGAGATTCCAAATAACCTGCTAAAGTTAGCGTGAGCTCCAATAAATTAGGATGGAGGATGTGAAAATTAGTGGAACTGCTAAAATTCTGCCAAATGTGATAGACCCACCATAGAATGCATGAAAATTGAGGTTGCTGGTACAAAGGGCACCAAGGCCGAGTTCGCAGGAGCAGAGGGAGAAAGTTTTGAATTGCTTTTTTTAATGATAAAAAATGTTTTTGAATTTTTAAAGAAAAAAATGTTTGGGGGTTGCGCAGCACACACCCCACACCATTGAAGGGGTTCTTGCGGGCCTCGGCCTATGGAGGACAAAGGGAAATTCTCTTCACATGAATCCTCACCCTTTCCCTAGCACTCATCTGCACTATCTTACACTTAGACATGCTCCCCCTGTCAGCAACAACCAACAAACTACCTACTTCCCCTAAGAGGTAGCCCGCATCAATCCAAGAGAAAAAGATGCAATATTGAATTTCTCTCCCTAGACAGATGCATCGTCTTATGCATCTAATTAGAAGGCAGGGGAAATAACCCCCATCTTCTTCCTGAGATGCCCAAATGTATCTGACACCTGTTTGCAAGTCAAATTTCAGCTGATTCTGGGAGGTACAGAATGTTTGAAATGTTGTGTACCCAGGAATAGAACGTTTGAAATGTTCTGTTCCAGTGTTCATATGTTTGAGAATACTCTTCTTTGTGGTTTTTCCCTTAACAGGATTTTCCATGTAAATCTGGTCTTTCATGTGTCTGGTGATTTTTGTGCTTTCATGTTCTATCTTTTTCTTATTAGGAATTAATATATGCTTGGTGGAACTAATTAAAGTTGTGTTAAGGATTAAAAGTTTGTGGACAACTGATTCACCCCCCCCCTCCCCCTCTCAGTTGTCTTGCATATTTGGCAGTTTGTTCCCTACTAATCAAACAGGCCTCTGAAAGGTTGAAGACCATCCAGAATCTAGATTCCTATTACAACATGACTATGACAAGGAGGTAGATAGGAACATGGCTTATGTAAATTTTTTTGTAGAGTGACCTTTGACATTGAACAAGAAGGAATCTATATGGCCTCTGTATTTGAACATTTTTTGTGTAGACTTGACCAAAAACATTAATGAAATTACTCAGATGTATATTCTTAGACCAGATAAAACCTCTATACCTTACACATAGTTTTTATTTCTTGTATGTACAGAAAGAAGAAAGATCAAGCAAGAGATTAGTTGGGAATCTTTCATATTTTTGTATGGAAAGCCAAATGTTTTCAATCTGTCATAATATCTTATATTGATATTGCGAAAGCCAATGATTTCATTCTGTGTCACTAGTTTATATTAGCCATCGCTTGTAAAACATTGGTTTCTATATTATTTCCCACAACTTGTGGTTGCTTCTGTATTCCCATGCTACTTCTTTAGGTTAAAGAATAATATTATGCTTCACATTCAGTCATCCATCTGTTAACAATTGAAGATTACATAATTGGTTGCTAGACATTTTTGCCTGGGGCTTGTTTATTATGATAAGTGGTGTTGACATATGCTTCTGAGGGAATTTGGGGTGCTATCTGCCGATTCTCCACACTATCCTCATTTTTTTGCAACCAGTCTGGGCTGCTCTATTTCATAGCTGATTTTACAGTCACAGAATGTCTTCCATTACACATCACAACTTTTCATTAGTGAAATGGTCAGCACCTGTGTTTGGTAGGTTTTGTTTGAGTAGGGCTTTGTACATTATGATATCCATAGATCAGTTCCAACAAAGTGAGCAGTCGAAGCCAAAACAACCTGACTTGCTGCTTTCTTATCTACGTAATACTGCTGTGTATTTTATTTGTGTTGGTGAGTGCTTTATCATAGAAACACGGGGCTATACATTTGAAAAATCGAAGAATAAGAGAGAATTTCAAGCAATTTCTTGCATCTGTTCATAATACATCCTGCGTGTATATCAGTGATCTGAAGCATCAAATCCAGATGTGGGGATTGCATATATGAATGATTTAGATGCATTTGTTCAAGACCTTTGTCCCACTTTTTTGTGTAGAGGAGGTATGGAGTTCTGTAATGTGTACATTTGAGCATTATATGCAATGAAAATTAGCTTTCATGATTTATACAGTTCGACAACTCCAATGTTGTTAGGAGTTAATGGCAGTGATACAGAATGGACTGTAAAGCTGGCTTTCCATGAATTATGAGGATAGCGATCAGGAATGGCTGGTTTGCGTGCAATGCAAGAATTATAGTACTCAAGTTACCACATGCTTTATGAGGTTGGCTGTCAGTCATTCCTTTCTTTAATCTATCTTGATTCTTCCTTGTAGCTAGATGTTTGCTCTTCCCAATTTTGTTAGGAGTTAATGGCAGTGATACAGAATGGACTGTAAAGCTGGCTTTCCATGAATTATGAGGATAGCGATCAGGAATGGCTGGTTTGCGTGCAATGCAACAATTATAGGACTCAAGTTACCACATGCTTTATGAGGTTGGCTGTCAGTCATTCCTTTCTTTAATCTATCTTGATTCTTCCTTGTAGCTAGATGTTTGCTCTTCCCAATTTTGAGGTCAGTCTTGTTTGTGCCATAAATTTCTTTTATTATGCTGTAGTTTTATTTCAAGACAGATAATGTGATTAACTCATTTCACGATATTTTCTCTCAATAACATTTTGATCTGTAGGTTCTTCAGGGGTGGTTTATTTTACAATTTGGTGCACATCTAATTTTTAAGTTGCACATAGTCCTTGTTCAGAAAGTTGCAAATATCTCCTCGGACTTCAAATAGAAAACACAATCTCAGCAAGGATGGGAGGCAAATCACATCATCTCCCTAATTTCAAATTTGTTTCAAGGGCAGCTTAAGCAAGAAAATAGTAAACAAGGTCGTCTCTGGCAGTCCAATTGAAGTATGTGGATTTGATCTTGGAAATCTAGGTGTAACCGTGTTTGTATTTTGTTATAAATGGGAGCCTTTTCCAGCAAGATCTTTGGTAAACATTCACTCAATGGTAAGATACTACAACTAGCAAAAAGGGTGTGTGGGAGTCATTACAAAAATGACATTCTACCTGCCAAGAGATTAATGAGCTTAACAGTCATGTAATTTTGAAGAACAGAACCTAGTTATTCTGATCATAGGTTAATGATCACAGCAAGGCAGATATAATATGATTATTCAAGTTTTTTTCATCTTGATAACATTATGGCAAGGAAATGGGATTTCATGGAAGTTCTAATTAACAGTGGTGTTATAAAATGAAAATTTCAATGTATACACGTAGCATAGAAAAAATCAACATGGGAGTGTTTTGCATCACAAGAAAGTAAAATGGAGAAAGTTCTTTAATAATTCCTTTTTGTTATTTATGGCAGTGTTGAACATTGCATTTTACACCTATTCACAGGTTTTTAATGGTGTCTACATAAAATGTTGCATTGTAATGATTCAATGGAGTAGGACACATATAACAAGGCCAATTTTCAGCATTGTCTTTGTTTTGTTTGTAATATACTGAGAAGTAGGTTTTTAATCTGTCAAATAATTTTTTCCTCATGCAACCTGTTATTTTGCACTTCCATTGTAGACATTAACAGAACTCACAAGGCCAATTTGCAGCATTGTCTTTGTTATTGTTTGTAATAAACCGAGAAGTGGTTTTAATCTGTCAAATAATTGTTCCCCCTGCAATCTGTTATTTTGCGTTTTTGTTGTAGATATTTGTTTGTAGATAATAGAAGACTGTTAGGCTGTGTGATCTCCTTGGAGAAGATTAAATTATTTCATGTTATTTAAAAGATGCTTTTTCTGATGGGATTTACCTCTCTGTCATGATGAAAAAAGTTGGTATCTTCATTTTGTTTGTTACTGTTTACTGTATTGTGGTTAATTTTTGTGTATAAAAGCTAATTCTTTCTTTAATATATTGTAGCTAATTTTTGTGTATGAAAGCTAATTCTTTTTTTATGTATTCTGTGCTTGTTTGCAGGTCAGTGTCCAGGTCCAGGTCCAGGTCTAGGTCACCCCAGCACTCAGTGAGTAATTTTCATACGTGCTTATAAGTTGCTCTCAAAATACTGGAAAAGGAAAACTTAATGATTTTGCTTCATGCAACAGCCATCTTCGTATAAACCTAGAACTCGTAGTCCCAGGAGTAGAAGCCCTAGCAGGAGCCGTAGCCCAAGTGGGAGCCGCAGCCGATCCTTTTCTCGTTCACCTGTAATGTTTTAACTTTTCTTAACTTGCTTTTAACATTTGGGTATATTGGATTATTCTTGCTAGGTTCTATGTTATTGCTGTTTTGTACAAATCTTCTATTGCTACACGGGCAACAATGATTAAGGTGATGTGATGTTGTACAGGTTAAATCAGGACGAAGCCGATCGGCAACTTCCAGAGGGGATTAATTTTTATTTTGTTCAAGGTGTTTAAGTCTGGAATATTTATGGGGTAGTGAACGAAGAGTGTATCTTGATTCTCCCACATTTTAGGATGAGGCATAAGTTTTTTTCTTTCAGGGAGATCATGTTGAGTTATAATGGAACAATTCTTGACGTATCCTATGATTGCCCCAAATTATGAATACATGTATTATTGTTTGAACTTACAGTGGTTATCTGGCTTGCAAGGATAATCCAATTTTTTTTTGTTTTACCAGTTATATAACTTATCTGACTTGCATTCTGACTTAATTGTCTTTTGAAAACATGAAAAATTGGCTCTATTGAGTAGATTGTTTAGATTGCTTAAGACATCATTCATTTTATGGCTGTTCTGGACTGCTTGGGATTTTTTTAACCGTTTGGGGATGTGTCTGCTTATATTGGTGTTCTTTAGATCCAGTGCTGTGTAGGAGGTACTGAAATTTGATTCATTGTTATGGTGCGAGATGATAATTGTTGTGCTACATTTTTGTGGTATTTATTAATTGTAATTTAGTTCATTTTTAATGTCTGTTTGAATTTGGATTTCTCCATGTATTTTTTAAAGTTGTTTCTAGTGTAACATGATACAGAAAACAAAATGCAAGATACAGGGTCTTGGGACAAATAATGTTTAATTTTGTGATAGATTTTGGCATGGTTATTTTGGATGAACTGTAATCAGTTTATAATAGGCATATGCATTACATTTTGTGGATAGTGAAGAATAGTTGTATTCATACCTGTTGAGATATCTTTGGTCCTATGCTCTGTTCATGTTGCTTAAATAGATATTTGGATTGTTTCTTATGAATGCCAAACATACAAATACAGCAAGGATTTGTTTGATAGCTCTTTACCTAGCAAAATGCTGAGGGTTGCCGAGTTGACCAATATATGGGTATGTTGAGAAGTTCCCTTTTCCATGCAAGAGGTTTAGCATGCCAAGTCAATTTATTGTCCATGTAGCTTGCTGAATAATCTCTTATACCTTGTGATTCTAGTAATTCTGTGATATTCACGTGATAGCTGAATGCTGGGCTTACATTGTTTTGGTTTCACACGTTGCTAGTTTGGCTCAGTTCTTACTATATTTTTAATGTGCTGCTAATGTAGTGTTTTTGAAGAGTTCTAGAAACAACAGAATTGGATTGTCTGGGTGGGTTTGTGCAAGTGTTGACATGACATTTGGCTAGTTAACAGAGTAAAACAAGTTCTATAAATAAATTTGATATGCTTTTTATTGATTAGCATGTAAAATATCATGTTATGGATCATCTGGAGTGGCTGAGAGATGCTTGATTATTGATCTTGCTTTTTATTGTTGAAACTATGTTGTAAAGTTAGTTTTCACCTGTATGCCTGCTGTGGCATACTTGCAGATGCTATGCCATTTTTCTATGGCGGTTGCATTTCAGTTGGTTTATGTTGGATTTAATTTGTGATTAGCTTCAAGTTACAAGAAATTGAGCAATCTATATGCATTTTTGAGAACTGATTGGCTCGCTGATTACACACAATCAAGGGGAGCAATCTGTTGCTGGCCTCCTAAGCTTATTTTTTCCTTACTAATGTGAAGTAGTGTAACATGGTATATCATCTCTTTGAATCTTCTAGCTAGTAATTTGCCTTTTACGCTTACAGAGTTGGAGAGGTATGCTTTCTTGTCTTGTGTAGGGAGAGATAATTGGGAAGGCAACCTTTCTTGTCATAATTAAAGAGGTGAGAATATTAGAATTTAGTTTCGAACTTGGATTGTAACAATGGTCTGTTGTGTGATGGGAGGTTGTTTATAATTGAGGATTTCCCTATTGGGATTGTACAATGTTCTTCATGCTCGTCATTAAAATGGTACCGATATTTGTAGACTAACATTAGCAGTTACTGTTATACTTACATTATTGACATTAGTGCGCACTATTTATGGAGCAATATTTAAAGTTTTCACAATGCTTGCTATTGTGCAGAGAAGAACTAATTGGGATGTTTTTTTTTTCTCCTTTGCCTAAACTATTTATATATCAAAGAGAATTTGTTTTTGGTTTCTACATGTGAATCAAGGACGTTTCTCGTTCCTTTAAAAATGGGTATTGAACATTATTTAATGGCAAAGAGATATCATGTTGAATGCCGATTTGTTGAAGAGAATTGTGATTGCTTCCCCCTTTTTCCTTTTATCTCTAAAAGGAAAACAGAGATTCTTTAAGTGGTAACACAAGTTAATGCAATGAAATGCATAAAGACTAGCATAACTTAGCTGAAAAAAATATGCTTGGTGTGGCGATAGTGGGATATTGACAATTTGAAATAATTGAATGCTAAGTTAGGAAGGTAACGAGTAGTGTGTAATAAGCTAGATAATTAAATATTGATGTCCAATGGATAAGGAACTAGATGATGTGTGCTTACACATGGAAACAATGCGTTTCGATAGTGTGATTGCTTGAAATTATCTTTTGGATCTTTTACCTTGTCAGAAGACAAGTTTGTGGGTCAGGAAGAGATTTCTGATTGGAGCTGCGGATCCATGCATCGTATTCATTTCAGCAATCTGTACCTTTTATTTTTGAATGAAATTGGGAATTGGCATTATTGATAAATAACTTGGTAGGGTTGTCAGATGTCTCAGCCGGGAAAGTATGGCAGTTTGATCTAGCCCCTGAAATTGAATTATAACAAAAACAACAGGCTAAGTGTTTTGGCATGCAATTTTTTTTAATTCCTTTTAATTGTACCAAATAGAAGCGTACTTTTGTTCCAAGAATGTGATCTTTTGGATGCCTTTTGAGGATTCTAAACGTGGGATTGATTTGTTGATTAAAATGAATGTATTGAAGGCCTTTTCAATACTAGCACATACCGTGACAAAGTAAGTTAGTAGTTTGTAGAAGGGTAAATGGTCTACTTGACCAAATTTGTCATTAAATATTAGCACATATCATGACAAAGTTGGTTAGTTTGTAGGAGGGTTAATGGGCTAGTTGACCAAATTTGAGAATTGAATTTTACATAAGTAAAGTACAAGTACAAGTATGTGACTGCAAACTTGTTGAGTAGAGAGTAGAGTAACAGTTGATCTAGTTGTAGCAAATGACCAAATGGAGTTAGATGCATGGATATTGGTGAGTGATAGGTGGAAGACACAAATGCACAAGAGTGTAAGTGGAGTAGGGTAAAATGTTTACCTGTATAAGTGTTTAAATAGATAAGAGACATTGTGGGATTAAGCTCAACTTCACACAATATTGTGCTATTATTTTATTATGTATATGTAATATGATAGTACAACAAAAAAACATGAAAACTAAATTTGAAATGGTTAGGGTTATGAATTCTGCCCCTTTACAATACTTCTTTTTTTGGGTGAGTGTTAACGAGCAAAGTTTTGGAATTTCACCAAAATCATGTCATCTACAAAGATTGGTGAGTGTTAATAATGAGAAAAGTTTTTGGAATTTCATCAAAATAGTGTAATCCACAAAGAATAGTTTTTTCAAACTTTGGTTCCTAGTTTTTAACTAAGTGTATGGGTTGTAAGAATTGATCTAATTGTTTTTAAGATTGTTGTGAACCTTATATTTAGTGTAGTGAATTCTTTTTTTTTTGATAGATAATAGTTATATTTGTATTGATTTTCAGAAAAGCTTATACAACCGATGCCTCACCCGGGCAAACAATCATATATTGCTAAAACATTCAACTTTATACTAATCCCATATGATCTCATACTGGGACAAAGATTCAACAGTTCCAAAACATGATTAGTTCTTACAGTGTGCAAAAGACATCTTAAGCAACATGGAAAAAAACAGTAGTTGAAGGCTTGGAACAGGAAGCATCAAGCAAACTAGTGAGCTGTGTCTTCCTTGGTAAATTTTGGAATTTCTCCAAAGCTTTTGTAAATAGTGTCACCACCACGTGCTTTTTTCGAAACACCACTGCCCTTGGCCCCCATACCACTGCTACCAGCCACCGAATCCTCAACCACCTTCCTTCTCTGAGCATCAGGGAACAAACTGACATCAACACTTACTCTTCCTTCACAAACCGCTTCGCCTGTCACCAAAGCATGCCTAGATCTCCCTCCTTCAAGACCTCCCCCACCAACTTGAACCTATCTCCGCACAATAGACATTCCATCCAGTCCCACTGGTGCTGTCGACTTACGGGGAATTGTTTTCCTCTTCCACTTCCTTTCTCCTGCCACCTCTGATTTCTCCTCATCGATTCCTTGCAAAAAGGCAAGCAACTCCTGCCATCCTTGCCTCACCTGTGGCAAATGCTTGTCCATTGGGTGGTTCGAAAACCACAAAACCAATGGCTGTAATTCCCCATCTCCACCCCCAACCAAGCACCATGGGCCTTGTTCCATATGAATACCAACCCCAATTTCAACCTTTCCCACAATTGGGAAGAGGCCACCAGCCCTCTTCGGCTCCAGGCACCTTCATGAAACCTTCAACACCTCCCTGGAAGATCCCACTATTAAGGCCAGAGCAACAAATAAGGATGAAATGTCCAAATTTGTGCGTGGTTGAAGGTCCGAATTCAAGAATTCTTCCCCCATCATCTTGCAAATGGTAGACTAGAAGTCCAAATGATCAAACTTGAAAATGTGCCTCATCCGCGTGACAGAAATACCCCCTCTAAATCCCGGGGTTTGCTCTAGTGAAGACAATGAAAAATTAGCCTCCATATTCGGCCAAGTAATATCACCCAGCTCCTTACATAGATTACCACAAATGAACTCCAGCCGTCTTCCATGCCTTTGAGGCTCTTTAAAGCAACCATAAAAAATTCTAGAGTTGCCAAAAACGAGGACCTCATCATTAATCTTTACCTTTCCCAACTCATGCGAATCTTCGAAAATCTGCTGCTGTCCTTCCTTTACTCCACATTGATTAATGAGTGTACTCTCTACGATTGCTGTAATGATCTCACACGCCTCCAATTACATAAACGCTTCATCACCCTTAAGATGTCACTACTTATAATAAATGTCTCGTTAACAAACAAATAAATCTTCCCTTGCTAAATTAGTAAAATCTTCAAACAATTCAAACTTTTGTTCTAATGAGCCTTTAACCCCAAAATTGGATAGCAAATCTACCAATGAATTGACTTCTCTTCGAACATGCGTAACTTTGAATTCTTCGAATGTTCCCAACAAGTCCTGTATTCTTCTGATATGTTTGTTAAGGTACCATGTGTCCATCTCCCCTTTCATGATCCCATTGACCACTAACTGTGAATCACCTTCCAGATGCAATCTCTGTCCTCCAAGCTTCCACCCTAACAATGTGGCATTAACAACTGCTAGACATTCCGCTGAGTTATTTGAGCCATCCTCCAACCTTTTTGCCCCTAATGCTAGAATATTTGCTCCATCATCCCTAGCCACATACCTTGCCCCTGAACGTCTTAGATTGCCTTTTGACGATCCGTCAAAGTCAATTTTGAGCCATCCTTTTTTAGGAGGTTACCAAATAGAATGATTCCTTATAACATCCAGAGGTTGAACCCTCTTAGGCCCATTAACAGGCCTTAGTGTAGTGAGTTCTTGTTGCAAGAAGGTTGTCCTTTAATTGGTATCAAAGCCTAGATTGAAGCCCTTGAAGTTAACATGTATGGTAGTGTTTATGGGGCCACTTGACTACGTGACCCCATAGTGTATTTTACAAGTGTAGATTTGTAAAATTCACTATGGGGCCATGGATGTGTATTGGGTGTTATTGTTGTACTAGGTTGTAATAGGTCTGGTTATTGTTTTTGTTTCTGCATTTGACATGTCAAAATAATTGCTTCAAGGAGATAGAGGCCAACATTGGCCATAAATGAAACATTCTTGGCTCAAAAATTCTAATATTCTGCAACTTCCTGCTTAGATTTTGAATTTTTGCATTCCATGGTTCCTCATAGGATCAGGGGACAATTCCTCCACTTGGGGAGACCCCACTGTTGTAGAATCTTTGCACGAGGGAGTTATGGGCCTCACTATCGAAAAAGGCACATTTTGTTGTTACCACTCAAATAGGGGAGTTGGAGGGTCCAAAAGTTGGGATATCTGATCCTAAACCTGGTATAGATCTTCTAGAGGTTGTTTTTGATAAACTGGAACAGGGAAAACAATCTACTGGTGGTTCGTCCAATGGGTTAGAAGAAAGTTTTTTTGGGCAAGCGCCATAAGGAGGTCGAGCAATATTTGGTTCCTGATTGTTCACAAACTGAGGGAATCACTATTGAGGTCCCTGACTCAGTCATTGATTGTATTATTTCATCAATGAACAATACCCTAGTTGGGCTTTTCTTCTTTCGTTCAGACCAACCATTGATATGGTCAAGATGTGGGCCTCTTAGAAATGAAAACACTGGGGGAGTGCCACAATCAGTGCAATGCTCGACGCTCTATTTCTCTTCAAGTTTACTGTGAAGGAGAATCTAATTGCAGTAATGTTAGGGTCATGGATCTTTGGAAAGCACTTTCTTTCCATATGTAGGTGGAAACTAGATTTTGATCCTACCACTGACTTTAGCAAAACATCTCCAGTCTGGGTCTGCTTGCCAAGTCTTTTGCTAGAGTTTTGGGATGAACATATATTCCACTAGATTGGTAGCACTTTTGGTCACTTTGTTTCTATGAATGAGGTGACTAAGGTGAAATCCAAGTTACTATTCACCCACTTTTGTGTTAATGTTGTTGTCACTAAAACTCTCCCTAATTTCATCATCCTACAATCAAAATTAGGGAAGTGGATGCAAGCTTCATTGTATGAAAATGCCAAGATTTTTTTCTAGAAATGCTCAAAATTGGGCCATTTGATTCCTTATTGTAAAGCCCTTAATAAGGGACCACAAAAACTTAAGGGTATTTCCATTTCCCCTTTAAGGATCACTGTCCCCTCAGAGGTGGTCAATTTTGACTCTGATAGTGATGAATATCCCTTCACAGATGGACTATTAAAACTTTTGGAAACCCCCAAGGAAGTTGAGCGGGGAGGGGGATCTACATGCCACCATGGATCATACAACTCCCCTAGAAGGAGCAAAAATATCGCCCTCTAACACTGTGCCTCAACTAGATGACATGCCTAATACTGTCCACCTTGCTCACTCCCTTGGTGAGAAAGAAGCTAGAGCATCCCTTAAGTAAGTGCTCACCCCCCTTCCAATCCTTAACAAAACCTCCTCCTTGAAAGAGGCCACTTCAAGTTGCCTTGCAAATGATGATGGCTAGATGGTTAAAAAAAGAAGACAAAATAAAAAGGTAGATGTGGTGTTAGAGTCTAAGGTTGGTTGTCCATCTCAACAAGTTACAAGACAAAGGGAGATTACCAAGGAAATCAGCAAAGGAAGGCAGAGGACCCTAGACTCTACAACCAAAGAAAAGAAATGAGGCTTCTCTCTTGGAACATAAGGGGTTAAAAGGTCCCTAGAAGAAATATGCTTTAAAAAATTGTATTATTGAAAAGGGTATTAACTTTTTGCTATTGTAAGAAGTCAAGATGATAGAACCCTCTTTTAGCACGATTGCAAAGGTTATGTGGCTTGGTTCTCATTTCTACATTAGGGAAGCTATTGGAGCCTCTAGAGGTATTATTACCATGTGGAATCTGTAGAAAGTGGATGGAGAGATTATCTCTTCTAACCCTAACTTCCTCACTATTAAGCTTGTTTTTTATGGTTGTGCTTGGTTTCTTGTTAATGTCTATGTCCCCAACTCTTCTCTTGGTAAGAAACAAGTTTAGGAGGAGATCTCCTTTTATTCAACAATCTAGCACTTCTCACTAGCTACTAGAGGGAAACTTCAACTCGTCACTTTTCCCTTTCGAAAAGTTGGGCGAGAGTGAAGATTTTTTGGATAGCATGCTTGATTTATTAGACTTCATCAATGAATTTGGTTCGGTTGACATAGAGATCATTAGACAATTCTTCACATGGTCAAACCATAGGAAGGGCAATGATCTTATACAAGTTAAACATGACAAATTCCTTTGTTTTGCTAACTAGGACACAAGCTTCAACTCAACCTTAGCTATCCTCTCCAAGACTATGTCATACATCCTATTCTCCTTGACTAGAAAATAGGCTACAAAAAGGGCATAGTCCTTTCTGTTATGAAATTATGTAGACAATACACCCTGAGTTCTACTGTTGCATTCAAAACTAGTGGAATTCTACTGTCCAAGGGACTTCCATGTATCACGTTGCTCAAAAACTAAATATTGTCAAAAGGAATGTGAAGGGTTGGAACAAGTTCACCTTTGGAGACTTTTTCATGAAGAAAAAGAAATTTGTTCGAGATTGTCTGCCCTTCAGAACAGAATGACCAGTGGTGACCTTTCTATGTTAACACACACTAAAGAGGAAGATTTGAGAACTGAATGGAAATAAATTCTTTATAGGGGAGAAATCTTCTGGGAGTAGTAATCTAACATTCAATGGTTGAAAGAGGGAGATCAAACCTCAATCTTCTTTCATTGTTCCACTAGTATACATAAGAGGAGAAACTCCATCCTTAGCCTAAGGAATGAAAACAATTATGAAATTACAGAGGATTCCAAATTGGGTCTTATGGCCTCATACTACTTTTGCATGATTTTTAGAGATGACAGGTGTGCTATTAATAAGCTTCTAGAGGATTAGTTGTTAAACTGCCTCCCAATTACTTTCAGTGACGCTAACAATACCCAACTGCTAGCCCTGGTTACGTTGGAAGAAGTCAAGAGTGCTATCTTTTTTATGGGTTCTTTTAAAGTCCTCTGTCCAGCTGGTTTTCCCCTACTTTTTTTCATGAGTTTTGAGATATAGTTGGCCCTGATATCGTCTCTGCTACTAAGGGTTTCTTCAAGATGGGTACATTTCTAAAAGAGCTAAATAACTCCTTTATTTCCTTTATTCCTAAAATTAAGGAGCCAAGGTGTCTCCCAATTTTCAGGCCAATAAGCCTTTGTAATATAGTCTATACATTTTTTTCAAAAGTTCTAGTTAATAGGATCAAACCCTCATTGAACAAGCTACTAGTGAGCAACTTCAAATTGTCGCTTTTCCCTTCCAAAAAGTTGGGTGAGAGTGAAGATATTTTGGGTAGCATGCTTGATTTATTAGACTTCACCAATTAAACTGGTTCGATTAACATAGAGCTCATTAGATAATTATTCACATGGTCAAACCATAGGAAGGGCAATGATCTTATACAAGTTAAACGTGACAAATTCCTTTGTTTTTCTAACTAGGACACAAGCTTCAACTCAACTTTAGCTTCCCTCTCGTAGACTATGTCAGACATCCTATTCTCCTTGACTAGAAAATATGCTACAAAAGGGCATAGTCCTTTCCATTATGAAATTATGTAGACAATACACCCTGAGTTCCACTGTTGCATTCAAAACTAGTGGAATTCTACTGTCCAAGGGACTTCCATGCATCATGTTGGTCAAAAACTAAATATTGTCAAAGGAATGTGAAGGATTGGAATAAGTTCACCTTTGAAGACTTTTTCACGAAGAAAAAAGAAATTTGTTTGAGATTGTCTTCCCTTCAAAATAGAATGACTAGTGGTGACCTCTCCGTGTTAACACATACTGACGAGGAAGATTTGAGAGCTGAATGGAAAGAAATTCTTTATAGGGGAGAAATCTTTTGGAAGTGGAAATCCAAGATTCAGTGGTTGAAAGAGGGAGATCAAAACTCGGCCTTCTTTCATCATTCCACTAGTATACATAAGAGGAGAAACTCCATCCTTATCCTAAGGAATGAAAACAATTATGAAATAAAGGAGGATGCCAAATTGGGTCTTATGGCCTCAAACTACTTCTGCATGATTTTTAGAGATGATGAGCATATTATGGATAAGCTTCTAGAGGATCGGTTGTTAAACTGCCTCCCAATTACTATCACTGATGCTAATTATACCCTACTGCTAGCTCTGGTTACATTGGAAGAAGTCAAGAATGCTACCTTTTCTATGTGTGCTTTTAAAGTCCTTTGTCTAGATGGTTTTCCCCCTACTTTTTTTTCATGAGTTTTGTGATATAGTAGGCCCTGATATTGCCTCTTCCACTAAGGGTTTCTTCAAGATGGGTAGATTGCTAAAATAGATAAATTAGACTTCACCAATTAAACTGGTTTGATTAACATAGAGCTGATTAGATAATTATTCACATGGTCAAACCATAGGAAGGGCAATGATCTTATACAAGTTAAACGTGACAAATTCCTTTGTTTTGCTAACTAGGACACAATCTTCAACTCAACCTTAGCTTCCCTCTCGTGGACTATGTCAGACATCCTATTCTCCTTGACTAGAAAATATGCTACAAAAGGGCATAGTCCTTTCCATTATGAAATTATGTAGACAATACACCCTGAGTTCCACTATTGCATTCAAAACTAGTGGAATTCTACTGTCCAAGGGACTTACATGCATCATGTTGCTCAAAAACTAAATATTGTCAAAGGAATGTGAAGGATTGGAATAAGTTCACCTTTGAAGACTTTTTCACGAAGAAAAAAGAAATTTGTTCGAGATTGTCTTCCCTTCAAAATAGAATGACTAGTGGCAACCTCTCTGTGTTAACACATACTGAAGAGGAAGATTTGAGAGCTGAATGGAAATAAATTCTTTATAGGGGAGAAATATTTTGGAAGTGGAAATCCAAGATTCAGTGGTTGAAAGAGGGAGATCAAAACTCGGCCTTCTTTCATCATTCCACTCGTATACATAAGAGGAGAAACTCCATCCTTATCCTAAGGAATGAAAATAATTATGAAATAAAGGAGGATTCCAAATTGGGTCTTATGGCCTCAGACTACTTCTGCATGATTTTTAGAGATGATGGGGATGTTATGGATAAGCTTCTAGAGGATCGATTGTTAAACCGCCTCCCAATTACTATCACTAATGCTAATTATACCCTACTACTAGCTCTGGTTACATTGGAAGAAGTCAAGAATGCTACCTTTTCTATGTGTGCTTTTAAAGTCCTTTGTCTAGATGGTTTTCCCCCTACGTTTTTTTCATGAGTTTTGTGATATAGTAGGCCCTGATATTGCCTTTGCCACTAAGGGTTTCTTCAAGATGGGTAGATTGCTAAAAGAGATAAATTAGACTTCACCAATTAAACTGGTTCGATTAACATAGAGCTGATTAGATAATTATTCACATGGTCAAACCATAGGAAGGGCAATGATCTTATACAAGTTAAACGTGACAAATTCCTTTGTTTTGCTAACTAGGACACAAGCTTCAACTCAACCTTAGCTTCCCTCTCGTGGACTATGTCAGACATCCTATTCTCCTTGACTAGAAAATATGCTACAAAAGGGCATAGTCCTTTCCATTATGAAATTATGTAGACAATACACCTTGAGTTCCACTATTGCATTCAAAACTAGTGGAATTCTACTATCCAAGGGACTTCCATGCATCATGTTGCTCAAAAACTAAATATTGTCAAAGGAATGTGAAGGATTGGAATAAGTTCACCTTTGAAGACTTTTTCATGAAGAAAAAAGAAATTTGTTCGAGATTGTCTTCCCTTCAAAATAGAATGACTAGTGGTGACCTCTCTATGTTAACACATACTGAAGAGGAAGATTTGAGAGCTGGATGGAAAGAAATTCTTTATAGGGGAGAAATCTTCTGGAAGTGGAAATCCAAGATTCAGTGGTTGAAAGAGGGAGATCAAAACTCGACCTTCTTTCATCATTCCACTAGTATACATAAGAGGAGAAACTCCATCCTTATCCTAAGGATTGAAAACAATTATGAAATAAATGAGGATTCCAAATTGGGTCTTATGGCCTTAGACTACTTCTGTATGATTTTTAGAGATGATGGGCATGTTATGGATAAGCTTCTAGAGGATCAGTTGTTAAACCGCCTCCCAATTACTATCACTGATGCTAATTATACCCTACTACTAGCTCTGGTTACATTGGAAGAAGTCAAGAATGCTACCTTTTCTATGTGTGCTTTTAAAGTCCTTTGTCTAGATGGTTTTCCCCCTACCTTTTTTTCATGAGTAGGCCCTGATATTGCTTCTGCCACTAAGGGTTTCTTCAAGATGGGTAGATTGCTAAAAGAGATAAATAAATCCTTTATTGGCTTAGTTCCTAAAATTAAGGAGCCAACATGTCTCCCAAATTTCAGGCCAATAGGCCTTTGTAATATAGTCTATACAATTTTTTCAAAAGTTCTAGTTAACATAATCAAACGCTCATTGAACAATATTATTAATAGCAATAGAGAAGGACTCATCCTCAAATGATAGATCCGTGATTCTTCAATTGCTACCCATGAAGCCATTCACTCTATGGACATGTGCCGCCAACCAAGGATGATGTTCAAATTAGATATTTCAAAGGCTTATGATAGGGTCAAGTGGGACTTCCTATTCAAAGTCCCAATGAGGTTTGGATTTGATAGTAGAGTCATTGGTCTGATCAAGGAGTGTCTGATTAGGAGAATTGATAAGTAGGAGGCATTTTCCATAGAAAGTCAAATTGTGATATTGCAACCAGGATTCAACTGTGTAGTTTTTAACTCAAACTCATTGACCCATGTTTCATGAAAAGTGGTTCACAAGAACCCATCTATCATGAGAATCAATGAAACAATTAGCACTCATTGCATCTAGGTGATACTCATAGAGGTGAATGTTAGGGTTATAAGATATATATATCTAATAGTTAAATGCAATTTTGATCATAAAATAGAGGAATAAAACATATAGAAAATATAAACAAGAAGACAAATTTAATATGGTTCACCCATACGACTACATCCACCAAACAAAGAGTCTAATATTTTTATCCAACAAATCAAATTGATTACAGTCTGCAATCCCTTGCATCTCAATAGCGCTGCAAAGTGCTAAAAAATTATCATATGAAAAATCCTAACCCTAAGTCATTTTATCAAGACTTATGTTAGTTACAAAAATAGGGTTAGAATATATTAGCCAATAGAAAATTAACACCCAGTTCCTTTTGTTGATCCCTAAAGTTTTGTTGTCTATTAGTGTCTTACACTTAGTGATTCTCTAGGCAATGTTGGTCGGTCATCACTGCAACTGAGTCATCATGTATAGGCCGAGTCATGCATATTATATATTTATCGAGCAATAGTTATTGCCGATCAAGTTAGAGGTCACCGAGTACTTCAGTAATAACCGAGAAAAGCTTATGCTGAGTTATGTAGAAATGTCAGTGCCGAGCACCAGGGTATGAAGAACAGTGAGTGTCGAGTGCTAGAGATATCAAATGTCGAGCAAGCTAGATTTGACATATGTTTTTGTATTGGCACAAACACTTAGGTAAACCATTTTGGCCAACATCTATATTATGTTTATTGTTTTTTGAGGAAATCACGGAGGTGATTATGCTTTAGAATTGTAAACATTAATCCCTATGTAATTCATGGAACCAATCAGAATTAGGGAATGGTTAAGCGACATAAGAAGGCAATCTAGATTGTTGATCTCAATTTATGGAGATGATCTATTATCTTTATAAGATGAGATCCAAACCCTAAAATGTATCTCGATAGAGTATAAGTATGAAGGGGATTTCATACATGCCGAACAAATAAGTATATTGATTATTAGAAACAAAGTTTAGTGATCGAGTAGAGTAGTGAAGGACAAAACATATACATATTTGATATAGAAGATCAAATCTATATTGGAAGGAGAAGATCTGTTATCAACAACACAATGCAAACTAAAGGATCAGGTACTGAGACATTCTAATAGGTGAATCAGGGTAAATATCTTAACAGAGTGGTTTTGAGAGACCTAAGTAAATCTCTTAACCAAATGCTTACTTTGTTGTAAGTTTAAATCCTTTTGCGAGGTAGATTGTATAAGTCTCAAAGCTCTTAACAAGGAAGACCCATCACATGGTAGATCATTATTTTATGGTCAAACTTGTAGCCCTAACATGCAAACTTTAATATTGCAGTAGTGAAGATTTGTGGGTGTCATCCCCACCCCAGTTTTACCTTTTGAGGGTTTCTGGGTAACCAAAATCATTGTGTTATGTTTTATTTTCATGGATGATGATTAGGATATTAGATATGTCATAGTATTAAATTTGATGTTTATGTTATGCAAGTTAGATTATGTCAAAATGAAAGAATTGGTTGATATCTGATTCAACCCCCCTCTTAGTATCTCACTTTCCCACAATAGATTTCCAAAAATTGGTATCAGAGCTAAGTATCTCAAAGAAGTATAACCACTCATGAGACAAAGATCTTGAGATGGAGATTTATAAGTTAGGAAAGATTATAGAGAATCAAAAGATTGACATTCAGCTTGCACTACATCAACTTGAAGTAGCCATAGGTGAATTGAAGAAATCCTTAAGCAGAAGAAGAGAATTAGCTACACAACAAAATGAAACTCATTATCAAGAAGAGGATACTACAGGACTATTTGATAGTGGCAACTCTGCTGAAAGTGACAAAGCTATAAAAGAATTGCTGGAGAAAAACAACATACTGAATGAGGACATAAAAAATCTGAAGAGAACAAGAAATACAATTAGTAATATTTTGTGAAGTTGTTGAATAGAAAAAGAAAGCAGAAGAAGACAAGACAATGGCTGAAGAAGATAAAAGAAAATTATCTATGAGACTGGATGAAAGGACATGTGACATGCAAAGGCTGCCAAACAATCAAATGGACATGGTAAATCAATTGCTACTTGCTAATCAAGAATTGAGTAGGAAATATGTGGATATCACAAATATGAGATCAGAGAAAAACCAACTGAAGAATGAACTAAGATCTAAAAAAGAACTCAATGAAAGGATGAACAAGCCCGATGAAGCTGTGAAATATTTTGAAGAACTATTAAGGTCACCTAGAAGATCTAGTGATACTTCTGGACTTGGACATGATGAGCACCTGTCATCCACTGAGGAAGGAGAATCATCAAAGAGTGGAGAACAGAGGAATGCAAAGCCAAAGAACAACAAGCCTACATGCCATCATTGTGGAAAGCTAGGACACAACTAATATTTGCAAAAGAAAATTTGGTAAGTCTGATCCTAAACCAAAATTCAATGGATATTGTTTTAATTGCAAAAAATATGGACATCAGGCACATGAATGTAGGACAAAGGTCAGTAATCCACCTACATCACCTAGATTTCAAGGACATTGTTTTATCTATCAGAAATATGGATATAGAGAATATGAATGTAGATCCAAAGCTAAGTGGACATCCAATCAATAGGCTAAGGCACCTAAGAAGGATAATACATACAATTGGGACCACAATACATGGTATAGTTGTCATTACTGTGGAAAATATGGACATATTGGAGAAAATTGTTTAAAGACACATTTTAGAGGTAAATCCAAGAGTTGGATGAGTGGAAGTATGGTATGCTACAAATGCAATAAGATTGGTAACTTAAAGAAAGACTGCAACACACATATACCGAGCAATGAACAAAACAAGAATGAAGAAACTGTTGAGTAGATGAGAAATCAAATGAACAAGAGATGGAAGAAGAAAGAAGAAGCAAGCAGTAGTGGAGACAATAAACCAGAGGTCACCCAATCTGATGGATCAGGTGATCACACTACTTCAAACAAGTAAAGAAGGTATGTATGGGACTGAATCTTATAATGTTTTATTTTACATCAATTCCTAACATTTGATAAGATAAGGTCCATATTTGCATAAATTAAGATGGATTAGGACAGATTTGAGTAAGAAGCTACATTGTATATTTGATGCCAAGCATCAGTATTTTAGCCTATAGTGACAGAGTTACTAGTGTTTTATGAGCTCCTATGGTAGCTAAGATGTGATGTACACTGAGCCATAACCGAATGGTAGTATTGGCCGAACTTATGTTTACCGAGTAGACATGAGATTTTTGAGACAATTGTATCTTACATAAAAAGTGTACGAATCATTAATGAAGCCCTAATCTGACCATTTGAAGTTTATAAAGTGGGAATTTACCATTTATTCTCACTTCACCAACGATTTGAGAACTTTTCAAAGTGATTCTAGAGAGATTAACCAGAGCGATTTGAGCTAAGCGTGATTTGCAAAAATCTTCATAGTGTGCCATCGACAAATATTTGAGAACCATTTGTGCAAGGTATTTTACCGAGTTATCTATTTCACTAGTTGAACCCCTAAATTTGAAGAAATGAAATCTTCATCATCAGCTGTAGTTAAGAAGCAAGGGAAGGAAGTTTTCAATGTTCAACTTGTAAGGAACGACGCATGTAAGCCACAAAAATTCTAGGCCATTCCTGAGAGTGTGATTATGGGATATCTCACTAGAGCCCTATCGTCTATCCCTCAGAAGGTTTTGATGATCAATGACATTCACTCATGCTATATGTGTAAGAATAGAGAGATTGGAGACTATGAGATCAGAGAAGCATATGATATATTGTGTAGCAACGGGGTGTTGAAGCCTGAACACCAGAAGGTTGTCAAGCGAGGGTTGGTGCATGCTCTCAATTTCATGAAATTTTTTAAAGTTGAATGGATCAATGTTGTATTGAGCCATGTACATGACATGAAAATTTGGTTGGAAGATGGACTCGTCAAGATTGCCAAAGAAATGATACACTGGGTAATTGGATACCCTAACTTCATAGGAAAGAAAACCATGAGATGTCAAAGAAAGGAGGTAATTCAAGCCAACACACATGCGGCATGGAACAAACGGGGAATGAAAATTTCAACTATCACGGACCCAAAAATTGATTTTGCAATGAGGGTGATAGCTCATAAGTTTTATCAGTCTAGTCGGTTGGACAATGTTCCATGCATGGCAGTAGACCAAGCTTGGAAGATGGTGAAAACAAATCATACATATGACCTTGCCGAGCTACAACTGACAAAACATGCTGAGAACCTCACATCCATCAGAAAAGAAAAGAATTCTATGTGTAAGTTCAATTCTCTACTTGTCTGTCTATTTTTCTACATACATAATAGTTTTTCGACTGTTGGGGATGTAGCATGGGCTAAGAATAAACCTATCATATTATAGATTAGTGAGTTTATTGATCATATGGGTGAGAACTTTGAGAGTGTAATGGACAGTTACTTTGTAGAATTTAAGAAGAAAATGAGGAAAATAAGTAGGATCCCAGTATCACTAGTGGAAAAGTACTACACAGACATTTGTTTCCTAGTTGTACCGACTTTACTTATGCACAAGAAGTTACACTGAGAGTATCATGGCTAAGGCCATTACCTTATGAAGTGAATATAGATGAGACAAAAACAACAATCAAATCCCTATTAGCTGAAGAATTTGACAATAAGGCTACATATTTTGAAACATATGAGGAAGCTAAAACCAAAATAACCATGGGATTAAAATCTACTACCATGGAGAGGAAAATAAAGAAGATAGTGAAAAACCTCAAGAAAATATTAGGAGAAGAAGAGGTAGATGCACCTCTTGCATTGACTCAAGGATTAGGAGAAGATAAATCTAGTGAGTCAGAAGAAAGTGAAGAGGAGGAGATTGTAGTTGTGAATAAAGGAAAGAAGGCATCAGTTTTCGAGCCCATCAAGAAACCAGTACAAAAATATAAGCCTATTTCCTCCTCGGTACTTAGACCTAGAACTAGAGTAGCTTCTAATGTTATAGCTATCGAGCCACAAAAGAAGACCCCTACATCTGGGAAAAGAAAATAAGTTTAGGCTAATTTAGTGCTGAGCCAGATAAGGAAGAAACCAAGAAGAAAGCTTATCTTGGAAAAGGATGATGAGGAAACTGACAGTGATGAGGATGTAAAGAAGAAGGCTCCATCACAAAAGAAATCATTCACTATGGATGAAATATGCCACAACATCAAGAGCACTGCTGGCCTAGTAGGCTTTAATAAAATTAGATTTGAGAAACTGAGCATTGAGGACAAGGAGAGAGTCGAACAAGCTATGCTTGAGATGCTCTGTACATTCAAGATGACACCACTTCAATTGGGGAACTTGATTCTTGATGAATTGTACAAAATGATAGCTCATAAATGGTATGCCTTAATGACCGAGAAGCAAATCAGGGAGAGCACTCTTTCTCAAGTCATGCCTAACTTATCCCCTAAATACATCAAGCAGTATATGGAGCAGTATAGGCTCTGAGCATATTCCATCCTACAACACAAGGTTGAAGATACTGTGCAACAGAGCACAAGGTTATGGAAAATAATTTTTGGACTAATCATTGATAAGAGTCCACAATCGAGTACATCAAAGGGAGTAGAATTGGACAACAAGGAGGATGTCAGTGAACAAAAGGTTGAGAAGGAAGAAGATCAAAAGGCTGAAGAGAACAAGAAACAAGATGAGATAACTATTGTTGATATCACTGAGGACACTCCAGTGAAAATAAATAGTACATCCAAGGGAGTAGAATTGGACAAAAAGGAGGATTTTAGTGAACACAAATTTGAGAAGGAAGAAGATCAGAAGGCTGAAGAGAACAAGAAACATGATGAGATAACTATTGTTGATATCACTGAGGACACTCCAGTGAAAACAAATATATTGATTAAGGAAGAAATTCAGCTGCATATACAAGCCGAGCCAGCCAAGGATAAATTTCTACCAAGTATCAATCCAATATTACTACAAGTACAAGATTATCCATGGATTGAGAGCACATCAACTATTGATATTACACCAAAAAGCCCCCATATAGTCATAGTTGATTAACTAGTCTCACCAAGTGCTAATGCCGAGAAACATGACAAGTTGACAATCACAAAAAAGCCTACATCTGCCAAGGAGACAAGCAAAGAATAAGAAGAACAATCTGCATTGGTAGTAGTGAGTCCTCATGTGGAGGAGAAGGAAAAGGAAAAGAATAAGGAAGAGAAAAATTAGGACACACAAGAGCCTAAGGAACAAAAGGCAATAAAATATTTAATACAGATGTCGAGTGGGAACACACCTAGGAAGAAATCTCAAAAGAAGGAGAAATCTCCTGCCACATAGGTGAGAAGTTATAGTGATTCCTAAGTGGGACACTGATAACTTGACCTATGAATAGATGCAAATTTTGTAGGATCTCTTGAAGAAGAAGAGTAAACATGAAGAGATGAGGAGGGAACATCAACAAAAGTAGGTTTTACATGAAATTAAAGGTATTTTCATTGATGCTTTTGAGATGGATGATGTAAATGAATCTGCACCTATTTTGGAGAAACTTGTACATATTGTCAAGAGGGTGACTGATGATGACATCGAGGCCCATGACAAGTTATTGCAGTGGTCAAAAAGGAAGTTTGAGACCAAAGTACTCAATAAGGTCTCTGTATACATTGCAGTAAAACATGTATAACTCTCTACCTTAGTAAAAAAAATGGAGGAAGTTGTGCAGAATGCCCATTCTTTGTACAAAAAATTATGCAATGTTGAAGATTTTATAAAGGACAATCAAGATTTGATAGACAAACTATAGTTAGATCTAAATTCTACAAGTCAATCATTGAGCATGGATGCAAGTTCCAACTCTATTCATTTTACTAGGTTATTACATGACCAAGGTAGATTAGCCGAGTTGGTGGCTAATGATGGTAAAATATAGGCTAGACTACTCTCTATCCAAATAGTGTTAACACATCATCGCGAGGCTATGCAGAGGGAGTTAGTCATGACAAAGGAATTAGTTCAGAAAGACCCTCATCTTTCTATTGCCGAGAGCCTAGTTGAGCTAGTTGCCGAGCTAGAAGTAAAGTCCAAGGTTTTGAAGTCTATAAGGTCCAGTTGGGACAATGCATTAGGAATGGTAATCCAGCTTCACAAACCATTTTTGGACAAGTACTTTAAAACCCCTACGCCCTAGGAATTACAAGTGACAAAAATAAGGGGGAAATAGTATGACATGACAGAAAAGGGGAAAAGATAGAACAAGGGAAACTAAAATGATATAAGATATCAAAATTCAAAGCCAAAGCAGAATGCAGAAACAAACACAGTAGAATCAATGGTATGACATACTAATTTTTTCAAATGTGTATATTTGGTTATATGTCAAGAAAACAAAAGAGAAGAGAATCTTATGTATATATGTGCAATTTTTTTTTTAAAGATTGATTCAAGTCTTAGGGGGAGTATTCTATAGAAGTTTTGTATATTACTAAGTACTCAAGTAAATGTCATGACAAAGTGTTTTTGCCACTAATGTCAAAGGGGGAGATTGTTGATCCCTAAAGTTTTGTTGTCTATTAGTGTCTTACACTTAGTCATTCTCTAGGCAATGTTGGTCGGTCATCACTGCAACTGAGTCATCATGTATAGGCCAAGTCATGTATATTGTACATTTACAGAGCAGTAGTTATTACTGAGAAAGTTAGAGTCACCGAGTACTTTAGTAGTAACCGAGCAAATCTTATGCCGAGTTATGTAGAAATGTCAGTGTTGAGCACCAGGATATGAAGAACAGTGAGTGTTGAGTGCCAAAGATATCAAATGCCAAGCAAGCTAGATTTGACATATGTGTTTGTATTGGCACAAACACTTAGGTAAACTATTTTGGCCGACATCTATATTATATTTATTATTTTTTGAGGAAATCATGAAGGTTATTATGCTTTAGAATTGTAAACATTAATCCCTATGTAATTCATGGAACCAATCAAAATTAGGGAATGGTTAAGCAGCATATGAAGGTAATTTAGACCATTGATCTCAATTTATGGAGATGATCTATTGTCTTTATAAGATGAGATCTGAACCCTAAAATGTATCAAGGCAGAGTATGAGTATGAAAGGGATTTCATATATGCACAACAGAGAAGTATATTGATTATTAGAGATGAAGTTTAGTCATCAAGTAGAGCAGCGAAGGACAGAACAAAGACATATTTGATATAGAAGATCAAATCTATACTGGAAGGAGAAGATCTGTTATCAACAACACAGTGCAAACCGAAGGATAAGGTACTGAGATATTCTAACAGGTGAATCAGGGTAAATATCTTAACAAAGTGGTTTTGAGAGACCTAAGTAAATCTCTTAACCAAGTGCTTACTTTGTTGTAAGTTTAAAGCCTTTTGCAAGGTAGATTGTATAAGTCTCAAAGCTCTTAACAAGGCAGACCCCTCACAAGGTAGATCATTATTTTATGGTCAAACGTGTAGCCCTAACATGCAAACTTTAATACTGCAGTAGTAAAGATTTGTGGGTGTCATACCCACCCCAATTTTACCTTTCGAGGGTTTCTGGATAACCAAAATCATTGTGTTATGTTTTATTTTCATGGATGATGATTAGGATATTAGATCTGTCACAGTATTAAATTTGATGTTTATGATATGCAAAATAAAAGAATTGGTTGATATCTGATTCACCCCCCCTCTCAGTATCTCACTTTACCATAATATATTTCCAACACCTTTGACCTCATCTTGGGGGCATTTCCCTAAACCCGCGTTGAATAATTTGGGGGGAAATTGTGCTGATAAAAATTGTTAAGGTTTTGGGAGCATTGAAAATGTAATAGCACTATCTATATCATATGTGTTTTCCAAATGCAATAATCTCTTACATTTATATTGAGAATGAGCCAAGAAGAGACATGTCCCTTCATGGGACATGTCTATTCATTATTATGTAATTAATATAATGACAATTATGATTATACACACACACACATATATAATATCTCTTGAGTATTATATTAATTTCTCTAATATTTACATAATGATAATATATATATATATATATATATATATATATATATATATATATATATATATCTTCACTAGTATTGACTCATAATGTTTATCTGACTGAAGCTACAAAACATCAACACTCCCTCTTAGCTAGGGAGGATAAATCAATCCAATGTCAATGCTTATGATCCCTCACCATAGCTACACAAAACTGCTATAATCATTAACACTCCCTCTTAGCTAGGGAGGATAAAAATATTACCTCAAGGTAATATGTGAGTATAGATAATCATTTAAAGTTTATATCATTTTACTGATATTATGGGTAATGGATCTTCAAGTATCAACTCCATGATACTTAGCAAGTACTCAAAGCAATAGTCTCCAAATATCAACTCACAAGATATTCTCCTAATTTCTCAAAATGATTATCATGAGTAATGGTCTCCAATTATCAAATCCATGATACTCACCCAAGTACTCAGAGTAATGGTCTCCAAATATCAAGTCCATAATATTTACCAAGTACTCAATGTGAGTATAGATAATCATTTTATATTTATATCATTTTACTGATATTACGAGTAATGGTCCTCAAGTATCAAGTCCATGATACTTACCAAGTACTTAGAGAAATAGTCTCCAAATATCAACTCACAATATATTCACCTAATTTCTCAAAATGATTATCATGAGTAATGGTCTCCAAGTATCAAATCCATGATACTCACCCAAGTACTCAGAGTAATGGTTTCCAAATATCAAGTCCATGATATTTACCAAGTACTCAATGTGAGTATAGATAATCATTTTATATTTATATGATTTTACTAATATTATGAGTGATGGCCCTCAAGTATCAAGTCCATGATACTTAGCAAGTACTCAGAGAAATAGTCTCCAAATATCAACTCACAAGATATTCACCTAATTTCTCAAAATGATTATCATGAGTAATGGTCTCCAAGTATCAAATCCATGATACTCACCCAAGTACTCAGAGTAATGGTCTCCAAATATCAAGTCCATGATATTTACCAAGTACTCAATGTGAGTATAGATAATCATTTTATATTTATATCATTTTACTGATATTATGAGTAATGGCCCTCAAGTATCAAGTCCATGATACTTACCAAGTACTCAGAGCAATAGTCTCCAAATATCAACTCACAAGATATTCACCTAATTGCTCAAAATGATTATCACGAGTAATGGTCTCCAAGTATCAAATCCATGATACTCACCCAAGTACTCAAGATGTCTTGTATGATATGTGCACTAGTATCACATATGTGATACTTACCATATAGACATGATAATATATAGACTGATCATGACATATCTATAGATATTACGTCACATAATATCCACCATGAAGATCTCTAAGTCATCTAAGGTTTATTTAATGATATCAGCCTTATGATATCTACCATGATGTCTAAGAGATCCTAACCATCATGACATGTTTATGGATATCAAATCACATGATATCTATCATGATGAAGATGTTGCAAAGTCGTCACCTCACAACATAAATCAAATACAAGTGTTCATTGTCAAAAATTTGCCACCTTCTCTAATGTTCACAGGAGGGCCCATAAGTCCCAGAGTTACACACATGAAATCCACCTTGACTCATCTTAGAGGGTGGATCCATCATGGCTCATCCAAAAGGCGGAAACGAGGGCTTTTGCCTTAGAATTCTCTCTCAAAGTGAAGAATGCAATAACATACAAGATAATAGATCATAGATGTTGAAACTCCTTTTCATCTAAGGCTTCATTCTCCAACATACCAAGTTTATCTCGAAGGTACACAACCTTCCCTCTAGCAAGAAAATTGATGAGAATATCAACCATATGTTTTGTAGTGATAATGTACCATGAATAGCATACTTATGCACTATATCTCTTATATAGTTTGCATCTCTCTAGGTGAACCCAAAGTTATGTAGGAGCTAGCATAAAGACATTTCAACCAACACACATGAGACTCAATCTCATGATCATAGTCCTCTGGATTCTTCCTTTAAGGTCTTGTAAAAACCTCCTCACCTCCTCGTCCAATGTTGTTTTTAGATGAACTATCATACTCCCTTTGAATCTAATATCAACCTTATGTGAGAAAGTTGTATCTTTGTTCTTTAGTCTGTATTAAGCTCTTTTCTTGAATGCCCAACCATCTATCTAGGAATATCATGACCTAGATATCTGCATAAAAGCCTTCAAGCTCACATACATGGAACTACATCATTTGAATCACAATTCTTTTTCCTTTTATATTTTCTTGGTCACTAGGAAAACTATCTCGATATGGTTTACTCCCTCTGAATCAATGTGACGAAGATCCTTGGAAATCAAATAAGGTAGATCCTCTAGATGTTGTATTGACTCCCTTTGAAGCTTTGAGTACTAACATCAACATTTAACCTTCTCATCCAAGGTTGCCTCTGATGGTTCGTCAGACTTCTTATGAATGTGATATCAACCTTCTAACCTTCTCGTCCAAGGTTTCCTTTGATGGTTCGTCAGACTTCTTCTGAATGTGATATCAACCTTCTGACCTTCTTGTCCAAGGTTGCTTCTCTAGGTTTGTCCCTCTAAATGATATTTTATTTCTTTGAAGAAATGTTTCAGCCATCAACTCAATCCCATGACTGCAAGCATCAAGATATTTCTCTCTTGAATGAAATCACATATGTCTCTTGATTTGTCCCGAAAGTATTTCAAATAGATATTACAAATAGTTCATAAAACTAAATTATCCCAAAGAAATATTAATGATAAAAGCATACAAGATTTTCTATCCCAATGTTATAGTATGAATTTATAACTACAATTTTTTTTTTTTATGAACATTAATCAACATGGAATACTTATCTCTTGATTAATGTAATGATCATTTTCTTATTTTCACTAAAAAAAATATTTGTAGCTTTTAATCGAAGAACTCTCTTTGTTCAGAAATTTTCATAGACCCGTACATAGTCGATCATAAATTTTGAACCTGAAATTTTCTCTTTGATCACTCCAGTGAGATTCTTCTAAATTTTATTATCACAAACATATCCAAAATTTAGTAAAATTCAATGGTGAATTTGTGAGATATAGTCCTCGTACTGAGACTGCATTTTTTGAGATAGTCACACATTCACCATCAACAAACTACTCTCTTACATATGCAACTTGGCTCTGATACCATGTTAAGGTTTTGAGATCATTACAAATGTAATAGTACTATATCGTATGTGTTTTCCAAATGCAATAATATCTTAAATTTATATTGAGAATGAGCCAAGAAGAGACATGTCCCTTCATGGGACATGTCTATTCATTATTATGTAATTAATATAATGACAATTATGATTATATATAAACACACACATATACATATATAAATATATAATATCTTTGAGTATTATATTAATTTCTCTAATATTTACATTATATATATATATATATATATATATATATATATATATATATATATATATATATATATATATATATATATATATATATATATATATATATATATATATATATATATATATATATGAACATGATAAAATGTGGTGTAATGTATGTAATGTGGTAAAATGTGTGTGAAGGTGGGGGGGTAATAAAGTGTAAGAATGTAAATCTGTGATGAAAAATGTTATGGACATACAAACTAAATAAAATAGGAATACTTATATTGAAAGGAGGCTGATGCGAAAATCACTATTTTCTGTTGTTTGTGCTCAGTTTTGAGAGATTCTGCAACCTGCTTCGGTCTGGAAATGCCGAGACAGAGAAAACCCAAAATTTTTTTACCTTTTTGAGGGAGGCCGACCTTGACCTAAATAGTGGGGCACAATCTTACCCCTCACTAAAGGTTGACCTTGACCCAAAACAACTCCGATGGAAATTCTATTCGCGAACCCCAAAAGTTCACTGAAAAGGGTATCCAGATCTGAACTACAATTCATTGTCATGTACCTGTACTTGCAAGAAAAATGGTTTTGTTGTTTGGCTGAGGGGTTTGCCTTAGTCAAACCTTGGTTTGAAATCAACCTTAATAATGGAATTGAAAATAGAGAATGGTAGCAAGTAGTAGAAGTAGATCTAACAATGAAGCTATAATATTCAATAGATATGCAATTATATTTCAAATGTAAACAAGTATGTTGATATGAAAGCTTGAACACAACATTAACGTATGTAAATCAAAACCTCCATGATTGTATGCTTGGAATCCACCTTGAGTGAAGAATGAATAGATCTTGAAGATGAACAAAGGATCTTGAAGGAAGATCACACCACCATGATGGATAGATCTAGGGTTTGAATGATGAATCTTGAATGCTTGAATGGATGATTGCTTGAATGAATTTTCTTGAGAATGGATGCTTTACACCTCACTTGCTTATGATCTCCTTGAGAAAAACTTGAGCACTTGATCTCAAAAATTGATTTCTTGATCATGAAAGTGGATGCACTTGATTGAGAGATGGAATTTCTTGATTGTGGATGTGAAAATGAGAGAGGAAGGCTTCCTTTTATAGTGATCTAGGGCACAAACTTCTAGAGAGGTCGACATTGGAGAATCAAATCCTAATTAACCTTAACCCCTAGAAATGGACCTAGATTAAATGCAATTTAAGAGTACCATTCCAAACTTTGAAACATCTGACTCAGAAGCGGGAAAATAAAACTTTCTGAAGCCCAATATCCTGAAACCTCTAGAACTTGAAAATTGGACCCAGGGTCAAGGTCGAGGTTGACTTTGACCTAGGTCAGGGTTGAGGTCGACTCTACCCTAGGTTAGGGTTGAGGTTGACCTTGACCCAGGAGGTCGACTTTGACCTTGAGGTCTCAGATCTCAAATTCTCAGGACCAGGTGCCAGAAAAAGGCTAAAAATAGGTGGAGAGAGAAGCAGAATAGGGGAAAGAGCCAGATCCATGAAAAGACCTATTCAAGGTGCTTGACATGACCCCATACCACTTACTCAGAGGGATAAAAGTTCTTAACATGGAAGTGCTTCCATTTTAAGATGATACATTAAGCCCCCACTTTAGCAAGAGTATGGATTCAATGCAAACTCTTGGTAAAGGAGAAGAAATAAGAGAGCCAAGTGGATTCACAACAAGATAAAATAACAATTAGCTTAAGGAAACAAGCCCCCAGGCTAAAATATTCTAACTCAAGACACACGCACGAGGGTGCGAAAAGATAAAGAGAGGGGTTAGTACTAAAACAAACCCAAATCAACTAGTAGAGGAAACCTTGCTAAGAAATATTCCTATACTAATATCATATTTGGAAAGCTATCATAAAAGCATAAATCATTACATAAGAAAGATGAGCAATACTATAAATAACATAGCTTCATGATCTGGTCCTACTAGCATGAAAGTGAAAAGAGAGAAAAGAGAAAGTGATTACCTCGCCCAGTAAGATGCCCACCTTACTGTGAATCACCAAGGAGGGAGAGCCAAACAGGTGGCCAAACCTGATAGTTCACCCATAAACCATGCTTTGTAATTGTAATGCATCTTTTGACAGCTTCTAGAATATCCATAGATCCACCTTCTTGTATCACTATGAATATGAAATGCGTGTCTCCTCAGGATTTAACAACTTATGTGTTAGCTTGTGATGACTGATGAGGAAAGTACTATCTAGGAAAGTACTGTACACTTTTCCTCTTGACCTCGTCGGGGAAAATTTTTTTGAGGCTGACATATTTTTGGCTATTTTTGGGCTGACATATTGTAACTCATTATAACCCTACAGCAGAAAAATATTGTATAATATGGCTTAGGGTTAGGGATTTCATAATGTATGATTTTAGTACTTGCGGCAGAATTGAGCTGTAAGGGATTACAGATTGTAATCAGGTTGTAATCACTGGATAATAATAATATTGGACTCACTGTTGGTGGATGTAGCCCAAGGATTGGGTGAACCATGTTAAATCTTTGTGTATTGTGTTCTCTTCTGTGTGGTTTATTGTTTTCTAATATTGGTTATATTTGCATGTAATTGTTATTTCTACCTTGTTAATCCTAACAAGTGGTATCAGAGCGAGGTTGTTTTTCAGTTATCCTCTACAAGAAGATATCACGATTTAGTGGGAGTCTCACGGTTGAGTGGGAGCAATGGCAGATGAGGGTAGGTTGAAGGTTGACAAGTTTAATGGGCAGAACTTTCAGTTATGGAAAATGAAAATGGAGGACTATCTCTATCAGAAGGATCTATGGCGGTCATTGGAAGGAAAAACCAATAAACCGGCAAGCATTTCTGATGAGGACTAGACAATTCTTGATAGAAAGGCTCTTGGTAGTATTTGATTATGCCTGGCACAATCGGTGGCATTCAATATTACATAAGCAACAAAGACTGAAGATTTGATGAAAACCCTAACAAAGTTGTATGAAAAGCCCTCCGCTTCAAATAAGGTATTTCTCATGAAGCATTTGTTTAATATGAAAATGGTGGAAGGTGGGTCATTTGCTAATCATTTAAATGAGTTTAATACAGTTACTAGTCAATTAAATTCTGTCAATATTATTTTTGATGAATAAGTCAGGGCTCTCTTGATTTTGTGTTCTTTGCCTAAAAGATGGAATGGCTTTGTAATGGCTGTTAGTAATTCTGTTTCTAGTTCTAATACCCTAAAATATGATGATGTTATTAGTGTTATTCTGAGTGAGGAAATTTGTAGGAAAAGCTCAAGTGGATCCACATCAGGTAGTGTCTTAAATGCACAAAGCAGGGGTAGAACCAATGAGAGAGAAAACAACTTTAGAAATCATGGGAAATCAAGAGGAAAATCAAAGGGAAAGAGGTCCAAATCCAAAGGGGCAAACAATTGCTGGTACTGTGGAAAACCAGGTCATAAGAAGAAAGATTGCTAGTCTCGGAAGAATAAAGGAGACAAACAAGAAGGTAACAAGGAGGCAAATGTGGTAAGTAATAAACCCAAAGAGGATGCCTTGCTTCATTCTTTAGAAAGTATTGATGATTCATGGGTTTTAGATTCTGGGGCTTCATTTCATGCTACACCCCATAGAGGTTACTTTCTTGATTATGTCCAAGGGGATTTTGGGCTAGTTTATCTGGGAGATAATGAACCTTGTCAGATAGATGGAAAGGGAAAAATTAAGGTTAAGTTGTAGGATGAGAATCATTGGCTACTACAAGAGGTAAGACATGTTCCAAGGCTGAGTATGAATTTAATTTCAGCAGGGCAACTGGGTGATGAGGGTTGCACAGTTACTTTTAATGATAGAAATTGGAAGGTTTCAAAAGGTTCCTTAGTAGTAGAAAAAAGTGTGAAAGTAGGCACCTTATATCTTTGTACAGGTCATACTGTTCCTTCTACTTTAATGATTTCAGAAGATAATGAATGTTCAGGAACATTGGCTGCAATTGAGCAGGAAGAACATCAAACCATTGCTATAGATTCTGACACAACACTGTGGCACAACACACTCGAGCACATGAGTGAAAAAGGTATGAAATTAATTCATTCAAAGAAAGTTTTACCTGGTCTGAAATGTGTCAATATGGATTTTTGTGAGAGTTGTGTGTATGGAAAACAAAAAAGAGTTAGTTTTGTGAAGAGTGGGAAGGAAAAGAAAAATGAGAGATTAGAGCTTGTGCATACAGATGTATGGGGACCAGCTCAGGTATCTTCCCTTGGTGGCTCTCTGTATTATGTTACATTTATAGATGATGCAACAAGAAAAGTATGGATTTATTTCCTTAGACAAAAATCTGATGTATTTCAAACTTTTAAGAAATGGAAATGCTTGGTTGAGAATGAGACTAGTAAAAGGTTAAAATGTCTCAGATCTGATAATGGTGGTGAGTATTGTAGCACAAAATTTTAATATTATTGTTCCTCTAATGGTATTCATAGGCAGAAACTTGTACCAAAGACTCCACAAGAAAATGGAGTGGCTGAATGCATGAACAAGACAATAATGGAGCGTGCAAGGAGTATGAGGTTGCATGCTAGGATGCCCAAAAACATGTGGGCAGAGGCTATGAACACTTCTATTTATTTAATCAATAGATGCCCCTCTACTCCTTTGGAATGTGGTATTCCAGAGGAAGCATGGAGTGGTAAGAAGGTGAGTTATTCTTTTCTCAAAACCTTTGGTTGTGAAGCTTTTGCACATATAGATTCTGAAAATAGAACCAAGCTAGAAGCTAAGTCAAAGAAATGTGTATTTTTTGGATATGGCATTGATGAATTTGGTTATAAGCTTTGGGATTTTGAAAATCATAAAATTGTAAGAAGCAGGGATGCCATATTCAATGAGAAAGTATTGTACAAAGATCTGTTGTAGCAACATGAGATGAAAGAAAATGACTATGTAGTACTGGATGATACTCCAAAAGATGATGTTCCAGTAGTTCCTTATGCTCCACAACAACAACAACAACAAATACCACACACCCCAGTGAATGTTAGATGGTAAAAAAGGCTAAGTAGACCTCCAAAAATATTTTCTCCATCTTTGTATTCTATTTTGTTAACAGATGCTGGTGAACCTGAATGTTATAATGAAGCTGTGTAGGTGGATACAAAGATTCAGTGGGAGTTTGTAATGACAGAGGAAATAGACTCCTTGCTGAAAAATCACACTTGAGATTTATGCAAGTTACCTGCAGGTAAAAGGTCTTTACAAAATAAATGGGTTTACAGGCTAAAAGAAGAGGATGGAGGTAAGAAAAGATTTAAAGCCAGGTTAGTTGTAAAAGGATTTGCACAGAAAAAGGTTATTGATTTTGATGAGATATTTTCTCCAGTTGTTAAAATGACTTCTATCCGTACTGTTTTAAGTATTGTGGCTACTGAAGATTTGCATTTAGAGAAAATTGATGTTAAAACAACTTTTCTTCATGGTGATTTGGATGAAGAAATATATATGGTCCCGCCACAAGGATTTGAGGTCAAGGGTAAGGATAATTTGGTGTGTAGATTGTAGAAAAGTTTATATGGCTTGAAGCAAGCACCTCGGCAATGGTATAGGGTAAAAGCACAATAAGCTGTCACCCTTTTACAAAGGAAGAGGCTAACAAAATCAAAGTTGTTCAACTTCAATAGTATAAAAATGACATTTATGTTTAGAATTTGAAGATGATGTAAACTAATTAAATGTGATAAAATGGATGAAGTTTATGATTAATATTTTTAATATTTTTTTTGAATAAGAATTGATATGTTTTTTAAAATTTTAAAGACAAATTTTCAGCTGCTAAAAAATGCTGAAAATTAGGGGTCTAGTTCCCACCAAAAAATTATATGTAAATAAACAAATTTTCCCCTAATTTCAAAATATGTCATAGATGACATATATATCTAGTGCATAAAGAAATAAAAATTGGTTTGTGACTTATATTTTCTCTTTTATAACAATTCAAATTCCAAATCACTTAAATAGACAGTTTTCATCTCGCAACATATTTTTCATAAGAAATCTATCCCAATCAATAAAAGAAATATATATTCTTGAAGAGGACTCTCTCCTTTAGTGCACCATGTGTTTTTCAAATTTATTTAATATGATTTACTATTTTTTTCTTTCTCTAAATCAACATTTCCTTGACTGTTAAAATACCTACTTGTAATTTCTTTTAATTACAATAAACTATGTCTAATTAAAACACTATAAAATCTATATGAGGATATTCTTGACTCCAATCTCTAAAGAAGGGTATTTTTTAATTTTCAAAAAAATGTCATTAAAAATATTAGGACTTATTGAAATGCCACTTTTTTGAAATAATTTTATTTTTATGGTAATTAGACCCAAAGTGATATAAAACATGCATTTAATAGATATTTCCAATTGGAAAAGTTAAAAAACTTATCTAACTTAGCTATAATGAATTTAGCTAGACCATGTGTTTGCCAAAATTAATTTCTAGTTAGAAATACTAAAATTCAGCTGTGCTAATAAGTTAGCCTAAAAGGTGACACCTGATTGTACTTTTACCCTATATTAAATTTGACACTTTTATGAATGAGCATGGATACAGTCGGTGTCATTCTGACCATTGTGTTTATTTTAAGAGCTTGGATGATGACAACTAAATTATTTTATGTTTATATGTTGATGATATGCTTGTAGCTGGGTCTAACATGGATCACATTAAGGGGTTGAAACAATAGTTAGCACATTCATTTGCTATGAAGGATTTGGGGGCAGAAAAATAAATCCTTGGTATGGAAATTTGTAGAGATAGGAAAAATAGGAAGTTGTCTCTATCTCAAGCTGATTATATTGAGAAGGTATTGCAAAGTTTCTCTATGGAGAATGCCAAAGCTATCAGAACACCTTTGTCTGGTCATTTGAAATTGACTAAGGAGATGTGTCCTAAGACATCAGAAGAAGAGGCAAAAATGTCTAAGGTGCCTTATGCTTCAGCTGTAGGGAGCTTAATGTATTCTATGGTATGTACTAGGCCAGATATTACACACGCAGTGGGAGTCGTTAGCCAATATATGAGTAACCCTGGTATTGAGCATTGGAATGTAGTCAAATGGATTCTTAGATATTTGAGAGGTACATCTAGTAAGTGTTTACACTTTGGGGGTTCTACTAGTACTGTACAAGGCTATGTTGACTCAGATTTGGCAAGAGATATAGATAGCAGGTGGAGTACTACAGGTTATGTATTTACTATTGGTGGGACAACAATGAGTTAGATTTCTCGACTACAAAAGGTGGTTGCTTTATCCACTACAAAGGTAGAGCATGTTGGTGCTACAAAGGCAACCAAGGAGATGATATGGCTTCAATTCTTCATGGAAGAATTGGGACATCCATAGACGGATAATTTTTTGCATACAGATAGCCAAAGTGCCATTCATCTTGCGAAGAATTCTACTTTGCACTCAAAGATAAAACACATACAGTTGCAGTACCATTTCATTCAGTCAGTTTTGGATGATGGGAAGTTAAAGCTGGAAAAGATTCATACAGATGATAATCCAACAGATATGTTTACAAAGGTAGTAACAAGGGAGAAGTTGAACTCATGTTCAGCTTCAATTGGTCTTCTAAACTGAACAAAATAAAGGAACAACTGAGTCTAGGGTGGTTCGATCCAATGGGAGCCTCATATGGTAGCGGTATTGCTACAGGATCAATCTCCAAGTGGAAGGTTTTTTAGTGTGGATACTGATTAGTCAGCAAGTGGGAGATTGTTAGCTTGTGGTGACTAATCAGGAAAGTACTATCTAGGAAAGTACTGTACACTTTTCCTCACGACCTCGCCTGGGCAAATTTTTTTGAGGCCAACATATTTTTGGCTATTTTTGGGCTGACATATTGTAACTCATTATAACCCTAAAGCAAAAAAATATTGTATAATATGGCTTAGGGTTAGGGATTTCATAATGTATGATTTTAGTACTTGCGACAGAATTGAGCTGTAATGGATTACGGATTGTAATTAGGTTGTAATCACTAGATAATAATAATATTGGACTTGCTGTTGGTGGATGTAGCCCAGGGATTGGGTGAACCACGTTAAATCTTTGTGTATTATGTTCTCTTTTGTGTGGTTTATTATTTTTTGATATTGGTTATATTTGCATGTAATTTTTATTTCTGCCTTGTTAATCCTAACATTATGTGCATTACCCTCAGAGGATTTAGCATATAAATGAAAAACTATAGTACAAGGGAGACCCTATATATGCCCCCCCTCCTTATCATGGCTTTCTACTAGACATGATAAGGAAGAGGAAGAGGATACCTACTTCACAATGTAAGGAGATATCCTATTTACAATAATGTATACTACATTCCTAGTGAAGGGTATTGACCCCTACATCCAAGATTATAGATAATTGTGAAAAGGATATGTCACTTATGGAAAAGGATCCTCAAAGAAAGAGATCTTATCAACAAGACCCCCACCATAGAGGAGTGCTTTTAGATAAAATATCATCTTTCAAAGATAAACAAGAGGGAACAAAGATTCAATCATCAAGCCCCTTGCAATCAAGAGGATGAGGAATCTTTGAAATGAGGGAAACAACTCTAATCACTAGAGCAAGGGAAAGAGTTTATAAAGAACATAATTTGAAAAATAGAGAAGAGGTGATGACCTAGGAAAACAAAATCTCATATAAAAAGGATATCCATTGTCAAAACATCGGTCAGTATAATGAAATAATGTTACCAAATAAACAAATGCCACTAAGCTAAGGAAAGCAGTTCCCTAGACAAAGAGAAAGAAAGAACCTTGCCCCCCAGGGATGAGAGAAAGGGATACCTTTGCAAAAAAAATGTTTTGGAAAATATATCTTGAATAGAATCTATGGATGATTATAAACATAATACAAAACCATAGAGAGATAGGATAGAAAGAATACCGATTAAGCTCAAGACACAATATATGCTAAAAGCCTAATGGATCCTAGGAGACTGGATGGAAATACACCTCTTGCCCCCCAGTCTAGAGACAAGAGGAGAATAAATCTATATTATATCATAATGAGGGGTATCCCCTATATCAAAATTATGAAGGAATTGTAAAACTACATGAGAGTGATATATAATTCCTAAAGTAGCTCTTTCCCTAACATATAACTTGAAATTCTTACAATCGACAAGTAAATGTGTATTACTATAATGAAAAGGAAATTTGTACTTGGATAAAGCATCTTTCAGCATAGGTTTAAATATTTATTTCTTGGAATTCATTAACTAAACATACACCTTCTTAGCTACATCTTGACGGGTATCAGGGTTATCTAAGGTAGGTGTAGGAAGAAAAGGAGGATGACGATCAACATCAACCACCTTGATTTGAGATTGTGAACAACCAACACCATGCATATCCTGTTTAGGGGGTATATGAACTGGATACTTGATACCATGCTCATTAACTCCAAGCCCTAAACCTCTATAACCTTATTTAGTCATCATATTGAACCCTGTAGTGTACATATCATGTAAAGCTTCTACAAGAGGTGATTTTTTATCATGCTCATGAGTAAAGGTTGTATAAGGTGGAATAATAGGTTTTGAAGAAGTTTCTTTACCCTTTCTTTTAATATCATCATGAATCGGAGGAGAAGGTAAATCAAAGAAGTCTTGCACATCTGCATCCTGAACTATAGCTCGAATCCCATCATATGTATGGGAAGAACTAAGATTAACAGATGGAGAATTAGGCATCGGATTAGGAATAGGAAGGTTAGGAATCAAATTAGGAAGATTAGGAGATGATGTATCATCTACCAAATTCTTCACGTAATCCAAAAGAGCAATAATGTTACCACATGAATCTTTAATGAAACTTTTGAAAGTAGGAAGACTAGTATCAGTCAATTTCACAAAAGCATAGGTGAGTGCAAAATGAAGGGTCATCAACATAATGAAGTGAATGATACTCTCATAAACATCATAGGTATGGTAAAGAGATGCTAAAAGAAGGGTAATATAGAACATAATCACACAGTAAAGCATCTTAACAATCTTCATAGTAAATGAAATGTAATAAATATTTTTGGATTTTGTTTGAATATATAGATTTTTTTGTATTTTTGAATTTAAAATGCAAGAGCATAAAAGAAATCTAATCTTGATGCAAGAAAAGAAAAGACCTAACACCAAAAAGAAGAAATTTTCTAATCACAAGATAATACAAAGGGAAATCTAACACAACAGGGCATCTAAATCCACAAAAGATAGGGGGTAAGTTTGTCGCGTTCACCAAAATGAATAGGATAAAATGTGGTGTAATGTGGTAAAATGTGTGTGAAGGTGGGGGGGGGGGGGGAGATAATAAAGTGTAAGAATGTAAATCTATGATGGAAAATGTTATGGACATACAAACTAAATAAAATAGGAATACTTATCTTGAAAGGAGGCTAATGCATAAATCATTGTTTTCTAATGTCTGTGCTTAGTTTCAGGAGATTCTGCAACCTGCTCTGGACTGGAAATGTCGAGACAAAGAAAACCTAGAAAACTTTTACCTTTCTAAGGGAGGTCAAACTTGACCTAAATAGTGGGGCACAATCTTACCCCTCATTGAAGGTCGACCTTGACCTGAAACAACTTCGACAAAAAATTTGTTTGCAGATCCTGGAAGTTCCCCGAAAAGGGTATCTAGATTTGAACTACAATTTGCTGTCCTGTACCTGTACCTGAAAGAAAAATGGTTTTGTTGTTTGGATGAGGGGTTTGCCTTAGTTAAACCCCAGTTTGGAATCAACCTTAATAATGGAATTGAAAATAGAGAATGCGAGCAAGTAGTAGAAGTAGATCTAACAATGAAACTATGATATTCAATAGATATGCAATTGTATTTCAAATGTAAACAAGTATGTTGATATGAAAGCTTGAACACAACATTAACATATGTAAATCAAAACCTCCATGATTGTATGCTTGGAATCCACCTTGAATGAAGAATGAATAGATCTTGAAGATGAACAAAGGATCTTGAAGGAAGATCACACCACCATGATGGATAGATCTAGGGTTTGAATGATGAATCTTGAATGTTTGAACTAAATCCCTTCAAAGGCTTGAATGCTTGAATCCTTGATCTTCAATGGAGAACTTGAATGCTTGAATGGATGATTGCTTGAATGAATTTTTTTGAGAATGGATGCTTTATACCTCACTTGCTTATGATCTCCTTGAGAAAACCTTGAGCACTTGATCTCAAAACTTGATTTCTTGATCATGAAAGTGGATACACTTGATTGAGAGATGGAATTGCTTGATTGTGGATGTGAAAATGAGAGAGGAAGGTTTTCTTTTATAGTGATCTAGGGCACAAACTTCTAGAGAGGCCAAAATTGGAGAATTAAATCCCAATTAACCTTAACCCCTAGAATTGGACTTAGATTAAATGCAATTTAAGAGTTTACCATTCCAAAATCCGAAACAGCCAACCCAAAAGCAGGAAAATAAAACTTTCTGAAGCCTGATATCCCAAAACCTCTAGAACTTGAAAATTGGACCCAGGGTTAGGGTCAAGGTCGACTCTGACCTAGGTCAGGGTCAAGGTCGACCTTGAACCAGGAGGTTTACTTTGACCCTGAGGTCTTGAATCTCAAATTCTCAAGACCAGGTGCCATAAAAAGGCTGAAAATAGGCAGAGAGAGAAGTAGAATAGGGGGAAAGAGCCAGATCCATGAAAAGACCTATTCAAGGCACTTGACATGACCCCAAACCACTTACTCAGAGGGCTAAACATTCTTAACATGGAAGTGCTTCCATTTTAAGATGATACTACACACACACACACACACATACATATCTTCACTAGTATTGACTCATAATGTTTATCTGACTGAAGCTACAAAACATCAACAAAAATGATAAAAAATTACCTCCAAGTCTGATTAGGCTCCATATAACAACAATGAAGCATTGAGAATTCTTGGGAGGTCATCCATCCCAGTACTATTCTAGCTCAACCATACTTAACCACAAAATTTCTACCATGGTTAAGCCCACTTTGCTTACAACCCCATTTGCAAAACCTTCAACAAGTGTTGTGCCTTATGAACTATTAATTATAAAGGCCCTTAAGCTCATCAATTGATAAGTAGGAGATATTTTCCATAGAAAGTCAAATTGTGACATTGCTATCATGATTCAATTGTGTAGTGTTTGAGTCAAACTGATTGACCCATGTTTCATGAGTAGTGATTCACAAGAGCCCATCTTTTTGGAATGAGAAACTTATTAGATGGTTTATGTGTTATCATTTATGGGAACTAACTACATTAAACATGTTCACATATTAGTATTTGATCTAACCAGAGGTCAAAATACAGAATTGGTGAAGTTTGGCAGTTAACATTGTAGTTGAACATTTTCAGTAAAAGGTTCTGTACAGACATCTAGTCCCATACTTTGAGGTAAAAACCTAGAGGAAGACTCATGAAGGTATATTATACCTTATCCCATATTCAAAATGTTATAAATTATGTTTTTATCATGATATGAAGATCTATGTGACATTTGTTGGGTATATAGTGAAGAACATCGACAATGTGATGTAGATCCTTGTGTGGATCTATCAAATCAATTTTTGTGATTGATTTTTGAGTTTGAGGATGATTGGTTGACATGGTGGCTAGCATGTGATCTATTAATTCAGGTCCACATTATGTTTTTCAATTAGATCTAGTTGATAATTATACATTTTTTTATCATTTTGGTAAATGTTCTTGAGGCCGACCAGTGGATGATGAATTATTGGTAGAGGATATATAAGATCAATTTGGTTGATCATTTTGGCATGTATGGTGTGTATTGATGCATGAATAATGTTGATTTGAGGTCCAAATAATAGTAGAGCAGAGATATAGAATGAAGTGTATTGATTCAGTATAGTGAGCTTAATTGGAACTATTTTGGCATTTGTAGATGCTACAAATTAGTTCAACTTATATGTGAATTTGAAATAATTGTATAGGCAGTAAGCCTTTTTTTAATTGAGTAGTGAGCTCTAGGTAGTGTTCCTGAATGCATGTGCATTCTTTTTGTAAACCTTTAACATGGTATAATATTTTTGTAGAGTATTATTCCTTGTGGGTTCCATCCCCACTATGGTTTTTCCCTTGAAAAGGTTTCCACAATAAAAATATTAGTGTAATGGTGTTGTGGATGATTATTTTATGCTTCTATAATTTAATTTTTATTGCATGTGGTTTATGGTTTAAGAATCAAATCAATAAGGTTAAAAATTATAAGACACTGATTCACCCCCTCTCAGTGTTCCTTAATACCAATAATTGGTATTAGAGCTTTGTGCCTTAGAGGAATTCTAGTATCTTGAGGAAGATCCTGATGGGTGATTCAATGGTTCCAAATAGTGTTAAAAAACAACTCCTAGTTCAACTTGAAGATCTTGATCAATCTAATGCTAAAGTTGTAGAATTGAAGAAGAGTCTTAAGGAAGCTAAAAATTTCATTGAGATGCTAAAAGAGAACTTGAAAAAATCCATGGATATGAGGAAGGAACTTGCTGATAATCTTAAGCAAAAAGGAATCTATGATGATTCTCAAACCTTGATAGTGAAGACATATGAATGTGTACATCTTGTAAAAGACAAAGAAAACCTGAAGCATGAGATGGAATCTATGGTGATGAAGCTAACTAAGAAGATTGTGGAAAGGAAGAATAATGAGGAGAACCTTGATCGGTCCTTGAAGGAAAAATATGATGAATGCTACAAATTGAATTATGAGATTGGATAGCTACAACTTGATCTAAAATAATCCATACATAATGAATAATAACTTGAAAGGGTGAATGATATTCTTAGGAGTGATTTCTGCAAATGAATTCAAGGAGAAGTTCAAGGCCAACTTAGTGAAGCTTCATGGACAACTTGAAATTTAGAGAATGAAAGGTGATACACATGGTCTTGGATTTGAGAAAGGAGAAAATTCTAGATTTGGCCAAAGCAATCCCTCATTAGACAATTAGAATGACAATCCTAAAAGGTCACTGATAAGACAACCCAATGCTCAAAATTTTAATAGTAGATGCTTTGTATGTGATAAATTTGGTCATAGGGCTGCATAATGTAGAAATAGAATAAATGCTACCATTTTTTCTAGTCAATGTTTCAAATGCAATAACTATGGGCACAAATCAAGTGAATCCAAGATGAAAAATACTCCTAACAAAGAAAAAGTTAGATGTTTTACATGCAACAATTTTGGACATAGTGCTAAGAAACATAGATCAAGAGGAAACCAAGTGAAATACATGTATGGTCAATCAAATGTGGTGTGCTACAAATACAACAATCCAGGTCATATTGCAAAACTTTATAGAATTGGAAATGTGAACATGAACATAAGAGGTCTGGTGAACAACAATAACATGCAAAACAATGATAAGGACAAACATACATTTTATGTGGAAGAGCTTAGGAAGTAGATGAACAAGATATGGGTACCAAAAATTGATAGCAATACAAACCATGGGTTCACACCTGAATCTAGTGTGGAAATTCCTTCACAAAATTGAATTTAGGCCTTCGAGCTAGGGGTAGATTTATTGAAAAATACATGTAACTCCCTTATGTGACTTGAACCCTGGATGTGAACATTTGATTCATATGTATCAATATTTTTTAGTCATTTTTGAAGCAATTTCGAAGGTTCACAAGCATATTTGAGAGGTTCGTAGAAAGATTTTGCATCTCAGTTTGAAAACTGAACAAGATAGGGTACAAAACATTTATTGCATCTAAAATTTAGATGTACGGATGGTCAAAAAGGAATTTGATTATTTCATTCTTCACTTTGTGACTGAGAACAAGCATTTGGATATCTCTTGAAGGTTATTTCTGTGAGATCTAAGGTGTTGGAAGTGGTTTTGTGATTGAACCCTTATTCGATGGAAAATAGGTATTTCTATGTGTTATTTGAAATATTGTACTTTTGATTATGGATAGACCTTAGATAGAGGATATAATTGAGTGCCCTAGAACCATATTCAATAAGAAACCTTACAAATTAATTGAGGATGATCTAGAAGGGGTATTCTTGACTGTTCCATACAATGTGTTACACATAGAAGATATTAGGGTTTATATTCATTACAATTTGGAAGAATTAGTTGAATATCATATTCATAAGTTTTATTCATCTGAGTTATCTACAAATTCTAACTTGAAAGATGAGTACAAAGTCCTTGAGGAGAAGAAACTAGCTCAAGTCATTAAATTTCCTATTTTTGATGAAAATGAATGGATTATATATGTGTTGAGAAAAATTCATGTAAAGTACATATGGATAGACAAATCCTACAAGATTAAAAAGGAGGTTCTTAGGATAGTTACAAGTTTTAATGCATTCGATGATGTTCTTGCACTAAAATATATCAAGAACAATCTTGTTAATAAACTTACTGGATCTTAGTGGGATAAAAGGGCTATGACTATCAATGACATTATTCAACTAGAGGTAAGGTTTGCAACTATGGTGATTGGTTAAAAGATATATCATTCCAATGGAGATAATTCAGTATCTAGTGGTAACAAGATGGTAACTATGATTGGAGTGAAATATTAAGAGTTCAATTGTTGGAAAATCTTGCTAAGATCAAGGAAAAAAAATAGTCAAATATGGTACTTTGATTATATGCCTATTCTTCTATTTCTTTAATGAGTTCCTTAGTATAGGAAATATTTAATGGTCTACTAATATACTTGTTACAGTTCAAATTAGATAATTTATGTACATGCTTGATAATAAATCAAGGAAGAGCACCTTATGGTGTTTCTTCAAGGATTTCTAAGGGAATATTCAATTAAGGGAAAGGATCCCTAAATATATTGTGGAAAAATATGAGGATACTATATGATTTTTGGTTGAGATAGATGATTGATTAATGGAGGAAGTGGAACCTAGAACATCTTGGATAATGCCTATGGGATATGAAGCAGATGGTCATATTCTTGATGCCTATGCTCAAGATCTATTGAAGAGGCCTATTGATCATAACGAGGAAAGGTTTGCTACCTTAAAAGAAAATAACTTAGAGACACATTTAGAAGTGAAAAAACCTAGCAAAGAGAGGAGAGTGAGAAATGAAGTATGATATCTTGTAGAGAGTTTTGTTATTCCAATGCAGAAATTGAGAGAGGCATATGGAGGCAAAATAAAAGAAGAAAAAAGAACCAATTGATGTAGAGGTTTCTACTCCCAGTGCTACTCCTATTTCTTCTTCTAACCCTAGGAAATCAAGAATTTCTGCACCATCTACAAGTCCATCGAAGCTAGTTAGTACACCAAAGACAAAGAGTATCAACAAACACAAGAAAAATAATCTGACAATGAGGCCAAAAGGGTAAAGGAAAAGAGCACAAGGAAATATCAAGCAACACTAGATGATGATGAATCCACAAAGTATGATAGTGCAGTCAAGGAATTGAAATCCAAAGGACCTAAGATAAAAAAAGTTTCAAAGACAAAGCCACTTGATGAAGAGAAAGGAGGCAATAAGATGAAACTTGAAATTGATAATCCTAGTATATCAGTCAACAATGTTGCAAAGAATTTAACTATCCATAGAAATATGGTGCCATTATTTAAATATTTTGACAAGTTTGGTGAAAAATATAAGAGGGTACTTGAAGAGGCTACAATAAAATATATGAACAATTATAATAGAGCACTAGTTGAAATAATTTCATACATTCTTAAAGAACTATTTGATATTTCGGAGATGAGGAGGTTGAATGCTCAATATGAGGAGAAGATAATAAGAGAGCATGCATTAATAAATCTTTTTCCAGTTATAGCTATGGACGAAGTGAACAATATTCTTGAGAAGGCTAAGAAAGAATTAAGAAGAAAAACAAGAATCAACAAATTGATGATAGGAAAGACTGATGAGGTTATGCAAGAGACAAATAAGTTTTTGAAGAAGATCTTGTTGAACAATCAGTTTGAATTTATTGACAAGGACGATGATTAGAATGTCCAAGACACCACCATTCTTGACAATGAACCAATTAATATCAGCATTCCTATTATAGATAGTGTTCTTGATGTTTACATCTCTAGTGCTCTAGTTATCATATCTATTGCTCATAGGAGTGATGATGAGGCCTAAAATAAAAATGAAGGAGAAATGGATGAAGGAGAGAAGGATATAGTTGAGGATACAAATATTCCAAATCAAACAGTTAAAATGGTGACTAAGCATAAGTTGATAGAGAGAAAAGATGAAGCAAGAGACATTGATGAGGAAACAAAAGTACTTTTGGATAAGGATAGTGTAGGTATGGATAAATTAGAAATCATGCAAGGTCCAATCAAATTGGACACACTATCTCCTATTCAGATGATGAAGATTGCACCAGTTGCTCAAGAAAAGGCAAGGGAGAAAATATTGAAAAATCATATTGAGGACAATGAAATTTTGAGCCTTGCATCTAATGTGTTGGAGAAGATGATGTCTACCTATGTGAGAGATCCAACTGACACCTCATCCAGCCAAATGAAGAGCCTTATCAACTTGGTGAGTACACACTTTGAATCCCTTATCAGAAGGGGAAAGGTTTATAAATCATGTTATCATATCCTAAGTGTGTTGAGGACTTAGAGAAACTAATTTTAAGGAAAATGCAAAGAAGTTATCTGAATTATCACAGTCCTTTGATTCACTAACAGCTTCCATATCTAGTTATGGAAGAGATGTTATTTCTTTGATTGATAAGATAAAGATATTCATCACTGAGAAGGATAGAGTTATTGGAAGGATTGGTGAGCTTAGAAGCTTAATTTCTCCCAAGTTGGGTACCATATTCAGTTCTTTGAAGGAGGTAGAGGTAGCATTCAATACACAAGATGCATACGATCTTCAATTGACAAAAATGCTTGCTTATGCACTTTGTGGGTAGACTCAAATTGTAGAGAGTCTCAAATAGTGTTGGGACAAAAATTTGAGTACCTTAGAGAGTGTATAATTTTCCACCATAAGTGTTAAACAACCATCCTAGTATCATGAAAAATTATACAGTTCTTCTCCAACCAAATATACTAGATAATAAAAGTGGGTTCGAGAAGCCAAGCAACTTGAAGAAAAGAAGTCTTAACTGGAGGCTTACCCCAATAGGCCCAAAATTTAGGCAAAAAGGAGACATGCCAATAGACCTATTTCCAAACTCTCTACCAAAAGTGCCAAAAGTCTGTAGAGAAATAGCACTAAAAGAAAAGATGAGAAACACTTTCCTCACTATTACATCACAAAACACACATACATGGACCAGTGAAGCCCCACTTACACAAATTATCCCAAGTAAGACATCTATTCTAAACCACTAGCCACATGAAAAAATTGCATTTGGGCCAAGAAAATTTGTTCCAAACTTGTTTCCACCAAGATACCTCTATATCTCCAAAAAGTTGTCTATTAATCTCACGAGAAGCAAGAATGTCCTGCCTCGACAAAGAGTTGCACTCATGAGAAGAAAGAATTTGAGCTAACTTTTTGTGAGTCTCCTTTGTTCCACCTATCTATTTGTAACCAACAACCATCCCCAAATTTTGAACAGTCTTATAATTCGCGATCATAGTCCAACTAGCCATAGTAAAGTAAAACTATCACATAGTAGTTGTAAGTGTGAATACATGGAAAGAATAGGAGGATTACCATCCCAAGAATCAAGTCAAAAAAGAGTTTCTAAGCTCTTATTGTAGATAAAAAAATATGCTCTAAATAAGTTGAGCCCCTATTTTCATAGTGTGCCAAATCATAGATCCCCTTCCCTCCAAACAATAATAAGGAACATCCAAAATGTTAACTCCATTCAAATACTTATGTGTGAAAATATAGGCCCCAAAAATGAATATATTAACATAAGTCGAAATGGAATGTAATAAATGAAAGGTGAGACAAATATATAAGAATAAATATACATGGGAAGAAATAATAAGAATTAAATTAAAAAAATAAAGATGTGAACAAAAACTAATACAAAACACTTATCTACATATAATTACATTAAAGACACTCCAACAAAATATACACAAAACTAAATTAAAATACTTCACTAAATCTAATTTTATTTTTAATGTTCTATTATATTTATACTATTACATTTTTCTATACTTTTCTCAATATCATAAATGTAGAAGTATTAAATTTTTGAAAATAAAGTAATTATTCTTTCAACTAAGTGAAAAGAAAATCTATTACTATTTTTTTTATAATGGATATATACAAGTATTGGAAAAAAAATGGTAAGAAAACACAACTTTAAGGAGGTCCATAGATGGGTCATCATTAGTTTGCCCCATACCCTACATTTTGAAGAAATAGAAAATAAATGTTTACTATCTATGAAAAAAACTTCCATCAGGTTTGACATGACTGCCATTTTGTATTACATATTTATAATTAATAGAAACCCCATTAATTCAAGTCATCTAAAAGCAAAATAAAGCCATCTAGTTTCAAGTTGTGGGGAGAGGACATTCAAAACAATGGAGGCCATCCAACTTTGGTGCAAATTTTAGGAAAAATTATTGTCACCCAACTGCATTTGAAAGAAAAAATCAAGATCTGAATAAAATATTTGCTAGAACATCAGTAGCTCAAGTCACAATTTCTGACCCAGTATCAGGTAAAGTGTACTAACACAAAATACCCGATTATTATAACACATAATTTTGCCAATATTTTTTAGCAAACACTTTCTGAAAGCATAAATTCATATCATCAGAGTGTTTTGTTCATGGTGTGACATTGTTGTTTTCAAAACAATATAAAGAAGAAAATATTTTCCTCAATGTATAGATTATATAAGTTGTAAATCATAAAATAGCATTATAAAAACAAAGAATATCAAATTCATATCAAATAATAAAACAATATTATAGATAATATAAAATGTTTTATTAAAAAATAAGAAAATAAATAAATGAGAATTATATATTATTCTATTATTAGTACTTGTCGATAGGCTAGGCAAGTACTATTGCATCCGTTTTTGGATTTCTTCCATTAACTAGTGATTAAAAAATCACATTTCTACCAATTAAAATTATTATTTTTATCAAATTTGTTACAAAATTAATAATTTGTATAGTATACATGCACATTTTTTATGTTTATAATTCAACAAAATTAATTTCGAGCTCTTCTATTGGCTTAAAAATTTAGGCTCTTATACATGGATTTTGTGGAAGCACTACCTCTATTACAATTTTCGAGGCAATATTATAGGGGCAAATACTTTACCATGCCCTTAAAATAATTCATATTTATTTTAAAAAATATGTTATAATATAAATGCATGGTTTTGGATATAGATATATTAACTAATGTATATTAAATTGAATAATACAATTTGTTATATCTATTATAATTAGATATTATATTTATTTAGATTATATAACATAAATTATAATTATAATCTAAATATTAATAAACTTAACTTTTTCATTATATATTTTATATTAATTAACTTATAATAATATCTATTATTTATAATAAATAATTATAAGTTATATTTTAAAATACTAAATAATATGATTTGACATAAGTTATATGAACTATATAAAATATTATTAAAATTGTTGGTAGTTAATTAAATGATGTAATTTATTTTGATTTTAACAATTATTTTTTTAAAATAGGAAATTATATTATATTAGATTAATAATTTATGTGAAGTATTTAAATTTTGATTTATAGTTATATTTTTAAATATCTTATAATATATTATATTGATTATTTATGTATGAATTATTTTATTTCAAATATTAATAATTATATTTAAGAAAAATAATTTTATTGATATTTTTTATTATATATTTTTTAAATATTGATAATATATAAAATTTTAAAATTAAAAAATAATATAAAAGATATTACTTGAAATCTTTTTAAAAATTAAAGATAATTTATGTACTTCATTAACATAGATATATTCACTTACATTTATAAGGATTAATTTTCTTTTGTTTTTATTAATTTGATTTAAACTATGATAATTAAATATCTTAAAATTGTAAAACAAAAGAGTAAAATATTTATAATTATTATATATTTATAATTCTAAATTAATATAAGACTTCGCCTATTATATCAGATAGCTATAATATTAATTACATTGTGATTAATACCAATTATACTTGTACTTATTAATTACAACAATGGATATTTGTTTATCTTTAACTTATCATTATTAACTTAATATCAAACTCCTAATCAATTAATCAATCTAATTATATTTGTATGAAATAGCCATAGTACAATTTGGAAGAATTTAATTATTATTATTATTATTAATATTAAGGCAAGTACTTTGCCACTACGCGGCACTTGTTATTTTTGAACAAGTACAGATTATATAAGTTGTAAACCATATAATTTGCATTATAAAAAATAAGACCATTAGAATTCATATCAGATAGTCACATCAGAATTCATATCAGATAATCAAAGATATTATAGATGATATAAAATCTTTTATAAAAACAAGACAACAAATAGATGAGAATTACATATTATCCCATTATTTCTGTCAATAAGTATAGATTATATAAATTGTAAACCATAAAATTCTATTATAAAAAATGAAGAATATCAAAATTAACATCAGATAACAAAACCATCTTTTATAGATGATATAAAATTTCCAAAAAAACAAGACAACAAATAAATAAGAATTACATATTATCCCATTATTTCTCTTAACAAGTATAGATCCTAGAAGTTGTAAACTATATAATTGGCATTGCAAAAAATAAGAACATCAAAATTCATATCAGAAAACAAAATGATTTTATAGATATTATGAAATCTTCCATTAAAAAGAGATGAATTCAACAAATAGATCAGAATTGCAGATTACCCCATTGTAAATGAAAGTAGTTGCATCAGCTACTATAGCAAAAACTATAAATCTCATTGCATCTCCACCCATGTTGAACAAAGGGAAATTCATCTAATTGTCTTTGAAAGTTTTGATGACTTGTCTTAAGAAACCAGGTTGTAAAAGAAGGATGTTTTTATAAGGTTGCTTTTAGCAAATGTGTTATGGGGCAAGAAAAGAATTTATTTGCCATTATTATGCATGTCTTTCTTTAGAAGATAGAGTTGTAAAATCTTTTGGGCTACTAATGTTTTTCACTTAGCAATGAATTTATATTCTGACATTTTCTTTGTCATTTGTGTAATTTTGGGTCGTTAGACTTCGTTATCCTAATGGATGCTTTCTATTTATTTATTTGCAAGCCTTGGTTGTATAAAAAGTAATGCTCTCAACCCAAAAAAAAATGTTAAAATAAAATTGGCAATGGACCATTAACCTTCACTATTAATTTTTTTTAAAAAAAAATTAATGGTTAATCTTTAACACACAAACTATTAAATAAGTTTTAGCTATGACTAAATTAATAATGAAGAATGATATTATTTTAAAAGAATACAAATAAAAAAGATATCAAATTTTCATTTTTATATATATAATGGTGAAAATGAATGTTTAGTATGTTTTTCTTTATTTTGGATTCATTTTGATCAGTATTTGTAAGGTATGACTAATGTGTAATTGGTGTGTTTTGCATAAGAGTTAGTAAATAATTTGAATCTCATATAAGAGTTAGTAAAAATAGTCATCACTTAGTGCTCTCCTTTGTTTATGTCCTCTATGTCATGGCTTTGATTTTTATTATTCATTGACATTGTGTCATTCCTTCATTAATTAAATAATAAAAATTATTTAATTAATTATCAATTTCAGATCTGTAATTGCATCATATCTTATCAATTTGTCCTGTCACTTGTCCAATTAAATAATCATGTCAATTATTTAACCTTTTAGGGGCAAATAACCATTAATTTTCCACCTTGTCCTAAGGTTTCATGTCTTGGTAAATAAAATTATATTTATTTACCTCCTTTATCCCTTTTTCCCACCATTAATTAATTAATTCGCTAATTACCTTAAACGTAAGGAAACTAATAATTTTAAATTATTAATTTTTGTACAATAAAAAATGGTGATCAAGGGGGATCAATATAATCTCCTTTTGAACATTAGGAATACGAAACCTCCCGAAGACAAAATGATTAACACCTTGATGGAAGACATGCCAATACAATATGTAAGCTTTAGGGAGTTTCGGTTCCTTTTGCTACTTGGAATGAAGGAAGAGGGATAAAGCTACAATGCAAAAATTCTAATTATGAACTTGATGAGGCTATAAATGAGATAAAGATGGAGATAGAAGAGGATTTGTGTGCACTTGGAAACAAAATAGGAAGTATGATGATTCAGATTTGAATTTCTAATAGATAAAATCCCAAAACACCTATAACTGCTAATCAAAGATCTCGAGACTGGTACCTATCTGCAAACTCAACTCCAACCGATTTTGAGAGGTACAAAATGTTTGAAATGTTCTATATCCAAGAACAAATAATTTGAAACGTTGTGTTCTCTGGGTTTCTACCTAAAACCTATAGGGATGCTCCAACAGTTCTCGATCTACTCACGAAAGTTTCAGTAGCTCTATAACTTATTCCTACATGTAGAAAAATGGGGAAGTGTTAGGAATAATAGTCCACCAATACAATTGAGAGGGGGGGGGGGGTGAATCAGTTGTATGAGATATTATTAAACTTAAAACTTTGAATAGAAACAATACCAATCAAATGAAAACAGTGAACAATAACAAAATATTTGTTGTTGACGAAACCCTATTAAAGGTAAAACCCCAATGGGAATTAACACCCACTAATGATGTATTGAGAGTATATTATCCTTGTTAGAAGATCTAGCCCTTAGGAGCTGATTAAAATATTACAGTACATAGTCCTTGTTAGAGGACAAACCCTGTTAGGAGTCAAGAAAAGAAATGGGCTCACTGCCCAAAGAAGGTTATGACCACCTTCAGAACTCACTGTTCACAACACAAGTGTATGAAAGGAAATACACAATCCTTGAACTGTCCAATAGCAACTGTCTTTTCTTGATCTGTTCCAATGAAGTATATACGTTATTCTCTGCTCTACATCCAATAGATACAAGCTCGCAGCTTCCAAAATCCTCTTTTACATCACATACATACTACCATGTCTTTTCAAAAGAAAGGATCTTACATATATACCCTATTACAAAATAAATGACTAGGTTGGCCTATTAGGCTTTCCTAATATACAAATAATTACATAATTCCTTGCTAAGATACACACGGTATTTATAACAAGTATACAAAAATTATATCTCAACAATTAAGGACCAACATTCATAATCCATGCTCACCATTCATGATACACACTACAAGTCTGAAGTCAGCTTCCAAATAGGTATTCTCTAGAACACACGCCACAACTGAAGTCACCCTAATTTTTGTACCTTGCTAAGATCATCGAACATTCTTCAGTACACTATCTGTCATCCCTTAAACTTGCATATACTAAATCCACATCGCCTGTAAGATATACCCAAACCACAGAGACTAACTCTGTCAGCTTCCATTGTCACAGTCCAGTAACCAGTCTTCACTAAATCTTCTGTAACTTAGTCAATATGAAATATTACATCATGTGATCTTAGATATAAGATCAAAACACCTCCCTGTATACACAACTATGTTCGCACGTTCTAAATCATCTGTACAGTATTTGTATAGTGTGAATAACTAGTATGCTCTCTCCATAGAAACATATGTTGACATTAGTGACAAAAGATGAATGAAAATAGTAGTAATTCCAACAACACTTAACGTAGTGATTAAACATATTAAATGATATCCAACAATCTCCCCAATGCATTAGCAATATCCAACAGGAAGAAGGTTGGAAAAAGGGGTTTACCTCAATCAAACCCCTTGTTTACGAATCAACCTTAAAAATGTAATAAAATTGTAAAAAGAAAAATTGTTGATATGAAATAGAAGCTATATTTGAATCGTAAATTGTCTTATACCTTGATGGTGCAATACCTATTTGGATGTGATCTGAAATGTTAATTAAATATCTTTATCTTCAAAAAAACCCAAAATAAAATCATGAAATATGGGCCTTGTGTAGTGGATGTTGTAGTTTGTTGCAATGTTTGACGATGATGAAGAAGAATGCTTTAAAGAGTTGAAGAATTGGATGATAGAAGACCTTGAGAGTGCTCTTGAAATATTGATCTTGATTGTCCTTGATGATAATGGTTACCGAAATGAGGAGAGATAATGTGTTTATATACCTTTCACTAGATTTTGGAATTCAAAATTGATCCAGGCCGATTATAGGAGCTAATTTTTGACCAAAACACTAACATAAGACTCTAGGCCAAATTTGATCCATTTTAGGTGGGTACATAACATTTCAAATGTTATGTACCTAGTAGAAGGTGATGAAATTAGAATGGGATTCCTGGGAGATAGGGTAGATGCCAAAAAACAAGTTATAGCTAATTTTGAGGTAAAAAAGGGGTACAAAGGCCACAAATGGTAACATAGGGCCTATGTAGACCAATACATGATTGAAGAAGAAAAATAATAAAGGAGCACACTTAGCAATAAGGGCTTTCTTCGAGTTTTGAAGAAATTGAATTACCAGAGGACTTATAATATTAAATTAAAGGTCCGATGAGCATTAGGAGAATGTTAAATCAATGTGGGGACCCATAAATAATAAAATAAGGCTAAAATGAGAATCTAATTATAGATGCTTACTTTTTAAGATGGTACTTTTTCCCTCCACTTTAGCAGGAGAATGAGACAATCTCATGCTCGCAGTAAAGTAGAAGAAAGAAAGAGAAAGAGATGAAGATCATGGTCAAACTGCAAGGGGATAAGATATTTCTAAGTTGACACAAGCCATGAAACTAAGGATCTTAACTTTTACAACCACGTATAAACAAACAAAAACAAAACACTAAATATTACTAACATTCCAAGTCAACTGGTTGAAGAGACCTTAATAAAAAATGTCTCAACCATTAATATCATTCTCATAAAGCTATTACAAAAGCACAAGTGGTCACATGGAAAGAGCAAGAGAACACATCAAAGACAAGACTCCATGATCCAATCTACTAGAAAAGTGTGTTATTCTATGGAATCATGAAGAAGAGGAAAACATAATCATGGATAGAATAGGCTCACCATTTGTGTTATGCTAGGTGATCCATGAGAGATAAAGAAGAGAAAAGAGAGGTGAAAATGGTCTATCAAATCGTGTAATGATAGCTCCACCCATCAAATAGAATTTAAAGAGATATTTTATGGTCTAGTGCATGCTAGTCAACCCATAAAAATCTATGTGAATGAGAAGTTGAATGGTCTAGCAAATTGTGTTCTACTAGTCAACCCATAAAAATGATAGGTTTAATGGTCTAGAAAATTGTGTTATGCTAGTCAACCAATCCTAAAAATGTATGCAAAGGAAAGGAGAGGTAAAGTGGGCTAGAAAGTTATGTTATTCTATTTAAACCAATCCTAAGGATAACCAAGGAAAGCATTGTATTCAAGAAAATCTGCTAAAAATATATAAAGGAGAGTGATCTATCCCTACAAAGTTTTATTATGATAGTGTACTCTACCTAAAATGCTTGAAATATTTAGAAAATTTTCAATAAGGAGGCCATGTATTCCCCCCCTTAACATGGAAAAATAATACTATTTTGACATCTTAAGGAAAATAAAAACAAGGATAAGACACCTTTAAAACCAAGGAGGTATCCACAAGAAACACCCAGTCCAAGCCAAAGAGGTCACAACTCCTATGAGGTCAAGGAAGGGATGAATGCAGAGAGATACCAAGCAACAAGTGTATAGGGATCCTTTTGAAGGATGTTGAAAATGGATCTGGAACAAGAAGGGAAAAAAACACACCTTCCCCATTATTAGGTAAAGGGGTTCTTAAGGAAGGATGACACACTTTTAGCCCCCAAAGGTAAGGGAGTTTTTTACTATGGAAACATAGTTAGGAAAAAAGAAGAGGATATGATCAAGGATACATACCTCTTGTATAAGAACAAATTCCTAATATAAATAAATAATTCTATGTAAGATTAGATATCACAAGATAAATAAAAGCCACTGAACTAAGGGAAAACATAGATCCTTATAAAGGATGAGAGAGATTGAAATACTATCCTTTCCCCCCAAGTGTGGAGACAAAGACAAGGAGAAAGAGGACTCTTACGTTTCTCACAAAGTATGACTGCATCTGGAGTTGTACCACCATGAATGACAATGAGCCCCTAATGGAGAGGCTACCAATGTCACATAGTGTGGAGAAACATAATAGGAACTTAAATGTTATTCACAGTAGTCATAATTAAAAAAAAACTCATTACAACCTGTTATATGAATGATATCATAATAAATGATTTTTTGAATTTTGTAATGCAAAGATTAACAATCATTAGTAGAGTGGTAGATGATAAGGGAAGGGATGAAGACAAAAGAGAAGGTTAGAAACAAAACCCTTGTGGAGGCAAGTATGTGGTAGGCTTCCCATGAGTCTCATCACTTTTTGGCATACACCCTAAACCATGTTGAAGATAAGTAGCTGGAATATTAGGAGGGCTGGGTTGGAAAAATGAAACACTAGGTCCTTTGAAGGGTCTCGTGTTAAAATTAGGAAGTTTGTATTCTCCCACAAAAGATGGAATAAAGTCCAATGAACCCCAATAATCTTCTAAAATAGGAGCATCTTTAGGAGGAGAAGATATGTTTTGTTAAAATGGTGTATCAATGGATAGAGATTCAAATTTAGTTCATATGCAACTTTGTGATTTATCATCAACAACAACGGTACACATGATATTGTTGTGGATGAACTTCACTTTGCATGTGATGAAGTGTTGAAGGAATGCCTTGCATGACATGTATCCATGATCATCCTAAAAGAAGATTATAATTAATAGCACCAAGCATGACATGTATAGGTGTAGGTAAAGTGACATGACTTTAATAAGTAAAGTGATAATACCCATATTTTATTTATAATAGTGTCAAAGACACATATAGGAATAGAATTAGGTTTGATTGAAGAAATATCTGTGTATCTTGTGTAACAAGTAAATAATAGAAACATTAAGGCTTGAGACATTATAAATTATAGATTTGAAAATAAGTTTTCATTGATAAGGACAACAACCATGAGAGAATCATGTTGATCTTGAATTACCTTCGAAGGAAACTCACCTTGAGAAAATATAATTTGAGCTTTATTATTGGTCACATTCATACATTCCAATATTAAATTTATATTAGTTTACACAAGAGGTGGGGAATTCATGTTTCTCAAGGCTTGGTGTATCACTTCATTATATGTAGGTGAAGTTTGAAGAAGCTCCTAAAGGGATATCTTGGTAGGAGTAGCACAAAGTTGTTTTGCTAAATCATATTCTTGTCCAAGATTTTAAGGTAGAAGAGGTGTAGGAGAAAGAACTAGTTGAGAAGTAGGAAGAAAAGGAGGAACAATTGAATTATTAGGTTATTTATCATTTCTTGTGCTATATATGTGAACAACCACATAATAATCAAATTATTGAGCGTCCTGTCCCATAATGATTGGTTTATTTTGAGGTAGAGGGGTATATTGATGAAGATGGACAAAAACCTTAGGTTTTTCACTACCAAAAACTTGAACAACATTGACTTGGGTAGGATATTTTTTCTCAAAGGTTTCATTTATGATAGGGAGATCATCAAGGGTATTATCCTCTTTCTTCAAGGTAACTTCATGATGGAGACAAACTTTAGAGGAGGGAAAAACACAACTCATTAATGCTTCATCAGTAGAAGGAAGATTAGAAGAAATGCCAGTTATAATAGTCTCCTCTACCACAATATCATCTTCTTTTATGGAAATTATTTTGTGGGAGAGAGATTAATCAACATCATTGTCTACTGGATCATCCCAAATAAGAGAATCATCGAGAGTAGGAACATTTCTATGAATTAAAAAAACTTTAGGCATGGGATAATCATAACTTTCTAAAGGTTCATCCCTAAAGGGGGATTCATTGAAAGAAATAGAAGGCAAGATACCATGATTGGAATCATCATCCTTGACCAAGTAATTCTCATAGGAGAGACACATATTAGGAGAAGGGTTAACATCAATCCTCAATGCTTCTCCCCAAAGAGAGATCATTGAGAAAGGTTTAAAACAAATCCTTTCACTAATTTGTCCTTATAAGGAGGAGAATAGTTGGGAGATGGTGATATAAGAGAAGCAAAAGCAACATCATATGTATTAAATTGGTTCTTTAGAGTGATAACATAATGTAAAGGGAAGTTGATGGGACGATGTTGTTTTATCTCAAAATTGAGATAATGGTTTCATCACAATGCCCTAAATAGTTTTTGAAAAGTGAAAAGAAAGAAAGTAATGCATACAAATCAATGAAAGGTAACAAAAAAGCATGAAATGAAAGATGTAATTTGAAAATTTAAGAGATGATAATGCAAAATTGTTATGTCTTTTTAAAAAATGAATGATGATGGCATTCAAAAATTAGATCTAAGAAATGTCACGTGTCACACTCACCAAAATGGACAATAAGAAATGGTGATTAAGGGAGATCAATCCAATAACCTTTTGAACATTAGTAATATGAAACCTCCTCAAGAAAAATATTATTGACAACACCTTGATGGAAGAGATGCCAATATAATCTCTATGCTTTAGGGGGTTTGGATTCATTTTTCTACTTGGAATGAAGGAAGAGGGATAAAGATACAATGAAAAAATTCTAATTATGAAATTTGAAAGTGTATCATCAAAAAATGGAAGAAATTCCATTTAGGATTGGTTTAGCCCTTCGAGTAAGTGGTTTGGGGTCATGTTGAATGCCTTGCATGGGTCTTTGACTTGGATCTAAATTTTTCCCCTGTTCTGCCCCATTTTCCACTTTCTTCCTACCTAATCTTGGCAACCTGCTCTGAGAATTTGAGTTTCTTGACCTCAGGGTCAAGGTCGACCTTTTGGGTCAAGGTCAACCTTGACCTTGACCCAGGGTCCAAATTTCAAAACCCAAAGGTTTTCAGATGTCGGGTTTTGGAAAGATTTATTTTCCTACTTCTGGGTCGGCTGTTACGGGCTTCGAAATGGTAAACTCTTAAATGATATTAAATTTAGGTCCACTTCCAAGGGTATAGACTTAATGGAAATTTAATTCTCCTATTTTTTCCTCTCTAGAAGTTTGTGCCCTAGACTAGTATAAAAGGAAGCTTTCTCCTCTCATTTCAATCCTAACTCAAGAAAGCGATCCATCCTCCATCACAACTCAAGATCAAGCAATTCCATCAAGTGAAATCAAGCAATAAAGAAGAAAGCAAGAAGGAGAAGGAAAGCATTCAAGCATTCAAGCATTCAAGATCCAATTCATCAATGAGATCCATTGGTAGCCATTGAAGGATTCAATCTCTATGGAGCCCTCTTGTTGAAGATTTTTCCCTCCATATCCATTTAAGCTTCTTCCTATTCCAATATCCATTCAAGATTGGTGTTGAATATATAAAGACAATTTATTTGAGACATCCTCCATTCGATTCTACATTCATTTGGAGCATCCATACTTGTGGATTCAAGGATTCAAATCCTCCACAAGGGTTTCAACATAAGCAAGGTGAATTGTTCGATTTACTTTGTTCATTACTGCAATTTCAATTCAATTTCAAGGTTAATTCCAAAATTGGGGTTTGACCAAGGAAAACCCCTCATCCAAACAACACAACCATTTTTCCTTGTAGGAACAGGTATGAAACAATGAATTACAGAGCAGATTCAGACACCCTTTTTGGAAAACTTCTGGGATCCACATACAAAATTTTTGTCGGAGCAGCACAGGTCAAGGTCAACATAAAGGGGTCAAGGTCGACCTTTCTCAGAAAAGGAAAATATTTCTAGGTTTTCTCTGTCTCTATTCTCCTGTCCCAGATCTGGTTGCAGAATTTCCAGAAACTCAGTACATACACCAGAAAACAACATTTTCCATATCTGCTATACTTTGAGGTTAGTATTTGTCTTCAATTAAATTAATAGTTTAATACTCTTTTCCATAACAGAATATAAGATTTTCCTCTTTCTTTATATTATTCATCGATTGATTCATTTATGCATTGACCATTTTCTTATGGTTAATCTATTTGGATCTTTCCGTCGAGAATTTGGGGTTAAGAAGAAGATCTTACCTTCCCCAATCCTATCTATTCATAGAGATCATTCATACCACACAATATTCACATACATTACATATTACATTTTGGTGCAAACCTTTTTATCCTTTACATTTTTGGTGAACCCACGATAGACAACTCTTTCTTTTATGGTGTTAGATCTTGCATGTATTAGCCTTCTTTTATGTGCTTGAATTTACATTTCAAAAATAAAATAAAATAAATCATATAAAGAAAAAATACAAAAACATTTATTTCCTCATGCCTTGTATTTTCTTAATTTAGTTCATTTTCATTGCATTGGTATATGAGCTTTACTACCTCTAGTCCTACTTATAATATTCCAGTTAGAAGAAGTCGTAGACTTATGGGTTTCTTTGATCCTGAGTCTTCATCTCCTCTCCTTAGGATCCCAAATGACAATTTGATTGCTCATGATTCCAATCCTACTATGGAGCATAACTCTTCTCACTCATCTCATGATGAGGATGATGCTTTAAGAGTTCCTCCTGAACAAGTCCAAAAACTTTCAACTGAAGTTGATAAAATGGGAAATTAGCTTATTCAAGAAAACCATAATCAAGATTCAATTCAAGCTATAGAGGCTCTTAAGAATGTCCTTCATGATAGTGATCAAGGTGTTAATCTCTTGCATGGTATTACTCATCTTGTGAATTTAAATGTCAAACCTTTAGCTCAAGAAGCTCAAGAATTAGGATTCACTCCTCCTTTCACTAGTGTGGAACCTTCTTCCATTCCTTTACCTAGAATTCCTACTTATACTCCTCCTTTAGTGACTACAAAGGTTTGCTCTCTTCCTATGAGTGTTCCACCTGTGTCTCTCTACTTCAAAACCTTCTTATCATAGTGTTCATTTTACCTATTCCAACTGTGGTTCCAAGTGTTCCACCAGTTGTGTCTTCCATTCCCGCCACTTCCTACACTTTCCCCAGTGTTTCTAAGGTCAACCTTGACCCTAACCCAGGGTCCAAATTTCAAAATCTGAAGGTTTCTGGATGTCAGGTTTCAAAAAGATTTATTTTCCCGCTTCCGGGTCAACTGTTTTAGGCTTCAAAAGGGTAATATTAAATGATATTTAATTTAGGTCCACTTCCAATGGTATAGGCTTAATGGGAATTTAATTTTCCTATGTTGGACTCTCTAGAAGTTTGTGCCCTAGACTAGTATAAAAGGAAGCTTTCTCCTCTCATTTCAATCCTAACTCAAGAAAGCGATCCATCCTCTATCACAACTCAAGATCAAGCAAATCCATCAAGTGAAATCAAGCAAGAAAGAAGAAATCAAGAAGGAGAAGGAAAGCATTCAAGCATTCAGCTATCTTCAAGCATTCAAGATCCAATTCATCAAGGAGATCCATTGGTAGCCATTGAAGGATTCAATCTCTATGGAGCCCTCTTGTTGAAGATTTCTCCCTCCATGTCCATTTAAGCTTCTTCCTATTCCAAGATCCATTCAAGATTGGTGTTGAATATCTAAAGACAATTAATTTGAGACATCCTACCTTCAATTCTACATTCTTTTGGAGCATCCACACTTGTGGATTCAAGGATTCGAATCCCCCACAAGGGTTTCAACATAAGAAAGGTGTATTGTTCCATTTACTTTGTTCATTACTGTAATTTCAATTCAATTTCAAGGTTAATTCCAAAACTAGGGTTTGACCAAGGAAAACCCCTCATCCAAACAACAAAACCATTTTTCTTCCAGGAACAGGTATGTAACAACAAATTACAGAGCATATTTGGACACCCTTTTTGACAAACTTTTGGGATCCACAAACAAAATTTTCGTTGGAGTAGTGCAAGTCAAGGTCAACATAAAGGGGTCAAGGTCAACCTTTCTCAGAAAAGGAAAATATTCTAGGTTTTCTTTGCCTCTATTTTCTTGTCCCAGATCTGGTTGAAAAATTTCCAGAAACTCAGTATAGACACCAGAAAATAACATTTTCCAGATCTGCTATACTTTGAGGTTAGTATTTGTCTTCAATTCAATTAAGATTTTAATTCTCTTTTCCATAAAGGAATATAAGATTTTCCTCTTTCTTCATATTCTTCATCGATTAATTCATTTATGCATTGACTATTTTCTTGTGGTTAATCTATTTGGATCTTCCCTTTGGGAATTTGGGGTTAAGAAGAAGATCTTACCTTCCCCAATCCTATCTATTCATAGAGATCATTCATACCACACAATATTCACATACATTACATATTACATTATGGTGCACACCTTTTTATCCTTTACAAAAAGGCTATAAATGAGATAAAGATAGATATAGAAGAGGATTTGTGTGCACCTAGAAACACAATAGGAAGTATGTTGAATCAGATCTGAATTTCTAACAAATGGAAATGAAATCTTGAAAACACCTATAACTGCTAATTTGAGATCTTGAGACTGGTACCTATCTAAAAAATCAATTTCAACTAATTTTGGGAGGTATATAATATTTTAAATGTTTTGTACCTAGGAATAGAACATTTTAAATATAGTGTTACCTGGGTTTTTGCTTGAAACTTGCAAGGATTCTTGGACAGTTCTCAATCTACTCGCAAAAGTCCTAGTATCTCCATAACATGTTCCCACAAATAGAAAAATGGGGAAGAAGATTTGATAAAGGGGTTTTCCTTAGTAAAACCATTTTTTATGAGTCAACCTTGATATAAGAGAAGCCAAAGAAACATCATATGTATTAAATTGGTTCTTTTGAGTGATAACATAATGTAAAGGCAAGTTGATGGGAGGATGTTGTTTTATCTCAAAATTGACACAATGGTTTCATGACAATGCCCTAAACAGTTTTTGAAAAATTAAAAGAAAGTAATTAATGCATACAAATCAATGAAAGGTAACAAAAATGCATGAAATGAAAGATGTAATTTGAAAATTTAAGAGATGATAATGCAAAATTGTTATGTCTTTTTAAAATAAATAAATGATGATGGCATGCAAAAATTAGATCTAAGAAATGTCATGTGTCAAGTTCACCAAAATGTACAATAAGAAATGGTGATTAAGGGAGATCAATCCAATCTCATTTTGAACATTAGTAATATGAAACCTCCTCAAGAAAAATATTATTGACAACACTTTGATGGAAGAGATGTCAATACAATCTCTATGCTCTAGGAGGTTTGGATTCATTTTTCTACTTGGAATGAAGGAAGAGGGATAAATATACAATGAAAAAATTCTAATTATGAACTTTGAAAGGCTATAAATGAGATAAAGATAAATATAGAAGAGGATTTGTGTGCACCCAGAAACACAATAGGAAGTATGTTGATTCAAATATGAATTTCTAACAAACAAAATCTTGAAAACACCTATAACTGCTAATTTGAGATCCTGAGATTGGTACCTATCTAAAAAATCAATTTCAACTAATTTTGGGAGGTATATAACATTTTAAATGTTTTTTACCTAGGAATAGAGCATTTTAAATATAGTGTTACCTGGGTTTTTGCCTGAAACTTGCAAGGATTCTTTGATAGTACTCAATCTACTCGCAAAAGTCCTAGTACCTCCATAACATGTTCCTGCACATAGAAAAATGGGGAAGAAGGTTGGATAAAGGGGTTTGCCTTAGTAAAACCATTTTTAATGAGTCAACCTTGAAAATGTAATGAAATTTCATAAAGGAAAGATTGCTAATATGAAATAGAAGTTAGATTTGAATCGTAAATTTCCTTACACCTTGATGGTGCAATACCTGTTTGGATGTGATTAAAAATGTTAATGAATAGCTTTATTTTCACAAAAATACAAAAGGAAATCATGAAAGAGAGGCCTTGTGTAATTGATGCAAGTAGTTTTCCATAATTCTTGAAGAAGAAGAAGAAGAATGATTTGAATACTTGGATGCTTGAAGACCTTGATAGTGCTCTTGAAATCTTTATCTTGATTTTCCTTGATTATAATGGTAACCAAGATGAGGAGATATTGGGTTTTTATATACCTCACACTATATTTTTGGATTCAAAACTTATCCAAGCCGACCATGGGAGCTAATTTCCTACCAAAACATTGGCATAAGGCTCTGAGCCAAATTTGAGCCATTTTAGGTGGGTATATAATGTTACAAACATTATGTACCTATGAAAATAATGTTACAAATGTTGTTTACCTAGGTACATAACGTTATAAATGTTATGTAACTAGAAGAATGTGCTGAAATTGGAATGGGAGGTCCGAGAGATAATGTTATGTAATAGAAGAATGTGTTGAAATTGGAATGGGAGGTCTGGCAGATACGGTAGATGTTAGAAAAGAAGGTATAGTTTATCCTAAGGATAGAAAGGGGTACAAAGACCATATATGGTAACATAGGGCCTATGTAGAACAATAAGTGATTGAAGAAGAAAATAATAAAGGAGCACACTTAGAAATAAGGGCTTACCTCAAGTTTTGAAGAAATTGAATTAGTAGAGGACTTATAATATTAAATTAAAGGTTTGATGGGCACTAGGAGAATGTGAAATCAATGTGGAGACCCATACATACAAAAATAGGGCTAAAATGAGCATCTAATTATATATGCTTACTTTTTAGGATGGTACAATTTCCCCCTGATTCCTATTTTATGACATGGCCCCTAATTTGGCTTCCATCCCACTAATTTGGCTTCTATCCATTAATTTATCCTCCATCCCACTTTTCACTCCTTACACTTTCTCCTAATTCAATCCCCCTAGTTTTTCTTGTGACATTATTTCACTTTTCACTCTTATGAAACATTCCCTTAATGTCTCCTTACACCTTCCCCTAATTTCTTTCCATTAATTTCTCCTTCCCAAACTACTAACCAATTTTTCATAATTTTTTCAAAAATCATCATTTACCAAATGCACTAACTAATTTTTCATGAATTGTCATAATTTATCATTTTCTAAAATGAATTCTCATACTCAATCATGACCGTTGATTTGTCCTCAATCTTGACTAGTAATTCAAATTTGAAAAATCTATAAATTGGCCTCTTTGGCCTCTTTCTTGGAATCGTGATTTCTAATATCTTGCCATCATTCTATCAATTTTTTTCTAAAAACCATGATTTCTAGTATCCTCACCCTTATTCTGTTAATTTTTGCATACTTTCTTTCATCTTATTGGTGCACTTATCCACTTGAGAGAAACATATCATATTAGAGGAGAAATAAAAAGAAACGAGGCTTCATCAAATAAATGCTTGGTTTTCTTTAATTTAGTTTAGTGTTTTATGCATTTTATTTTGATGATGCTATTGGTTTGATTAGGAATAGATTACATGATTTTATAGCTTTCATGGTTGGCTTTATCATGCATATTCTAACATCCCAATTTTTCTAGTCAAATTTCTAGTGGACCCGGCATGAAATCATTAAATCTAATAAATTTTTAATCCAAGTTTGCATGCATATTTTATTTGTTAATTTGTTGTTGTATGCAAGTTTTAGGAATCTAATATGTGATCTATGTAGGGTGTATTGTTATAAACATGCAATGAATCACAATTTCTAATTTTTCTTTCAATCAATAGATTAAAGGGGACTAAAATGAACAACTTACATATAGCCTAATTAAAGAGATAAATGAAACACAAAATTGCACATAGTCTAATTAGGGAGATCAATGAACCCTACACTTTTCACTTAGATTTAAATAAAGGGGGTAAATTGAACCCTTTAATTTTCACCTAGTTTTAAGTATGAAGGGGAAGAACAAAAATTTGAGCTATGTTGATCACATTTTCTTTTTTAACGAGTTAATGAACAACAATGTTTAGCTAGTTTTAAGTAGGAAGGAAAAGAACAACAATTTAAGCTATTTTGATCACACTTTGTTTACTATTGGGTTAATGAACACCAATTTTCACCTAGTCTTAATTAGGAAGGAAAAGAACACCAATTTGTGCTATTTTTATCACATCACCTTTCTAATTGATAAATGAATCATGTGTTCCTAAATTGTCTTGTGTTCTTTCCCGTCATGGGGTGGACTTACTGATACACAAAGTATCCTCTCCCTTTCCTTCAAGATCCTAGGTGTAAGATAAAAGAGGTAGAGATGCCAAAAAAATTTAGAGGGTCTTCCTTATGGGAAAAAGTATTCAAACAAGCTAAATAAAAGATTCTTTCAAGACACTATATAAAAATGTAGTTGTGATGAAAATCATGATCAACAAGAAGTTTCATATGGTAGATTGCCTCAGTATCCTTGTGATGCATAAAACCCTTGTTCTAATGGTTGGGAGCCTCTTAATCAATTATTACCATTTGACCATCTGAATTGAATGCCCTTACTACGAACCAATGTTTTAGAATCTCAAAACCCTATAATTTTTGGTGCAAATTGTCAAACCAATGAAGAAAACCCACATGTACTATTAATTTTTGAGACATAAATCCCTAAAGGCCTATGGATATTTGGGTAAGAGAGACAAATGATTCTTGTGATGTGTAAGGGAGAGTTGGTGACACTTGATTATCTACTTTCCCACTTTATTTGAGTATATAGAGTAATCCAAGTTGGGATTCAACAAGTAGTATCATTTCTAGTCAAGGTTGTTCTTATTTTCATGTTTGAGTAAAAAAATAGCCATTCAATTTGATGTGTCTTTTTTGAGTTTTCAAACAAATTCCCCAATCCAAACGTAATTCACTCAAACCCTCAAACAATTGTCTAAACATTTCAAAGATTGTCAAATGCAAACCTTTCACAAACATGGGAATTTAAAAGTACCAAAAGCCTTGGAATCTTGTTTCAACCTTGCATGTTAAAAATTATGTGTCCTTTATTGGAGTACAATACCACTGAAAGGGGGGGTAAATCAATGGCATGTCATTTTTTCAAGATCTTAGATAATCCTTTTAACACAACAAATGTGAGGACTTAAAGAATCTTGCAATCAACTCAACATGGACAACTATGATGAGTCTGAGCTCAAAAGATAGTGAATAGGTACCCGTGAAAATTGAATCAACTTAAAGACTGAATAACACATGATGAGAACATTAGCATGAGAGAAAAATGCATCAAGAATAATAAAAAAACCATAACACAAGATATATCCTAAGTGGAAACCCTCCTAGGGAATAAAACCACTCAAAATTGTCTCACTGGCTTAATTGAAGATATTTTTTACAGGCGCCTCACTAGTTGTGTTTTCTCACTAACAAAGATGCTTCATTGGCTAAAAAAATGTCTCACTGACATAAATGCATCACTGGCCTTATCAACGATTTCCTGGACTTACAATGGCTCACTAGACTTATAATGCCTTTTTCAATACAATTTCTCATACATACAAAGTTATAAAATATGATCTTGTATAGTTTCTACAACCTAATACCATGCATCATTGAAAAAAAATAAGAATCTATGTTTTCCAGATCATGATAGTATGTTATAAGATATGTTAGCCTTAATCGAGTATTTTTTATTAGTATATTTGATTGTACACAACTAACATAAATGTATTTCATCAAAGATCCAAATCCCTCTTAGTCTACATATTACAATATACTTCACTGCAAGTATATATAAGAATCATAAAACTGATTTAAAACTAATCACACAACTGAATGAAACTGTCTGAGTATCATGTATCCAATAAGGAATACTGTATGTCTTCCAATACTTGTTTTTTATTTACATACATTAATACTTGTCATAAATATAATGCATAGGCTCTTGTTCTGAGAATCTATAACCAACATAGTTTATTGTCCATCATTTAACTTTATTCAACCTTGAAACTATATTATCTATGTCTCTGCTCTAAATGATCATATCATTTTAGCTTTTAAGAGAAGTAAAATATTTTCAAAAACTAATTGCTCAAACCTATAGCTGAATCTCAAACTATAGATGTATCTGATTATCCAAAATGATTTCCATAAGTTATAAAACCTTAATATCTTCAATATCAAAGTGACTATTGTTAGTAATCACTAACATCTTTTAAAGATAAACTTCTTCAAAAACTTAACTGATAAAACCCTAGTAAACTAACTCAAATCATATAACCATACTCAGTTAATAACAATAACTTCTGCTACTAAATATTCTCTTTCCACAATCTCTTTCAAAATAAATCCAACTCTAGTTACAATAGTACAAACTCAAACTATAATTTCAAACTTTGAGTTTAGCAAAAGAGACCACATGAATACAAGAATCACAACATACATCCCAAATGAATATCCATTATGTCACAAAGACTTTATATGCAAGTTAAGAAATACCAACCATAATGACCCAAAAGAACCATAGTCGATAAGAAATACATGAATTGGTAAAAACTTGAGCATATACATGTGTTTTGACAAACCAAACTTACAAACCCTTGACAAGGGTTTTTAACTAGAAACAAAGAGTGAATGATGATTATATTGGGTTAGGTTATGTTTCTTTTATTTTGAATAAATCACTAAGATATAACATAAACACCCACATAATAAATTACTATTGCATTAACAACTACATAAATGCGAGAATAAGAAAGAAAAGCTTCCACAGATTAAGCCAATGTATTCAAAGAATTAACAAACCTTAAGCTCGAGCTAACTAATAATAGACCCAATAGGAATTTCTTTTCAAAAAAAGAAATAAAAACCACATACTTCATGATATTTTAACAAATTTTAATCACAAAAACAAAATAGGAAAGTGAAACGTATACACCAGGTGAAAAACCCATACTATAAAATCTTCCAAATCCCATTTATCCTACCTTAATGTCATTCCATATTCACAACTGTAACTGTGAAAACTGAATCTCTATCAATAACTATCTTGGCGAATACAATCCAAGAACCTGTGAGCTCCAAAATGCCATGCCCTAGCTCGAGAGAGATAGGGTTTTCAAAATGAAACCCAAGTTCACATCATACCTTTTAATATGAATGTTGAAATGGAATTTACATTAAACTCATCTCTTCCACATAAAATACAGATAATAATAGCATTAATGTTATTGAATGTACTCAACACATGAAAAATACTAGGGGCTGACTAAAAGGCCTTTCCTAGTAAAATAATTTTATATGCCATGGTCACAACATTGGTGACCTTTTAAAATTGAATAGTTGACAACACCTTACTAATACCTTGAATCTTTATACATTACAACTAATATAAGAATTTGAACATAATTAAATTGACTCGTATATATCTGATCAAGTGAGTGAGCATATTGAACTAAACTGAAAAATCTTCAACTAGAATCATGTTCTGAATAATGAAATCAGATTACAATACCTAGTGTGATACCTGCAATATTGTTAAATTCAACATAAAACCTGAGAAGATTAACAACAAGATCGAAGCCAAAAAGTGGTTCTATTTCATTCACAACCTCAAGTTTATACAATGTATGAAGGATATGAAGGGTCACCAAAATTCCCTTTGAAATGAAATGAACAGTCCATAATGTTTATTACAAAATAAAAAATAAAAAACCAAAACTTCAAAAACTATTTAAAAATTTATGCCTACTTCTAGAAGGCATAACTTTCTAAACATAGCTTGAAAAAGCACACCACTTAAACCGTTGGAAAGATAATCCAATTATCTAGAGGAAAATTTCAAGAGAATAGAACCTCTGAAACTGAAAATTACTAAAACATAGAAAAATACTAAAAAAAATCTTCCAACCTCCTCTGAATCATCATCAATCATGTCTTGATCAAATCATGAAGATGAAAAAGTGAACCAAATTGATCAAAATCAACCAGAATCATGAAGATGATGTATATCAAGTGCAATATAAAGAATATGTAATCATTGTTCTCATGAGGAGCTTATCAACACTGAATAATACAATGATATTAAATATTGATCCCAACCAAATGCAAACTTGAATCATGAAGGTCATGAAGAATGATCCCAAACTGAATGCAAACTAGCATCAGGATGCAAGTATATAGGATGATGACTGATCATTATGAATACTAAATATTATGTAAATATTGAAACATAACTATCACTACAATCATCATCATAATCTGATCATAAAAATGATCTCACAACTACCACTACAGTCATCATCATAATTTGATCATAAAACTGATCTTATTAGTGCTTCTGACTTTAGGACAACTAGTAGTGGAGAGAAAAATCCTTAGGTTAAACTTTGCATAGTCCTTATTTTCCTTAGATCCTAAGTTCATTATTGCCTCATTATTTCACTGTCTCAAACCTAAGTCATTGATTAGTCCAAAATCATATTCTCCTCATATTAGTCCATTATATTATGCTCATATTGCATTATAATCCTAAATCAAACTTTGTGAAATCCAAAAATCTAATTCTTAAGGTTACATCCTACATTGTTGATAGGAAGTCTAGACCTCAAGATTTGTTATTTTTATCACTATAATTATGTAAAGACCTAACTTATCAATGGTAGGTTTGGTTTTGTCCTTTGTCCTCATAATTTTTCCTTTGATCCTTAATAGTCTTTTCCTCACTTTAATTTCTTATGGTTACATATTTAGACTTTATTTGCAAGATCTTCAAAGTCTCAAAATCCAAAAAAATAGCTTGTATTTTGTCATCCCTAATTTGCATTGTCAAAATTCCTAAAAATACCAAAAACATAGGTTGCATTTTAGTGCCTTTAATTTTCATTTTTCCTTCACTTATTAGAGTCGCACTTTTCATTCCTTCAGTGTATATCATTTCATCCATAGACTTTGAAAATACAAAAACATAGAATAGTAGAATGGTTGAAACAAGATCCTAAGCTTCTATGAGACAAAAAAATTTAAAGTTTCATCCTTATTCCATCACCAAACATCCTTGATATTAATCATAAACTAACATTATGACTTGGCATTGCTAGTATTATAGAGAAGGTGAGCCTCTAATTGAAAGATTATCACCCCAATATCAATGTTTACACTCTTACAAGATTATGTCATCACAATAAAATGATCAATCACATCAATCCAAATCATACATATCCCAATATTTAGATCAACCTTACAATGTCCCAATAAATATCATCCCTATTTATCCATCAATAGAGGAAAATTAGCATGAGAAGTGGAGACCTTGGAAAAAAAGTTGGAAAAGATGAAAAATAGTAGAACCAAGATGTTCAAAAGAAAACCTCAGGAAATTTGACATACAAGATCTCGTCTCAAAATCAAACATACCAAATCTCATCCAAAAAACCAACATGAAAAAACAATTTCAACCTAATCCAAAATCAATCATCATTCAATCCAATTCCAAATCATTCCTCATTCAACCCAATTCGATATGAATCCTCATTCAACCAAATTCCAAATCAATCTTCATTAAATCATACATTATTCAACCAAGTCCCAAATCAATGATTGAACCAAGTTCCAAATTAAATCATGCAACTAGAGTATGACATAATTCAACTAGAGCTACCATCCAATTTTGAACCATTTTTTCTTCCAATGCAACCAAGTGTCTCTCAAGAAATCACACAACACCTTGTGCCAATGATGCAAAAAAATAATCCCTACCAAGGTCACAAAATGTTTTTCCTCTAGCCACATCACATGTTAATGATAATCCTCTTATCTCCTCAAATATACCACCAAGAATGTCCCAAACAAACACAAGTCCAACTACAAACATGACATTTTTTGGACATTGATCAATTATAATCGAATAGAAACTTGTTGTTCCACATGTTAAATAAAAAAATAACTTGCAACATACAAATTTTAATATGGTATCACAAACAAGATCACCGAAGAAGTGAAAATCTTGGTCTAAGACTTTCAAGAGCTTGATTTAAAAAGTAGTTTATGCACAAGAAGATATTGTTGAGCATGATCAAAATAAATTACCTATGTCTAGCAATGGACCATTCCAAAATAATCACACAAATGACACATATTTCTCTAATGAATAATTTTTCCCTCAAGTATCCTCCATATCTCCCACCATTCCTTCATCCCATAAATCTTTACAAGAGAAATGTACACCATATTCATCTAATGATATATCCAATGATGCAATTTATCAAGGGCTATCCATAATATATTTCCAAGGTATTCCCATTCATGATGTAAATCCCTTCTATGGTTTATAAATTCTAGACCCATAGCTACCATTTTCTCCATTTCCAATCAAACCCACTGTAGAAAGTCTCATCCAAAGTTCATCTCTCTCATTTCAAAACATTGAATCCTTCCCAAAATCCCCCATTCATATTTAAAATCATACCCCATGTCAATAGGGTGATCCAAAGAAAGAAGAAATAATTCCTGATTAAAATCAAGATCAAGATCCCAACAATGGAAAATCTCATCCAATTGTTGGTGAAGATCCTATTTCCCTTGAATCTCATGATGATTCCACCATCCATGTCCCTCTTATCCAAGATGATCCCCTTACATCTCAAGAAAAAAGTGTCCTTCCAAGTCCCATTGGAATTCCACTTCCTAAACAATATCATGACATTCCTTCCATCCTTCTTAGTGATTCCATCAAAATTCAAGAGAAAAACACCCTTAAAGTGAAATCCCATGATCCCCTTCCTATTCAAGATCAAAGTATCCCTTCACCTTCATATCCATTAAAAGATTACACCATCTCTTTAGATCCTCTTCATGATCCTACAATCCCTTCATTTCTATGTCATAATCCTACATGTCCTCCATGAGATCCTATCCTACCACATGATCATGTCATTCCTTCTATTCCACCTCAAAATCTGATAATTCCTCCTAGTCTCCTTCATGATCCCAAACCTTGTCACAAGTTTTTCATGAACCCCACACATGTCAAACAACTTCCTCCACTTTAATCCAATCCGGTCCACTTCATGATTCTATCGATTCTTTCATACAATATCCACCTCAAAATGGACTCGGGTCTTTTTACAAAGCAACAAGTATCCCAATAATAAAAAGAATTATCAAGGAAAGGGGTTACACCTCCATAAACAAGATATATTATAACTCTTGCATATAAACAAAAATCCTAATAATAATGACCCCAGCTACATAGATCACTCTAAATTCATTGGTATTCCAAAAAAATCTAAATCTAAACATATTCCTTCGGCTTAACCCCTTCCATCAATCCTAGGTCCATATATTCCTCCATCTACTAGCTCATAATTCATGCAACCTTTTCCACGTGCAGGTCATAAAAGGCACATGTCTTGGAGAACCTTCTACCCATCCAAAAGGCCTCCATATCATTTCTATCCACCCATTAATCCTATTCCTTTTCCAAGCAATTTTGATGTCAAACATAAAGTCCATAAGTCAAGCAATCCACATGAAGTCAACACAACATGTCCAGTCTACTCGACATGTCATAATAAAACAAACTCAAAGTATGATACAAAAGGAAAAATAAATATCCAAAAGGCTACAAAGGCCCATTAAGAAAAAAGAAAATTTAAAATATGTATGGGTTCTTAAATCTATTGTAGAATTAATGTGTTCTAGGGAACCACAAAATAATAAAAACTTATAAACCAGGTGGATTCTAAAATGGCTCCTAAAAGCATAATATCTTGAAGAAAAATCAAAGTTGGCATCCAAACTTTCTATCCCTCCATCTAAACATCTCCCACATTCCAAATCCATTTTGGGTCATTATGTCCCAAAATCCACATCCACTCCATCAAAATCCAAAAATCCAAAATCTCATTTTCTTCTATCACTCCACTACCCCTCAAGGTGTGTGTCAATATTTTTCTTGTCCACATTCCCATCCACTCAAAATAAATTCTTCCTACACTCCCTCTATTATCCAACACTTATTTTCCATCATTGTATCTATCCTACCCAAACCTTTTCTTAAATACTTATCCTATTCTATCCAATCATCCATTTCATCTCTAGTTATCATTACCTTACCAATATCTCTAAGAAAAATTTCATAGTCATGGTCTATTATTTCATCTTTCAAGAGCAATATCAAAAGAACAAGATAATTGAGTCATCCCTCTGTCTCCTAGCATGTATCAATTATCTTCCTAAAATATCAAAAGCAAAAGAAAAAAGAAAAAAATCATTGCCTTGATGAAAACCTAGCAAACAGGTGCTTTGGTGACATAAAAAGATAGTAAAGAGAAATAATTTTTCCACTATTGAAAACTTGGAAAATAGGTGCTTTGGGTGAGTACCATGATTAAAATATGGAAAGAAAGCATCATGCATAATCTATGAAATTCTTGCATTCCATACTTGGGAGAAGGTTTCATCCATGTTATTTTATCATGCCATACCCCTATCAGTTCCTCCATTATCCTTCATCACTCATGTCCACTATCCTATCGATATCCATATTCCCTCTTTGACCTGATAAGGCTAAGGATCTTCCTAAGAATCATGTGTCCTATCTAATTCATGTTTTCCATATCCCTTACCTTATCCACATCCATTTATTCCACATTTCATATCTTATCACAACCTTCATTCCAATTCCTTTTACCCATTTCTAATCTTTCTTATCAAATTTATATCCTATCATTGTCCTATCTAAATCCCTCCATTAATATTTATTTTTTCTCAGTAATATTTGTAATTTTATTCAAAGATTTGAGATTCAACTTGGCCCAAACCAAGGCTGGAAACATCAAGGGGTTCCACCATCCCCAAAAATTCATAAAATAAAATGTCCATTAATAGACCAAATTCAAATTTTAATAACGTTTCCTTCCTTCGTATGTGAACATAGAGTCATATCAAAAGATCTCACCTTTGAATTCCTACTCTTCTTTCCTTTTACATTATGTCAAACTTCTTGTAGTGTAGCAGATTGATTTTTCTAGTCCAAAGAAAAAATCATAGAATATTGGGCTTGATCATCAATAACCCCAACCTGTTGTTGGGATTGTCCCCCAATTGCCACCATTTTTCCCACCATCTCTCGAGCCCCCACTGGCATCTTTCTTTCTTTCCTGACTGGAGTAGCATCCCCTTGGCTTTGCAGAGCCACCTTATCTCTTCCTACAACAAACATATTAATGTTGTTCTTTGTGGGTTGTTCTATTGTATCCTTAGGGGATACTTTCTCCCCATCCCAAAAAACATCCTAAGCTAAGATCTTATGTTTATCAACCTTCTTCTCAATCATGTAATGATGGGCACCAACATCCTTCCACCACAAAGATGGATTACACACACTCCCTTTATCACACTGAGTTTCCATATGCCCAATCTAAAAATAAGTTCTATATTTGAAGGGAATCCCTTCATAATCCAAAGATTGCATTTAGCTACCTTTTTTAGGTTTTGATCAAAATCTCTACAGGAAGACCTTTTGCAATATCCACTTCCACCAAGATTTGAGAAAAAGTAGAGTGAAGCAAATTTGAAAAGACTTCATCCACCATAAATTTTTTACCTAAAGCATCACCTACTACTTCCAAGAAATAATCAAATCAAAGATGAAGGGGTATATTAGGTAACCTCACCCACAATGGTACCTTATCAAAAAATCCCTTAGAGGGGTTGAAATCTAGGTGTCAGGGTTTTAAAATTAGAGAGAATTTGTTCTCTTGGCACCATTGATAGTCACATAGGATCCTATTTTTATCCTACACATTTTTAAAAATAATAATAAAGAAACCCTTATCCGCTAGGTAGATATGCACACAACCTACAAGAATTGGCTCCCAGTATTCCATAATCTACTTGTGAAGATCATAAAAACTAGGCCAAAATCCCCTAAAATGGTCAATTAGACCAAGATCTAAAAAAATGACCACGTTGTGGTTTTCTTCCTCCTCTAGTTCAGCCTCCAAAGCCACATATCATACATTAGTCACTAGTGGAATGGAAATATCCTGCTACATTATGTCTAGTTTGAGGGGGCCTTGATCCCCTTAGCAATTGTGTGTAGGTTATCTATGAGGAAAGGATCCCATTCTCCCACACCACAAGCACTCAAAACCCACACTTGATCTTTACTTCTGAAAACCATTCCTCTACAATTTTAATCCCTATACAATTTCACTATTTTTTACCTTTCCGATCACTAAATGAGAGGATTGACCAAATTCAAAACCTATAAAATCCATTTTCTGCATTCACCTCAACAATCATTCATCATTGTAGTCAAAATCATTGTTGTTGAAAGTTACTCCTTTCTCTACCGTGCCTCATCTTGTGTCTTTTCCAAAACAACCCTTCACCCCATAAGATTTAATCATGTTGCCAATGTTAGCTACAAAAGCACCAAAAGGTTTAAGGGAAATCCTAGCACCGAGAATATTTTGCAACCCTAAAGCACCTTTTTTAATCCCTCCCTTAATATTAATATAAAAAAAGGATTTGAAATACAAAATATATTTAAAAAACCTCTTGACATGTTCATTCTTGTGCATCACATTCTAATCAGTGCACCATATCATTTTCCTATATTGTTATATCCAATCCCTTATCTTGAAAAAATCATGTTACCCCATCACTTAGATAATCCTCAGAAACCCCAACCAACTTCAATGCCATAATAAACAACCACCGTCCTTCATCAATATACCAGTCCATTCATCCATTCATTATATCCTTGCCTTGCTAGACTCTAGGGACAATTCAGTATATCTTGCTTGAACAATAAAGTCCTAAAATACTTCTTAAAAATCATAAAATTTCCTAAAAATCCTAAAAATTGGAAAGTCTTAGAAAAAATCCATAAAAATCAAACAATGTCTTTAAAAAATCTCTAAAAAGCATATATTATCCTGAAAAATTAAAAAAGTCATAAGATGACCTTAAAAAGGCACAAAAAAATTCAAATATCCCCAAGATCCTAAAAATTGAAAAAGGGTCAAAATCCTAAAATAATTAGTCATTTTCATTTCATTTGACCCTTTCAATAACATAGACATTTGAGTAGCCAAAATCCGAAGACTTGTCAAAAACCATGCTTCACAAATCATGCATCAATAGACAAATTATCCAATCATGTCAATAATCAGCTTGATCAAACTTTTCCTATCAATAAACACCATCGATATGTCCTTTTCCAATCATCATTTGTCTTATACAAGGTGTTGTATACTTGAAACCAAACTATATTTTTCTTAGACGAGGTACCTCATTCCTAAAACTAGACATCACCATCATAACTAGACATCATTCTATCAAACACAAATATACAACTTTGACAACAAGATCAAAATGGTTATTGACTTGCTTAGCTCAGTGAGTCTTATATTTTATTGATTTATCTTTGATTTTTTATTTATCTTATATTTTGTTGGCTCAGTTGCTCTAGGGAATAGATCATCGAGAAGATTAAGTGTCTCAGATCGACTGGGGAAATGGATTATCACCCAACACCTTGGAACAAGGAAAGAGAAAATCCCTAAACCACCTATCTCCATTGATTGGGATTCGCCTTAGGGTGGGAGGAGATAGAAAACTCCAAGATGATTTAGGTAGTTTCATAGTTCAATTTGGATCCCAACCCCTTTCCCTCTACTATAGTAATCCAAAACCAAAACTATAGTATCTCACCTCTTCCTTATTCATACCACCACTTTCTCGGTCTGCTCCCACCCCGTCACTATTTTGTTTTTGTTTTTGTCTTCTATTTGCGGGGCATTTTTCATGAAGTTATAGGGAAAGTATGTTCAATACTTTAGGATGGATGGAAACATTCCTTCTTTGCAATGTGTCTATTTTTTTTGTAAAGGGTTTGCATTATCACCCTGGCTTTCTATGTCATGGTGTGACACATCAATTTTTCTTATTACATAAACCTCTTTAATGATAACGTGCACTTATGAAATCAAAGTTTCATCACTAATAATTATTCGCCACCTTTATTACTAATTTATTCTTCCATCTAACTCTTTTTTTCTCAATCCTAGCAATCATTTTCTTTTTAAAAACTTGTCTTCATGTCAAATCTCCACCCAATTTTTTGAGGGGGCATCCTACCTATGTCGCTTTTGTCCATTGAGGCAATGATATTTTTATTTTTGTTTGAAACAATTCTCAGAACCACATTGTCTCAAAGAGGATAAAATGTAGACACTAAAAAATGACCTCAATGCTTGGGGCTCCCCTTTTCTATTTTCTCTATTATTCGTCAACATTGCAGCATTCCTTCATTACTTAAATAATAATAAAAATATTTAATTAATTACTAATTTTTATCGTATAAATGCATCATATCCTATCAATTTGTCCTCAGTCACTTGTCCAATTAAATAATATGTCAATTATTTTATCCTTTACAGGAAAATAACCATTAATTTCCCCCTTTTCCTAAGGTTGCATGTCTTGGTAAATAAAATTATATTTATTTACCTCCTTTGTCCCTTTTTCCTATGATTAATTAATTGGCTAATTACCTTAAATGTGAGGAAATTAATGATTTTAAATTATTAATTTCCCCCTCATTTCTAATTTATGACATGGCCCCTAATTTGGCTTCCATCCCACTAATTTGGTTTCCATTCATTTAATTTAGCCTCCTTTCCACTTTTCACTCCTTACACTTTCCCCTAATTCAGTCCCCCTAATTTTTCATGTCATAATTCTACTTTTCACTCTTATGACACATTCCCTAATTTCTCCTTACACCTTCCCCTAATTTTCCCCCACTAAATTATCCTTCACAAACCAGTAACCAATTTCTCATAAAATGTCATTTACCAAATGCACTAACCAATTTGTCATGAATTTGTTGGAAATCTAATATGGTAAGTGAGATACTAAGAGGGGGGGTGAATCATATATCTCCAAATATTCACTTCTTTAAACAAAATTCACTTGCATATCATAAACATGAATTTCAATACTGAAATAGATCTAACATTCTAACTTCAACCATCAAATGAAACACATAACACATAAATTTTGGTTACCCAGAAACCTTTGAAAGGTAAAAATGTGGTGGGAATGACACCCACAAATATTCACTACTGTAGTATAAGGTGTTTCCTATTAGGGCTACAAAGTTTGATCACTTCAAATGATCTACCCTGTGAGGGGTCTACCCTGTTAAGAGCTTACAGACTTATACAATCTACCTTGATTAAAGGATTTGAAACTTACAACTAAGTACTCAGTTAAGAGATTTATGAAAGCCTATTAGGACTACTTTGTAAAGAGATTTACCCTGATTCACTTGTTAAAATGTATCAGTACCTAATCATTTAGTTTGCACTGAAAATTCTTATTAGAGATCTCCTCTTTCCAATACTTATTTGATCTCAAAATCAAATGTAACTTTGTTTTTTCCTTCACTACTTTTCTCGGTCACTCTACCTGATCTCTACATCTGATAATCAAACCAATTCTTTGTTCTACATACATGAGATCTGCTTCCTTACATACATTCTATATTTTAGGGTTTACGTCTCATCTTATATAAATATCTTATCAACCTCCTAGATCAAGATCAACGATCTAGATTCTCTACATATGCCACTTAAGCATTCCCTTTTTCTGATAGGTTGCATGGATTACATAGGGATTAATGATAATAATTACAAGATGTTATCATATCCTTGATTAACTCAACAATCCTTAAATCATGCATAGAAGGTGGCCAAAATGGTTTACCTTGGTGTTTGTGCCATAATGAACACATATGTCAAAACTGGCTTGCTTGACATATGAAGTCTCTGATGCTCAACAATTACTATCCTTCATATACTGGTTCCCAACATTGACTCTTCTATACAACTTGGCATAAACTGCTCAGCAACTACTGAAGTACTCGGTGACCTATGACTTGCTCGACAGTAACTACTACTCGACAATAACTACTTCTCAGTAACTATACATAATACAAGTCTAAACATAACTCGGCCTTTACAAGATGGCTTGGTTGCAATGATGACCAACCAACATTGCTTAGAAAATGACTAAGTTCTAGACACTCATAGATAGCAAATCTAGGGATCAACAATCTCCCCCTTTGACATTAGTGGCAAAAACACTTTGTCATGACTTTTACATTACAAAATAATACTTAGTAGTTTGAGTACTCCCCCTAAGACTTTGACTCGGTCTTCACAAAGATTCTACATATATATACACATGACTCTTTGACATACGCTGAATATATACATTACAAAATAGTATGTCATACCTTTCTATACATTCCTCACCGTATCATGTCTACTCTTGCTAGTTTCTCCTTGTGTTACTCATGTCATTCCCCTTTAAGTCATTTCATATCCCCCTTTTTTTTGTCACTTGAAGTTGCTGGGGTGTAGGGGTGAGAAAATACTTATCCAAAAATAGTTTGTGGAGTTGCATTAACATTCCTAAGGAATTGTCTCATCCTGACCTTACAGACTTGAAAACCTGTATCTTGATTTCTAGCTGGGTACCTAGATCAACTAAACTCTCAAAAATAGAGAGATGAGGATCTCTTTATGCTAACTCCTTTATCGACACCAATTATTTCTGCACAACCTCCAGATGAGGTGTTAACATTATCTATATGGATATTATTTTGTCTCTTATTCTTCCATCATTAGCCATCAACTCGGCTAATCTCCCTTGTGCATGAAGTAACCTTGTGAAATGAATAGAACTGGAGCCTACATCCATGCTTAGCAAATGCCCAATAGACTTCAACAAGTCTAGTTGCAATTTATCAATCAAGTCTTGATTATCCTTAGTGAAAGTTTCTACATTACATAATTTCTTGTACAGAGAATGAACATTCTACACAACCTCTTCTAAATTATTCAGTAAGGTAGAAAGTTTGACCTATTTTACTGCTATCTCGATTGAGACCTTTTCAAGTACCTTTGTCTCAAACTTTATTTTTGACCACTGCATAAGCTTCTCATTGGCTTCACTGTCATCATTATTCACCTTCTTAACAATTTGAAGCAGTTGTTCCAAAATAGGTGAGGTTTCATTCACATCTCCATTTCAAATGCTTCTATAAATATACCTTTTATTTCATGCAATACTTGTTTCTGCTAATGTTCTCACCTTAACTCTTCTTTCTTTCTTTTATTCTTCAAAAGATCTTACAAAATTTGCATTTTCTCATATGTCAAGTTATCATTGTCCCACTTTGGAATCACTATAACTTCATCAAGTGTTACCTGAGTGGTAGGAGACTTCTCCTTTTTCTTATGAACTTTCTTCTTTGGGGTATTGCCACTCGGTATCTATACTAAGGCTTGAATAGCCTCTTTCTCCTTGGGCTCTAGATGCTCCTTAGTTTTCTTCTCTTCCTCTATATGAGGTCCTATGACTACTGTTGCAGATTTGTCTACTTGATCTTTTGAGTTCTCCTCTTCTTGTCCTTTATTACCTTCCTTGGTAGGTGCACTATCTATTATTATTGTCAGCTTGTCTTGTTTCTTGGCACTGGTACTTTGTGAGACTTGTGGTTCAACTATGGCCGTATTGGGTCTTGTAGGTGTAGTGTCCATAGTTGATGTACCCTCAATCCTTAGATAATCATGTACTTGAATTAAAATAGGATTGGTGCTTGATAGAAACTAATCTGAGGCTGCCTCGACAAGTATTTGGCTCTTTAATTCTTCCTCAATCAATGCATTGGTGTTAACTTGAGTATCCTTATGGATATCCTCAATAGTGATCACATCCTATGATCCACTCACTTCTACCTTATGTCCTTATTCTTTTAGATTCTGAGGCTCATTAATGTCTTCTTTATTATCCAGTTCCACTTGGCTGGATGTTCCTTCTCCTCGTTGTGCGCTCTTATCAATTAATAACCAAAAAATGTTTTTCCACAACCTTTTCTTTACTCAACTACTTCTTCAACCTTGTGTTTCAAAATGGAATAGGCCCTGAGCTTAGGTACAAACCTATTTGCAGCAGATTGCTAGGAATAGTCCCAAGAGATAACTGAGAGGGGGGGGGGGGGGTGAATTAGTTATCTACAAGATTCAATTATTTATCCAATTAAGTGTACTTAAACATAAAGCATAAACAAAATGAAAGAACACAAGAACACAACACCAATATTTTGCAAGGACACAACACCAATATTTTGGTTACGGGGAAACCCAAATAGGTAAAAACCCCGGTGGGAATTGACACCCACTAATATTCTGCACTAGAGTATTATGATACTTGTTAGAAGATCCTTTACCCTGTTAGGAGTAGCTTTACAATATATTTAGTATAGTAGACCTGGTCAAGGGTCAGACCCTGTTAGGAGTCTTTTACAATTTTCCCTGTTAGGGGAGAGGACGCAGTATCTGAGAGCTCACTACTCCAATGGGTGAAGGCTACAACCTTCTGAATAACAGATATGCGCTATATCTAGATCTTGGTGAACTACACTTAGACCTACTATATGGATCAGTTCCAATGAATAGAAAAAGTACTTTACTTAGTCACATAGACCTTCTAATGGCTCAACACTTTTCACACTCTACCTTGCTCTGCTTAATCAACCATGAACCACACTTCAACAATCACAAATGACTGTCTATAAATATCTTTCCTCCAAATGATATAATCAAGTCATCCTATTAGAATCACCTTGAAATCATATTAGAGAAACCATATAAAACTCCAACAAACATTATGTTGACTCTACTATGCACGCAACACAATCTTGGACCTATCTAATAAGATAATTGTAGATGCATGCTACACATTGTCGGCTCTACCAAAACAACTAGAAATTTCTCTGTAAGCTGAATTAACTCATGCACTCTTAACCAAACATTAATAACTCTCCTCTAAGCTTAAATCCAAGGGTGCATACCTACAGGATAGGTGCAACTACATAACCAATAAAATCTCTATCGACTCTTCTAAACAAACACAAGAAATTGCTGCTGGCGAATAGCGACTGCATAACTACACTTCTACTCATCAACAAACTATGCATCCATAACAGAAACATCACTAACATGTCTTCAAAATATATCCAAGTGTGCAAGGCTCCATGATAATTGTATAGACAACCATACATAGAACACTGCCTATAACTCTGTCATGAACACTACTGACACTAACTGCAATACAACTATATGTACTAACAATTAACCTCTGCGCCCATGATATCATGTTGATATCATGTCCATGCAACATATACTAAAATCTTACTACATAAGACTTCCATGCATGCTACTTTCCATATGTTGTCATCAATGACAAAGATACAGTTAGTACTGGCCTGCTGGCAAATCTCCAACAATCTCCCCCTTTGGCATTGATGGCAACATGTGGAATGAAAAACCACCACCAACCCAAATGAACATTTCTTTTATAACATTCTCCATTTCCTCAATTGAACTATTGTCATATCTGAATACTGCTCCCCTTTAGTATATTACTCCTCTTTTTACTTTTTTTTTCATGACTCTATATATTACTCCCCCTTTGACATCAATGGCAAAGGGTGCCATTCATTTTAAGCATAGGTACTACTCCTGAGCTAGAGTAGTCAACCTTCCACCAGTCCCTATGGAATGATGCCTTTCCTTTCTTCTTCTAAGTAGAATTAGGGAAGGGAATGACTCCCAACTTCTCCCTGAGATACTCAAAAGTATCTTTAGGCAAGAGCTTTGTGAATATATCTAGCAACTGATCTTTAGTACTCACATAGTCTAACTTGACTTCTTTCTCTACCACTTTCTCTCTTAGAAAGTGATACTTGATCTTAATATGCTTTGTGTTTGCATGCATCATAGGGTTCTTTGACATATTGATAGTGCTAGTGTTATCATAGTGAATAAAAATAGGATAATCAATCTGAATTCTAAAATCCTTTATCATCTATTTGATCCAAACAATTGTAGAACAATTCAAGGCTACTGCAACTTACTTTGCTTCTGCTATTGATTGAGAAATACAATTTTGTTTCTTTCTTGTCCAAGTGACAAGTCTATCACCAAGAAACACTGCTCCACCTGAAGTACTCTTTATGTCATCAACACATCCTGCCCAATCTGCATCAGTGTACACATGAAGCTCAACATTTTCTAAATTAGGATACCATAGACCATAATCTATAGTGCCCTACAAGTATCTAAATATTCTCTTTACTACCATGAGGTGACTTTGTTTAGGTTCTACTGCAAATCTTCCAACTATGCCCATTACATTTGAAATATCAGGTCTAGTCTAAGTAAGATATATAAGTTTACCAATCATAGACATATACAATGTTATATCTACTGCTAGTGAGTCATCTTCTTTTGTAAGCTTGCATCGAGTGATCATGGGGGTTCCTACTGGCTTGCAATCATCCATCTTGAATTTCTTCAATATCTCTTTCACATATTTTGACTGATTAATAAAAATCCCTTTTTCTATCTACTACACATTTAGTCCTAAAAAGTATTTGATAGGACCAATCATACTCATCTCAAACTCATTCTGTATTTCCTTGGAAAATTCTGCACTTAGTTTGTCATTACCTCCAAAGATAATGTCATCAACAAATATAGCTACAAGTAGTAAACCTTTAGATGTCTCTCTAATGAATAGATTACAATTTGTTGCTCCTTTCTTGAATCCAATCTTTGTTAAGTATCCATCTAGTCTCTCATACCATGCTCTAGGGGCTTGCTTAAGTCCATAGAGGGCCTTCTTCAATCTACATACCATATCAAGTCTATCTGATAAGGTGAATCCTTTCGACTGCTCAATGTATACTTCTTCTTTCAAGTCTCTATTTAGGAATGTTGACTTGACATCCATCTGATATACTTTGAAGTTTTTGACTGTAGCATAAGCTAGAAATAACTTAATATCTTCTAATCTGCTCACAGGTGCAAATGTGTCTGAATAATCAATGCCTTCTCTTTGCCTATATCCTTTACATACTAACCTTGTTTTGTTTCTTACTACTGTGCCATCTTCATTCATCTTGTTTTTTAATATCCACTTTGTTCCAATCACATTTTTATCACTGGGTCTTGGGACCAGTTCCCAAGTGTCATTCTTAAAAATCTAATCAAGTTCTTCTTTCATAGCATCATGCCAATTTGAATCATTACATGCATCTTCAACACGTAAGGGTTCAATTTGAGATAGTAAACATACCACTTCACTGCTAGCTGAGTTCTTTGCTTGGGACCTTGTTAGGAATTTGGTGCTCTGATCTCCAATGATGTCTGTCCTAGAATGATTTCTTGATGTAAACTTTGGAACTTTAGGTGATGCTGACTTATCAGCCTTAGGAGTTTCTTCTTCACTTGTCTTAGGGTCATTGAATAACACATCAATACTGTCAAACATTTCTTCAATAATTGTCTCACTAGTGGAGGGTCTAGGTTCTTCTTCAATCATCGATGAGTAATCATGATATCTTTCTTGAATCATAAAATTTTTATCAATCTTTACATGAGCACTTTCAATGATCTTTTTCAATCTTTAATTGAAACATCTATAAGCTTTACTTTTGGTAGAGTAACCAAGAAAAATACCTTCATCACTTCTTGCATAAAAATTTCCTACACCTCCATCCCTCTTGATGTAGCACTTGCTTCCAAAGATTCTAAAGTATTTTACTCTGGGAACATTACCAAACCATAGCTCATAAGTTTTTTTGTCAGCGCCTGGCCTTAATTGAATTCTATTGATGGTATAGACTATTGTATTGACCACATCTCTCCAATAGTTGTGTGAAACTTTTCCTTCTATCATAATGGTGCACGCTATATCAAGGATGATCCTATTCCTTCTCTCTACAATTCCATTTTGTTGAGGGGTTCTAGGTGCACTTAACTATCTCTTTATGCCATGTTCTTCGTAGTACTCATAGAATCTATCAAAGGTGAATTCTCCTCCTCTATCTGATCTCAAACATTTTATCTTTAGTCCAGATTCATTCTCAACCTTAGCTTTAAATATTTTGAATTTCTCAAAGGCTTCTGACTTATCTTTCAAGAACGCAAACCACATCATTCTAGTATAATCATCAACAAACTAAATGAAATACCTTTCATCGTAGTATGATCTTGTTTGAGTTGGACCACATAGGTCTGTATGAATCAAATCCAACTTGTTTTCTGCTAGATTCTGCTTGCTCCTGAATGAATTTCTCACATGCTTTCCCATCACACATTCCCTGCATATAGTATCAATTGGCTTTTCTATGATAGGTAGATCTCTTACTACCTTTACATTGCTTATCTTCACTATGTTATCAAAATTGATATGACATAGTCTTTTATGCCATAACCAACTGTCATCAACTTTAGCAACAAAACAACTTGTTTCTGAATTGAGTTGAAAAACATTACCTCTTGTTTTTGAGGCTGATGTAATCATAACACCATCTTTGTTGTTAATGATGCATTTGTCATCTTTGAACTCCAACTGATAACCTTTTCCAAGTAATTTTCCAACACTGAGAAGGTTATGTTTCAAACCATCAACATAAAGAACATCATCAGTACTATTCTTTCCATCCAAAGTGATGGCTCCTCTACCAACTATTGGTTTAGGAGTGTTGTCTCCAAATCTGACCATACCTCCATTGTATTTGTCCAAATGAACAAACCTATCTTTATCACCTGTCATGTGATGTGAACAACCACTGTCTATAGTCCAGTCTATCCTTATGTCAGCTTGTGAAATCAATGCAAGCTCTTGATTTCCTTTCTTATCTTCATGAGCTATCTTATTATTCATTTTGTCTACAATAACAATGAATCCAATTTCTTCTTCACCAGATTCTTCATCTGAAACTCCATCTCCAGCATAGTAGCATTCCTTAGAATACTTAGGCTTGTAATCCTTTTTTGAACTTTCTAGCTCTAGCAAGACACTTAGATGTGTTGGAATTAGGAGAGATAGGTACTGAGAGGGGAGGGGTGAATCAGTGCCTTCAAAAATTTTACTTCTAAAACCTTTCAGATCTATAACAATGTCCTGTGATAACTGATCAAAATAACTTGAATATAATTGTATAAATCAATCATCTAGTTAACTTGAGAAAGTAAACAACATGAAATCAATATGACAATCACATAACACAAGTATTTTGGTAATGTAGAAACCCTTGTAAGAAGGTAAAAATTGCGGTGGCGATGACACCCACAGATTCTTCACTACTGCAGATAGAAAAGGTTTGCCTGTTAAGGCTACAAGTTTTGATAACTTTTGGTGATCTTACCTTGTTAGGAGTAACATGTTAGATCAGCTAGATCTACCTAGTTATAGGATTTAAACAACACTAATGAAGTGTGTACTCAGTTAAGAGATTTACATAAGACTGATAAGAGATTTATCAAAACTCTATCACAATTGTTAGAAAGTATTAGGCAATTATCTGCTAGTTGACAACTCAATTTTCTGAAACAAATCTATAAGTGCTCATCAAAATATCACCTTATCTATGATGATTCTCGACTCTATTATGCTTGGTAGCCTTCTTTGATTCTGCTCAATTTGATATCATCTGTACTCTATTCTGCTCGGTAAACTGATTGTCTTGAAGTTAGGCAATGTCTTCAAGTGCTTTGTGATTCATATATTTTAGTTCACCAACCTCATAAAATGGTGTGAACATACAAAATATATAGTGTTCTATTTTTTCCACTTTAGCAAAAATTAGGTTACAAAAATAATCATAACCCTAAGATCTACGGTTTAAAATTAACCTAGATCAACTATTACAATAAGATAATCATTACATTTAATGAGTATCTTTTACAATAAATGCTCCTTGATCTTGGTAAACCATTTTATGATCTTTTGTAACCATTTGCATAGAAGAATGTGCCATTTCAGATTACTATGTCATTTTCTATGATCATCGGTACACACTGTATAATCTGCTCGGTGTATAATGTGATGCTTGGTGTTTACTATCCGTCAGTGTTGGTGGTGCTCGGTGAACTGTGTGATGCTCGGTGTAAAGGCTTTACCGACTGCTATGTCTTACTTATGGTTACCGACCAATGCAATATAAGTAACCGACCGACCTTTTTACTATCCTTTGATACTAATGACAACCTTAAATGCTCAATAGAGATTAACAATCTCCCCCTTTGGCATTAGTATCAAAACTTTGAATGTATATAGACAAAATGTTTCTATATATTCCTTATGTCTCCACCATAAACATATCCACAACAAAAAATTTCTAAGTACAAAGTACTCCCCCTCAGTGCATGCTCCTAGTAATATTAACATACATATCAAAAGTATACTTATTTGGCATATACATGTTTTCTCCCTTTTTGATAATAATGCCAAATACAAAAAAAATATAATGTATACTTACATCTTATCAAAAATGTTTTTATGGGTTTTCTTTACAGACTCCAAGAGGTTGTCCCATTCCTCTTTCAAGTTGGTAAGAGAAATATGCTCAAGACTGACTTGTGCATGCATGTCAAAGATATTATCCAACACCAAAATCTCTGGTGTTGTGACAAGGTGTTCAGCTTTGACAATATGTGCTTCAAAAAAAATTAGGTAAGGAGTGAGTTCTTTTTGTAACTCTGCGACTTGATCAGTGATGTGTGCTTCTTGTTTTCTTAAATCTGCTATCAGCCGCTGGAGTTCTTGAACTCAGTGAATATGATTTAAGAAAGTAGTTGGCTTGGTAATAGTTGCTTGTGTACTCAACTGTATCTCTGCTTTTAAACCTTTTATCTTTTCACTGACTTCTACAGTGAAGGTATCTAAAGTACAAAGCTTGATTAGAAATTGGCAGATTATCTGGGTGATAGATTGTACCTCGATAATGACCTCAGATAATTTTACCTTTTTCATTGCCACTTCTGTGCTAATCCTTTCTGCTAATTTGTTCTAAATCTTTGATTCTGCTCATTCTTCTATTCTTTTGTCTGCATCTGTATCAAGGGCATTGATTTTGTCGGTGAGTGTAGCAATTTGATCTATGATGGGAGTATTCTCATCAATATTTGTCTCTGGTACTATCTGTTGTAGAATATCCCTCACATCATTTAACACTTCTTTACATTTGTGTTCTTTCCTTAACTTTTCTTGTGCCACTTTCCTTGAACACAATTCCCCATATCTACTTAGTTCCTTAGGGCTTAGGGTTCTCGGGTCACATTCTAGTATAATTATGACTTCATCAATGGTGACCAGCCCATTTGCTTTCTTCTTCTTCTTCTTTTGTGCAAGAGGTGATTTCTTCTCACTTATAACAATAGCTTTTTCTCCACTTTTCAGAGTATCTTTCCCAATTGACACCGTATCATCCTTCTTGTACTCCTCGGTAGATGGTGTGGGAGTCTTGGTTGTAGTGTCAGGTGGGTTCACCTCAGTTGACTTTGTTTCTTTTGGTTCCTTTGTTACTATAGACTATGCCTCTATTTTGGTAGGCTCATTTGTATCTGTAGGTTGCTCAGGTGCTTGTATCCCTGTTGTATCTTTATTTTGCTCAGGATGAGAAGCATTGGGTTGTACTTGTGAAAGTATCTCAACTACCTCTGCAAGTACAGGTACTTCACTTGGTATAGATGTGAACACACTATCAGTGTCTAATGCTTCATCTTTGTTTAGTGCAATTTTTACATCTTCATCATCCTCATCATCAAGATCACCGTTAGTGATGTCCTCAATGAGTGCATTGTCATCGGTTTTCTTCTGCAAGTGGATCTTTACTTGATGTGGTGCATCCTGTGAAATTCTTATTTCTTTCTTTTGTTCGGTGATATCAATTACCTTAGTAACTAATATACCAGTGTCCTCTATTTTCTTTCCTTTGTTATCATCGATGAAAATACCTTTACCTTTTGAACTATGTCTCTTCTTAGACAGTTTCAGGAATGCTTCCTGTTCAACTTTCTCTTCTGCTTTCAAAATTGATGTCCATAAAGAATCACATGTGACATCCATATAACCCACATTCTCATCCATTATTTGCATAGCTCTATTCTTGACTAGAAATCTAGCTTGATACTTTGTCATGTATTCACTTACAATAGCATAGCTAAAGTGTGAGGCTACATGACTTAATGATTGTTCTCTTTTCCTTTTCTCTGTATCTAGTGCAATAGCCCATCTCTCATTTATTTTGTCATCAAGTTCCTTCGGTAATTGACATGCAAATTCCATTGGTACTTTCTTGAATTTAATCATCATCTGGATGATAGCATGTTCTAGCTTTGTCTTGTCCTTAATTGACATATTATCAAATTTGTCTATGCTTGGATCTGTGAGATTTCCATTCTTAATTATATCTTCAATTATTTCTTCTATTGTACTTTCCCTATTATGAACTAACTTGAATTGATTAGGATCATTTTCAGTGTCAGTCTCCTCTATATGTTCTTTACTTCGTATGTATTTCCTCTTTTTCTTCGGTGTCTCAGCTACTTTCTTGTTCTTTCTCTTAACATATTTCCATGTTGGTGTAGCTGCTCTTCCTTTTGCTACTTTTACTTCTTCTTCTTTCTCTTTAGGTTGTGCTGCAGTTGATGAATGTGTCTTCATTCCTTCAGGTTCTGGTAACTGCATTTCTTGTTCAACATTGGTGGGAGGAACCGGTCTGTTATCCTTTTCCTTGTCTGACTTGGTCTCCTCGCTATCATAGGGCTTGTCAGCCAACTATAACTAACCTTCAATTATTTCTTTAACCGGTGACTCCTTAGATGAGTCAGATGCATTTCCATATTTTGCTGTGAGATCTTTTCTCATTTTCTTCGCCCTTCTAGACATTTTTTCGATCTCTATGTCTGTAGTGATTCGTGACTTAGCTTCCTCATATACACCAAACCTACTGGTAGTGATGTCTATTAGTAATGCCAGCAATGCATTAATAGATTTCAAATTGAAATCATGGTCCATTTTGTATCCCATCGGTGCTAACCATTTTGTTCTCGGTTCTACTACCTTTATCATAGAGTGGTCTATGCTGACTACAAAACATATGTCATCTTCAAATTTACTCACTAATTCCCTTGGAATTCCACTCCTTTGTTTCATTTTTGCTTGAGATTCTTTGAAATATGCATTGAATTCCTTATTCAGATGATCTCCTAGACTTTTCATCATTTCACCAATTTGTGCAGTTATCGGTTTGTCAGATTGCTAGTTTACTTTACCGATACCAGGTACATATTTTTGCAAATAGAAAAATGTATAGACAAGCAGTGATCTGTACTTACATGGATTGGACTTCTTTGCTTTTATTGTCTTCATATTATCTTGTAGTTGGTGTAGTAGCAGTTCGACAAGATCTACCTGGTGATCTTTCTTCACAATTTTATATGCCATGTCTACGGCGCTGCAGGGTACACTATTTGGTCTGCTAGATTGAAATATCTTGTACCTGATGACATGAGCTATGAAGTTTACCACTGGGTCTTTGATGGTTGAGATTTTCAGTTCCCTACCATCCCATTGAGTTCTAGTGTTATTCTCTACGTCGGGACAAGACAAAGTTTGAAAGGCTTTGGCTTTGTCAGTTGTAGGGTACTGAGTAACCCTATTGATAATCTTCTTTGTAATCTCAACAGGTTTGTCCAGCTAGAATTTCCCATCATGAAATCTGGTTAGTACGATTCTTATCCAATCATTTTTGAAAGATTGCGAGAAGTATGTAAAACATAATAACCCTGACTCCCCAATCTTCTTGTATTCGGATTTTATCTTTCCATCTGGTCCACAGACTTGTTGATAGGTAGCAATAGTCTCAAAATCACATACTTCTCTAATTTTGTAGTGAATATAGGCCCTAACGTCTTATGTTAACAAAACCCTATTTGGAATACTCAAAAATGTGCCCATATCATCTGTTTGTGCTGTGACCTTGGGATGTGGTTTGAATTTTTCCTTGGTGAAATTTGCCCTAACAATTAATTCTACTTCCTCCTCAATGTTTTGTGATTTGCTTGCTGTTGATGTTGATGCCATAAATTATTTCTTAGGGTTTTGGCAAGCAATAGATAACCAGTATTCTGTAGGTAGATGAACTTACTCGATATCGTTGAAGAATTGTTGTCGGTTTGATCTACAGTGACTTTGAATCTTTTCTAGAAAAATCTTTAGCTCAAACTCTTCTCTGTGAAATCTCTTTTCTTCAAAATCGCAATGTAACAATGAACTCTATTTCGTGTGTATATATAGACTTTTCGATATTCCTGCTCAAACTTTAGTTGTGTGTGTCAAAATTGTACCTAATCTATAGACACACACTTTAGTAAAACATTAGAGGTTAGCAAAAATGAAATCATGCAATGAATTGAAAGCTAAACTAACCAGGCAATTTACTGCCTTCTAATAGGTGTGAGTATGATGTTCTCAAATTGTATTGAGATCAGTGACCTTGACGACACCTAAATGAAGGATTTGAATGCAAAACTGATATGAAATATAAATGCAATTAATCTATATATTTTTTATTTTCTGTGCAATGATATGATGAAAACTTGATATGAATCTATGCTAATATGGAAATTGATATGCTAAAATGATCTAACAATAATATGAAAATAAAAGTGATCTCACAAAACATGGTTGATTCACAAAGAAGCTCTGATTCTCCAGATAGCAATTCACTAGCATAAGTTCACAAATTATGAGATTCTGTGGATTTGAGAGATGATTTGTGAAGAGCTAAAGCCTTAATTTATAAAAATTCAGGGCTTTGGAGGTGCATGAAAAAAAGCCATAAATCACTCAGATAAACTCAACTTGATTTTTGAATTATCTGAAAATAAAGATAATTTAATTCACAAAAATATGCAAATCATGCAAAAACAACTTTTTAACTCAAATTAGAAGTTTAGATCAACTTTAAAACTCAAAAATGATGTTGAGTTCCAAAAAGTCAATAACTTGCATTGATTTTCTGATTTGGAGTTTAACTGCTCTTTGATTTTGTTGGTTCCTGGATAGGATTTTACACTCCATGAGATACCAATATGCTTATGATGGATGTTAAGGAATGGTTAGCTCCAAATATGGGCAATCTATAAGCAACTGGACCAACTATAGGGATAAGACTACCCTCTTCTACTTCTGGCTCTGCAAAACCAAGGCGGGTGCACCTGATCCAATAGTATTAACTCTGACTGATAGTTCTAACTCTGCCCCTTATTTCTTTATTGGATCTTTCAATAGATGGATATAGTGAGAAAGTACTAAACAAGAACTTATTGTTCATTTACTCTCCATCACTGGGTAGGACAATACATAAATGTAAATAAAAGTAAAGACTAGTAGTGATTTGAATGATTTGGGATTATAAGATTTGAATCACTCTTCTCAACACAAAGATAGGAGAATATAGGCCAGTGCCTTATCTATTGGGAAAGATATCAAGGAAAAGAATGCATACAAATGGTGTTTGAAATTGGTCTTTAGACATAAACACAAAGGGCTTCAAATCTTTCCTACTTATGAGAATCCTTCAAATAAACTTTAAGAACACATATCCCACTTTGAGAAATATTTAATCTAACCCTAGGTTGGAACTCAAAGCACCAATACATTCATATAAACCTTATGCAAAGATTTAAAGATTCAAAGAATAGAGCAAAGGAGAGCAAAGATCTAAGGTTTGTATTAAGTATAACCTTTCACCATATGCATACAATATCCAGAATAGAAAGCTTACAAGATAAAGATAACCTATATTTCTTCTCTATTGTTTGATAAAATGATATCAAAAATTACAATCCTTGACTGAAAAGCTAGGGTTTCAGAAATTTCTATCTTTTTAACACCCAAACTTCCAATCCCTTAGAATGATCATGAAAAATCTCTTTATACTAAGAGATGCAACAAGCAACTGATCATTCTAGGGCTACAAAAAATTAACCTAAAAAGCCTTTACAACAACCCCAAAGGGTTTACAATAACTACACTACTGAAATAGATGAGATATTTGCAATTTAGTCGACGTGCTTTATGTCTTCAATGCTATCCTTTTCTCTTTCTCACAAATCTGATTTTATTATCTCACTGTCAAACTGCAATGAATGCCCCTTTGCAAGAAATCAACCCTGATATTCAACTGGCTTGGCATCATAGGAAACAAAATTAGATTCTAGCAATAACTTATGTCTTCTGTATCCTTTCCCAACTACAATCTATCCTGAAATAATAAATTCTCAGCCACCGCTTCGTTTTACATGACTCACTGGTTCAAAAACCCTAGCAAAACCGTGTAGGATATTTGAATTTGAATAAAAATGGTAACCGGCTCAACTTTAAAATGTGACCGTCGATGCATCTTATTCCTGGCAGATTGGGCAGCTTGTAGAATCTCACAATAGTCAACAAAAATCTTTAAAAAATTGCTTTCCACATCATCAAAAACTCTCAACCAATGAAAATGGAGCACGTCAGCGATGAATCAGCATATTGGACCCACTTTTCATAAGCTCAAGATCGAACGATTGGCGTATAATCTCATAGCCCTGATAGACTTCATGAGATCACACACCGATCGTTCGATCTTCCACACTGGCATCTCTTTGAATCTCTTGGGCCCACTGACATGTCCACATTCCTTTCCAACTCAGCCAATCATAATATGACACCTTGGCGATGAATCACCATGCGGTCCCACTACTCAGCTAACCCTTAACCTTTTGACCCTTTAGTTATTCAGCGAACTGGCAACTAAAGCCATTCGCCTACTTGCCGAGAAACTAAGAACACCGCTAAATAAATCTGAGATTCAGTGAATAGACTATTCACCCATTCGTGAGAAGAATTAGAACTTCACCATTTTATTTTGAGAATGCGCGAACATTAAAAAACTTTATCAGTGCCGCCAAAGATTTAACCGCTCCGCCAAAACCTTAGACCAGAAATTGGGCCCACCTTAAAAGAGATCAATGGTTGTCAGAAGATCTCAAACCTCTGACATATTCCATCAGATCTTATGACAACCGCCGATGAAGAATCTCACCCCTATTTTAACAAACCTCTAACACAAAAGAATCAACAGACGATCTTAAAGCCTCATGAGTCAGAAAAAACCCTTAAGATCACATGCTGGCCATCGATGCTCTGCCACTGTCAGAACCACTGAACCTTTGAAATCATTGGCCCCACTGACAATGCTCTGAGTCATTAATACGTGGACCAATGAGAAAGTGTTGACTAAGCACACCTGGCATGTGGACCCATTACATTATAAAGCCTTTTGCCGTGAAAGAGAATCAACAGCTAGCGCAACTTCAAAAGCCTCTGACACACTTCATGAGATCTTACACCTATCATTAGATGCAGATGTTGTCAGAGCCGGGCCCAGGAAAGGATAAAGGCTGGAAACTTTAGGAAATATTAAAGGGCCCGACTTAGGAAAAAATCACTGCCACTGAACTTAGGAAAAAATAAAGTTGGGCGCATGGAAACTTAGGAAAATAAAGGCCGTCGGGGTAATAAAATTTAACACACATGCATTTATTAGTTTTTAAGTGACCCAAAAAGTAACACGCAATGATAACAAAGCATAGGGCACACTTAGGGTTTTTCCTACAAACGGCTAGAATTTGAATTTTTGCCTAGGGTTTTGGTAGGAAAATGGAAAACTAACTGGAGAGGCCTAGAAAATATGATTCAACCATGGAATTTTTACTTGTACTAACAGATTGTGCACATGGATAATTATGAATTAATAAATAAATAAAGTGATTTATTCTCAACTTAACTTATTTTAAAATTAAAACAATTGATTTATGGGTTAATCAATTATTAAAATCAAACTTTTATTCAAAAATAATATCATTAAATATGACAACTTGCTTTAATTAATTAAATAAGAATTTAATCAATTAATGATAGGAATTTTGATTTATTATCAAATTTAAATAATAATACTTAGGAATAAATATAATTAAATTCAACTTAAAAATCAAGTGGCAAGATTAAATCAATTAATTAAATATTCATCATATTCAATTAATCAACTTTAGGATAAATAAGATTTATTGCCAAATAATCATTAAATTAAAGATAATTAGGATAAATTAGGAATATTACTAGGAATATTCCCGGATGTAGAATTTGAGGTAATCAATTAGGATTTGATGATGTGTCGATGTGCCTTAGGTTAGGAATTTGATGTCGATTTCATTCGATATGTAGATGTAGAAGATTAATGAACTTATAGCCCATTTTTGGGGTATTACATTTTGCCCCTCTTTGAATTACCGTGCGAAGCGCAGTGGTTCAAAGATAGTCTGTGTATGATATTGAAACTGATGTTTGATATTGAAATTGATGTTTGATATTGAAATTGATATGAAGCAGAAACTGATTGAATTTGATATGAAGATAATAGGTCCTAAATGACCAAAGATAATGTTAACTATAACAGCAAATGAACTGATGATTGCGAAAAAGTGTCAAAAATGTCTGATTCTGAACCTTATGATTGTGAAGAAGTGAGTGACCGATTCCAGACTCAATTGTCCTTAGAAGAATCATGTAGGTATCACATCTGAACCCTTTAGTTACCGAAGAATCAAGGAAATAACACAATTGAACCTATAGTTGCAAAAATTGATACAATTTACAAGATTAGGAGAATATCAGATTGATATGGATCTCGATGAATCTGATATGCCCCAGGCGATGATTGATTTGCCCCAAGCGATGAGGACTTTTGATGAATCAATAACTAGAAGTGGTTGTTGTCTTGATTTTTAAGGAAAGATATGATTTCCAGATTTAGATTATAGACTTTGAATGATATGCAATACCATGCCCCCCTTCGGGATTAAAATTGAAATCTGATAAGAAAAGTCAGCGTTGATAGTTTAGAAACATGTTAATTGATTTGAAAAGTGGTTACACACATTTGGGAATGCATTCTGCATCGTTTAGAGGTCCAGATGACCAAGTTTGACTAGGTTTGACCATGAGTTGACCAAGTTGAAATTTTGATAGTTTGATGTAAGATAATCAATTAAGTTGAATATTGGATTTCTGTGATGATTGAAGGTCGATTATGCAAGTAGTTTATAATATGAATGATCTCATATTTTGATTTTGATCCCGAAAAAGGATTCTACTTGTTGTTTCATTGGAGGAACCTTTGTGTGAGATTCAGCTCTTGTTAGATTTGAAGATGCGATTTGAAGAATCATTTAAGTATTGAAGTTTGTTTAGCCATTGTGAGATCATGCAAACATGCAAAATGCAAAGAGACATGCAGAATGAAATGTAGCCTAAGACCTAGGACCTACTCACTGATCATATGTCAATTTGTTATCATCATTGAACTTTTAGGTAACCGGATAAATCAATACAATGCCCACTAGCTATGAAACCATAGACATATGAATATTGATTTGTATGCACAAGAATCAATACAACACCCACTGGTGAACAACCATGGATATATGAATATTAATTTTGTTTTCAAAATGTCAGATTAGATATAAGCACCAAGGCACAAACACCAGGATGACCTGAATATCATGTCCATTTTGATATAGCAATTTGTATAAGCATCAAAACATAAACGTCGTGATGACCTGAATATGCCTTGCGTACAAACACATCAAGCAGTCAAGAGATCATTCAAAATCCAATGTGAATTACCCGTAGTGACCCTTTATCATTCACATCCCTAGGTAACATCACATTTCACAATAGGAGAAAGAACTCACTCAAAAGATAATAGTTAGATCAAACTTCCTTGAATTTTCTGGGTATCAATGGTTGAGGTACGCATGGCCATCCAATTTGAGATAGAGGCTCTTACAGTCAGACACCATTTCAATCCAAAATTTCCAAAGTTAGATTTTCACATACAAGAAGAAAACAAAGAAAAGATTATGCCCCCAGTCATCACTCTCTAAATCCTATAAAAGACATCATCGAAGAGCTCAAAGGGACACAATATGCAAAAATCTCAATGCAAATCAATAAGCATACAAGGAGATAAAAGCATGCAAAAAAAAGAAGCACAGATTGTTTTCAGTTTGAGTTTGATGTTGATTGCGTTGTTGTAGATGCAAAATCCTTTCTGGAGACAAGACTGATTGACGGACTCACATGAAGCTTCAAAGGACTTGGACTGGATATGATACGTCTAAGATATACTGGAGACCATAGGATTTAAAATTGATTGCCCCCAAGTGTTAAACATTGATAGGATACATACGCTTGAGCTGATTGGTGTACAAACTGACTTATTGAAAATAGGAACGCGGAAACAAACCGGGAGATATGTATAAACTAAAGCAAGACTGAAAGCTGGGAAAGACCAAGATTGCACTGATAGATGGAGCATTTTGAAACAAGTGGCACCCGTTTGCCGGGTTTTCACTATCTTGGCAGAGATTCTATTTTTGCTACCAAGGCGCCTGTTTCCTGGTTTTCACCAAGGCACTTTTTTTTTTCCATTTTTTTTGTATTTTCCATTTTTTCAATTTCTTATGTACTTTTGATATTTTTTGTTTTTTTTGTGAATCATCAAGGTGCCTATTGCTAGGTTTTCACCAAGATGTTCATTTTTTCAAGACTTTTTCCAAATTTTAAGATTTTTTCAGGACATTTTACCATAGATTGAATGCCTTAGGCATAGAATTTCTTCAGATGGAGAATGTTGATTGGTTCTTGGAGTTGTTCTCCTTCAGTCGTTGAGAGTTGATAGGCACCAGAGCCAAAAGTAGCAGTGATTACAAAGGGAGCCAGCCAATTGGGTTCAAACTTCCCCTTGCGTTCTCTATGGGATTGATTTTTAGGATTTTCTCTCAAGACTAGATCACCAACCTGAAATTCTTTGTGTTTGACTTTCTTGTTGTAGCCTCTAGACATTCTCTTCTGATATACTCTGAGATGATCATATGTTGCTTATCTACGCTCATCTAGTAGTTCAAGTTCTTGCAACCTAGACACTCTGTAGTCATCATCAGTTACTGGACCATGCATTCTGATTCTTAGTGATGGGATTTCAACCTTAATAGGCAATACCACTTCAGACCCATAAACTAAAGCAAAAGGTGTAGCCCCAGTAGGTGTTCTGATACTGGTTCTAATACTTGGTATACTTGATAGCATTTTTTTCCATTGCAAACTCCCAAGAAAGATCATATCATGCAGTCCCAATGTCTAGCAAGGTGGAGAACAAGAGGCATTGGAAAGCTGGTTGATGAGATGGAAGAGAAGAGAATGAAGGAGAATGAAAGGAAAAAATCTTAAAGGGAAAACTCCTCAAGAATACTCAAGCTAGGGAAAAATTGTCATGTAAAAGCACTTTTGGACAAGCAATGAAAGGCCAACATAGGATAAGTCACAAAAGCGTAATGCCAAAGAAGGACAGGATGTAGTCCAAAGGAGTAGACATGTCGAGAGGTTTCAAAGCATCATGTTTTAATCTTTCTTTCTTTTTTTATTAGATCAAGACCAAAGGGGAAAAGGATAGCGATAGGCAAAAATGAATGGAGGAAAATAGACATGAAGGCTAAACAGGAAGGGAATGAAAAAAAGATCATCGTAAGATAGCTCACAAAATAGCCAAATGTTCGTGTATAGATCAACATTGTCAAGATCAAAGAGAGAAGATGAAATGGATGAAATATGTAGAAGAACTACGCATGATGCATGATTGCCAGGTTTTCATCATGGTACTTATCCAAGGCACCACAAGGGAGTGGTCTTCACCATAGGATGAATTTATTTCTCTTTACTTTTGCTACCAAGGTGCTTGTTTCCAGGTTTCCACCAAGGCACATTTTCAAATTTTTTTTTTTGGAAGAAGGCAAGCTTTTTAGATAATGCTCCTTGAAAGGATAAACCATGATGTGCCAAGGATTCAAAATGATATGCTCAAAGATTCTGATAGGGAAAGGGAGATGGAAGAGAAAAATGGAGGATAAGGTTTTATGTAAAGTGAGTGAGGTTGGAAGATAGAAGGAATAGGCAAATGAAGAAAAAGGATAGAAGGTAGATGGATAATGAATGGAAGGATTGTGAAAGGGTAAATGGAAAGGAAGGAAAGATCAACATCAACACACACCTTGAAGGGTGGCGAGAGGGTGGAGGAAATGTGAATGAAGGAATACGTGAAGGAATATGGTGAATGGATAGCAGAGGTTGTGGTTTAGGCACATGGAATGGAAGAATGTTTTTGGAAGAAGATGAAGTGGAAGTCTTTGAAAGCTTGAATGTCAATTTCAATTTTTGCTCAACAACAGACTCTTTCAAGAGAGACTTTGGAATCCATATAGCCATAGACTTTTTATTTCCTTTTGATGATCTAGAGAGAATATTTTCAATGATGGATTTTGGAACCCATACTTGTCTTGTAATTTTTTTCTTAGATATCTCTTTTGACTTTATGCCTCCATGTCATCTAGAGGAGACATGGTGATCTTCTCTTTTTGATGGATTCTTGTATTGCTTCTTTTTCTTGTATTGAACATTCAAGTTACTTCCAAAAGACTTGGGACTTGTGGAAGAAAAAGGAGGATATGACTGGTTTAGATGGGTGGGTGGATGAAAAGGATTCAAGGGTATGCATCTATGTTGATCTTGAGGAAAGATGGGAGATGGAGGGACGTAAGGACCCAAGGTGGATGGTGAATTAGGGGAGTTAGGAGGGGAAAGTGAAGGGACATAAGGACCCAAGATGGAAGGAAGATGTAAAGCCCTTTGTAGTGGTGGAAGAGGTCCCATGATGGAAGTGGAAGATGCAAAAGGATAATTAACAAGTTCATCAACATTTATATGACAACCAAGGACATCAGCATCTTTAGAGTGAGCATTAGGATTTTCAATAGAATCATGGACATCTTGAATATGAGAACCTTCTTTGATAGGATTGTTCAAAGCTTGCAAAGACTTAGGAAGAGTAGAAAGTGAAAACGAACATGGAATGGTAGAATAAGAAGATGGAAGACTTTGATCTTGACAAGGATCTTTGGATAGCATAAGCACATAATTTTTTTCTTGATTTTCAATAGGCTTAACATTGGAAGTAACAACACCATTTTTACCAACCTTAATGGAAGTATCATCTTTGGAAAGCACAAGTGTGGTAAGGTTATTTTTATTGTCAATAAGCTCAACAGTGTAAGTAGTAGCTTGATCTTGCTTAGGAGAAGACTTAAGACATGGTGGAATGCATGAAAAAGGGTGTGAAGGATCAAAAGAACCCTGAAGCAGATAAGAGACATGAAAAGGATTGGATGACATGGAGGGTTCTTGATCTTGATCTTTCTTTATGTTCTTTTCTTTATCATTTCTGGAGTTCTCTTGACATGGAACCACTTCTAAGGACAAGGAAGCATGTTGGGATTGTATGGAAGATTGTTGCAGAGATGGTGAAGGACCAGATGAAGTAGGCATTGTAGCATATGAAGGCATAGGCTCTTTAGGTTTAGTATTATTGAAAGTATTTTCAGCCAAGTGAAGGTTAGCTTGAGTTTCTTTAAGAGGTAGCCCTGGAGGATAACTATAGGGAACTGTATGAAAAGTATCAGGGCTTGTGTCGGATGAAGGTTCTGTGAAAGATTTGAAAGACTCAAAAACTTTAGGAAATGTACAGGTATTGGAGGAAGTAGGGGATGGAAGGGAACCATCACAAGACAAAGTTCCAACATTAACATGATCTTGCTTGAGAAGATAATCTTTATTTTCAGCAGGAGAGTCCTTAGGAGAAAGATTCTTATAATATTGATGCTTCAAGCTAGCACGATGCATTGTATAGTCCTTAGCAGTAGTATATGGATCATAATCAAGGTATTGTTCACAAAAATCATCAAAGTCTTTTTCAAAATCAGAATCATATGGATCACCATCACGATCTATCCAATGTGACATCCCATTTCCAGTAAGCAGGAACACACGATGAGGAGGACTCTTAGGAACAGAGGTGTCATAGGTATCATTATATTGTCCATCATCATAGTCATCATAGTCTCCAAAGATGGATGTGTCACTCTCCATGGAAGAGGTATCATAAGGATTGTCACGCTGCTCACATTCTATCTGGGGGCATGGTGATAGGTACAAGTCTTTATCAAATGGAAAAGGGCACAGAGCTTCCATGGAGAACTCTTTAGGTTCCTTTTTTTTTCAAGTTTGTTAAGCTTGACTTGCATAGCTTGCATCTACTTCATCATAGCTTTGATTATAATTTCTTCCTCATGTGTACTGATTCTTTGAGACATGTGTACTGATTCTCAATAGCTACTACTCTGTTCCTGACACAGTGATTTGTTCGACAGATTCTGGAACTAGGCTGAAAAAGCTAAGTATCTGGCAATTCTGAACATTTTCTGACAACTTTCAAAAATTTCCCAAATGACACTCTGTAGACTTGTACGACAGTGTGTATGCTGTGAAATGATAGTTGAAAAGCTTGTACAATAGTTGCAAAACTCGCATGAAAGTTACTAGTAGGATTTGACTTTTTGAATTTAACTGGTAGAAAGACTCGTATGACACTGGGTTCTTTACCATATGACAGTTGGGCAGTAATGAAACGACACTTGATAGAAACTCATCTGACTTTTTGACCTCCTGAGATGACTTTTGACTCCGAAAAAGAATTTTACTTCAGATTTTGCAAATTTTGAGTTTTCAGATTAAGATTGTTTGCAAATTGTACTATCCAGATTTGAGGATTGTAACAGATTTGTTCATTTTTAGTAACCAGATAGATAAACAAGCACACAAAATAGCAAGCAAGTGATTTCAAACATGTCTGAAAATAATGAACAAGGGCAAAAGCAACCTTGTGCATGAACCATCAAGTGACTTATTTGTTCTAATCCTTAGAAGCGCTAATTGTGTATGTTCCAAAAGTGTATTGCAATAATGCACATATACCCTAGAAAATAAAAATTTGGCCTCGCTAGGGTTTTTAGTAATGGTTTGACTCTACAACTTTTATGATCCAAAGGGGTGAACTCCAATCCTGGCGCACCATGGTTTTGACACAGTCCAAGAATTTAATCAATCAGAAGCTGCTAGGGAGATCTGACAACCCAATAATGAACCACATCTGTGAAGATTTCTTCCACAAGGATATTTATATAGTGGTTGTCACTACCATGGTGAAAATGGCTATTACCCCTTGAGGTTTTGTCAACGCAATTTTCCCTATGAAGGGATCATCCGCTACGGTTAACCCTCTCTAAAGGTGACTCATAGTATGATACCACAAGGGGACTTGGCTCCAGATCTAAGGTTTTGACACCTCTTCACTTTTAACCCAAACAAAGCAAGCAGATTAATCCGACACGCTAAGACAAAGTTTTTTTCACCAAGGCCTGTGATGTCAACCCCACGTGCTCTATCAACCTCTTCGGAGAGAGAATGTATCGATCAATAAGAGAAGATGCACTAACTGAGTAGAACGTGAAACACACTAAGTATCCTCCCTACCTACAAGGATTCTATCATCAAGAAGGATTTCACTAGGAATCCAATCTCTCAAGAATCATAAATAGTGTTCATAGGGCCTAATTACTATGTGAGCACATATATATTTCTGAAAGTAAATCTACCAAAAGTACCCAAAAGTAGAAAGAGGAACACTTAACGCTTAAAGTGAATATGAGGTGAGTACACAAGGTGGAACAATTAACCCCTCACACAAGATAAAAATGAGTCCACAACTTAGAAAACAAGTGAGTTCTAAAAAGCACAATTGCCTAGTGGAACAATTAACGCTTCTATCCTCTAGACCCCTCCCCTTTATGGCGCTGAGATTGCAACCACGGGGTGGAACAAGGGGCCGGTGGATTAGCAAGTCTAATAACCCAAGATAGAAATCTAGATCAATCACAAGTATCTAAGATTGCTTAAATGAATACCTAAGGTGTCACAACCTAGTATCAATTATGCAAGTGTGTAAAACAAAAGCATGAAAAGAAGCACTCAAGCTAGACACACGAGAGATTTATTTTAAGTCCAAATCAAAATATTATCAAAACAAGTAGAATACCTGAGATCCTCATGACGTGCTTAGTAGATATTTACTTGATTTTTATCTTTGTTAAGCAATCCCGCGCAAGCAAGCAACAAACTCTCCGATAAGAAAACAAGCAAACAAGCAAACAAGATATGCAATGTATCTTCAACTTATGAAAACCCTAGAGTTAGCTCAAAAAATTAATTATTATCAGAAATAATAATTAGAAATTAACCCAAATGACAACTCATATCATTCATTGAACCATGTAAAAAAAATAAGTGCATACCCATCACAAAATTTTATTTTTTTTGCTGCATTTGACCTAGTCAACAAGATCTAATTTTTTTTATATGATTTTGGCCACAAAAATAGAAATTTAGAATAGAGAACCCTGCTAAAAAAATAGAGAGCTTTCAAAAAATGTAAAAATTTTAGAAAAATCTCTTCATTTGTGCCCTAGAGACCCGTTTTACCAAAACATACCAGTTTTTATAAATTGACTATTTGAGCTATTATATTGCATCCAAATTTAAAATAAAAAGAATGGACCCCCTGTAGAATTTAAAGAGATTTTTGAAAATATAAACATTTCTAAAAAATATGCTGATTTGCATCAGATATTGATTTTTTTTGGAATTTCAAGAAAAAATTATTAAAAATTCAAAACATCTCAGAAAATTCTGAATTTTTTATTGTAGCTTCCTTGATATGTGTCCAACCTACAAAAAAATTTTCAGAGAAAAAATACAAGATTTTTGGGAGATAAAATTAAATCTTTGAAACTTTAGGGTTTTAGCTCCCCCAAAAAATCAAAACTAGCATGTAAAGGTGGGTTGCCCCACGGTGGGCACTAGAAATATGTGTGTGAAAATTGTACCTGATCTATAGATACAACACTTTAGTAAAACATTAGAGGTTACCAAAAATGAAATTGTGCAATGAATTGAAAGCTAAACTAACCAGGTGATTTACTGCCTTCTAATAGGTGTGAGTATGATGTTCTCATATTGTATCGAGATCAGTGACTTTGATGACACCTAAATGAAGGATTTGAATGCAAAACTGATATGAAATATAAATGCAATTAATCTATTTTTTTTTAATTTCTATGCAATGATATGATGAAAATTTGATATGAATCTATGCTAATATGGAAATTGATATGCTAAAATGATCTAACAATAATATGAAAACAAAAGTGATCTCACAAAACGTGGTTGATTCGCAAAGAAGCTTCGATTCTCAAGATAGCAATTCACTAGCATAAGTTTGCAAATTATGAGATTCTGTGGATTTGAGAGATGATTTGTGAAGAGCTAAAGCCTTAATTTATAGAAATCCAGGGCTTTGGAGGTGCATGAAAAAAAGCCATAAATCACTCAGATAAACTCAACTTGATTTTTGAATTATCTGAAAATAAAGATAATTTAATTCACAAAAATATGCAAATCATGCAAAAATAACTTTTTAACTCAAATTAGAAGTTTAGATCAACTTTAAAACTCAAAAATGATGTTGAGTTCCAAAAAGTCAATAACTTGCATTGATTTTCTGATTTGGAGTTTAACTGCTCTTTGATTGTGCACATGGATAATTATGAATTAATAAATAAATAAAGTGATTTATTCTCAACTTAACTAATTTTAAAATTAAAACAATTGATTTATGGGTTAATCAATTATTAAAATCAAACTTTTATTCAAAAATAATATCATTAAATATAACAACTTGCTTTAATTAATTAAATAAGAATTTAATCAATTAATGATAGGAATTTTGATTTATTGTCAAATTTAAATAATAATACTTAGGAATAAATATAATTAAATTCAACTTAATAATCAAGTGGCAAGATTAAATCAATTAATTAAATATTCATCATATTCAATTAATCAACTTTAGGATAAATAAGATTTATTGCCAAATAATCATTAAATTAAAGATAATTAGGATAAATTAAGAATATTACTAGGAATATTCCCCGATGCAAAATTTGAGATAATCAATTAGGATTCGATGATGTGTCGATGTGCCTTAGGTTAGGACTTTGATGTCGATTTCGTTCGATATGTAGATGTAGAAGATTAATGAACTTATAGCCCATTTTTGGGGTATTACATTAGTGCATTAAATGTGTGACCTAACTTCTGATACAAAACAACTGTCAGCTTGGTAATATCTACAAATTCCTTTTCTCGGTTAACATAAAAAAAATTTCATCGGTTTGCACTGTTGTCGGTTAACCTTGTATAGTGATCACCGATGGGTAATCAACTCCCGTTTCTTCTTTTACCGACTATGTGACATTTGTAAACTCACAACACATAAACCATAGTGCATCTTTATTCATGCAGATTTGGTATTTGTACATCATATATAAGGAACTGTATGTAAAATGTGATCATTTAAAAGTGTCAGTTCCATACATACCTTTGTCATCTTAAGTGGAGGTACCGATGTCACCCAATCTAGTGGATGAGGTTTCACCGAAAATGTTACTTGACTTAGCATTCTCATTAGATGCCTTCTTCCACATTGTGTTCCTTAACTTCATAATTTCTACAATGTTATATCCACTCTCAAATATATGCTTTTCATCTGGTACTCGGTCTCTACAGTTCTTGCTTACATGCCTGACCTTGTGATAGTGCATACATGCCATTCTTGCATTTGTCCAGTTTCTAGATTGTCCAATCTGACTCTTTTTGTAATAGTTTTCTGCAATATGTCCATACCGACCACATACAATACAACTAGTCCATGTATTATAATCCCAAACATATGAGTTACCTTGTCTCTTTGGTTGATATGGCTTTCATTGTAGTTTCTCTTTAGGTGTCCAGACTTGCTTCATTTTTGCCTTGCAGTCCCTTGTAGTGTGACCATGCTTATTACAAGTATAGCATATTTTCTCCTCAATAGTATTATTAGCAATGTCATTCTTCTTAGCTCTACATTCATAAGCTGGATGTCCAAACTTACCATAGTAATAACAATATCCATTGAATTTTGGAATGACGGGAGGTTTACCTTGTGCTTTGCTTCTGCACACATTAGATGTATGTCCTGGTTTTCCACAGTGATAACATGTCAACACTTTAGGTTTCTGACTTTGATTATTGTTGACTTTTTTAGCTTGTTGTGATGATTCTCCTTCACCAGTGTAGCCTATATCGGCTCTGCTTCCAAATCTTCTCTGATTAGTCAGGAAATCATCAATCTTTTTAGAATTGTCCTCATCTATCTTCATCATTTCATTATGTTGCTTTTGTATCTTTATTTCATTTCTTAGTTTTTCATTATCTTCTCTGAGTATTGCAACATCTTCAAGTCTTCTTGATAATTCTCCATTTACTCAGTTCATTTCTTGATTAACTGTCATCATCTGATTTGATACTTGGAAGTGACAATCAATGAGTCTTTGTATTTCACTTTCTTTTGCTTGAAGTTGTTCAGTCATCAGTCTTCGGTCTTCAATAGCCAGATTCCAATCTTGTTCAGCTTGTCTAGCATTGTTCATGATTTCCACCATTTGAGATTCATGACCAATTTGAAGTGCTTTCACTTGCTCAGATAAATGCTGATTCTTTTCAGACAAGTCAGAGATTATGCTTTCAGATCCATCAGAGATGCTTCCAGAGCTTGATCCAATATGATCAAATATTTCATCAATAGGTTCTTCATGATAACCGATTTCATTCAACTAAATTGCAAGGTTCTTCCTTTCAACCAGTAATTTCTTCAGTTCTTCCTTGGCTTGTTTATACTATTCCACAAACATCTGTATTTGTATCTTCTGATTCTCAATAGTCTTGTCAAGCTTGTATCTCTCCATGACTTAGATCTTTACCCTTTAGTGGTTAGACTGTTCAACAAGAGAACTGTGCTCTGATACCAATTGTTGGAATTAGGAGAGATAGGTACTGAGAGGGGAGGGGTGAATCAGTGCCTTCAAAAATTTTACTTCTAAAACCTTTCAGATCTATAACAGTGTACTGTGATAACTGATCAAAATAACTTGAATATAATTGTATAAATCAATCATCTAGTTAACTTGAGAAAGTAAACAACATGAAATCAATATGACAATCACATAACACAAGTATTTTGGTAATGCATAAACCCTTGTAAGAAGGTAAAAAATGTGGTGGGGATGACACCCATAAATTCTTCACTACTGCAAATAGAAAATGTTTGCATGTTAAGGCTACAAGTTTTGATCACTTCTAGTGATCTTACCCTATTAGGAGTAACATGTTATATCAACTAGATCTACCTAGTTATAGGATTTAAATATCACTAATGAAGTGTGTACTCGGTTAAGAGATTTACATAAGACTATTAAGTCTACTTTGTTAAGAGATTTATCAAAACTCTATCACAGTTGTTAGAAAGTAATAGACAATTATTTGCTAGTTGACAACTCAATTGTCTGAAATAGATCTATAAGTGCTCATCAAAATATCACCTTATCTGTGATGATTCTCTACTTTGTTCTGCTCGATAGCCTTCTCTGATTCTGCTCAATCCGATATCCTCTGTACTATGTTCTACTCGGTAAACTGATTGTCTTGAAGTTAGGCAATGTCTTCAAGTGCTTCATGATTCATATATTTTAGTTCACCAACCTCATAAAATGGTGTGAACATACAAAATATATAGTGTTCTATTTTTTCCGCTTTAGCAAAATTAGGTTACAAAAATAATCATAACCCTAAGATCTACAGTGCAAAATTAACCTAGATCAACTATTACAATAAGATAATCATTACATTTAATGAGTATCTTTTACAATAAATGCTCCTTGATCTTGGTAAACCATTTTATGATTTGTTGTAACCATTGGCATAGAAGAATGTGCCATTTCAAATTACTATGCCATTTTCTATGATCATTGGTAAACACTGTATAATCTGCTCGGTGTATACTGCGATGCTCGGTGTTTACTATTCGTTGGTGTCAGTGGTGCTCCGTGAACTGTGTGATGCTCAGTGTAAAGGCTTTACCGACTGCTCTGTCTTACTTCTGGTTACTGACCAATGCAATACAAGTAACCGACCGACCTGTTTACTATCCTTTGATACTAATGACAACTTTAAATGCTCAATAGAGATTAACAAGATACAAAGTGACCGATCTTATTACATGAAAAACACTTAAATGGTAATTGACCTTCATATTTTCCTTTTCCTTTCTTTTCTCTTTTAGCAATCACAGTAATAAATTCTTCAAGAGTTTTCTCTTCATCATCATCATCAAAATTACCAGAAGTGTTTGCAGATTTCTTACCATGAACTGTTGCTTTGAAGGTTGTTTCACTCTTTGGTCTGTCTTCAATCTTGAGATCTCAAAAGCTAAAAGTTTGCTGATCAAAGTCTCTCTTTTGAAATTAGATGTAAGTTTCATGGTCTCATCAAGGATGTTGATCTTGCTTTCATATTCTGGAGTAAGAGTAGTCATCAACTTGTCCATAATGTCCTCCTCTGAAATCTCTCCACCATTGTTTCTGATTCCAGCAACTGCTTCACTTATCCTCTAATTATAAGCTCTAATGTTCTCTTTAGGCAACATCTCTAATGCATTGTATCTTTTCTTCCATGTCTTTTTGCACACATCCTTTTCTTGTTTGTCTCCTTCAAATATGTCTTCTAGGTGCTTCCATATCTTGTGGGTTGTATCCACCTTTTTTATTTCTAAAAACTCACCATCAGATGGGGCACTGATAAGGGCTTCTTTAGAAATAACATTCTGATGAAACAATTCCTTTTTCCTATCAGTAGCATCTTCTTGTGCAAGGTCTTCTAGGGTAGGTATCTTGGCTACTTTGATAGTCACATCAAAAAATTCAAAACCAATGCACTGCAAATGGGTCACCATCTTGTTCTTCCAATCAAGATAATTCTCTCCATCAAACTTAGGACTTTCTTTCCTAAAGTATGCCATCTAATCAACCTCAAGCTATTAAAATTTCTCTTTGAGGCACTTGGCTCTGATACCAATTGTTAGGAATAGTCACAAGAGATAACTGAGAGGGGGGGCTGAATCAGTTATCTAAAAGATTCAATTCTTTATCCAATTAAGTATACTTAAACATAAAGCATAAACACAATGAAAGAACACAAGAACACAAGAACACAACACCAATATTTTAGTTACGGGGAAACCCAAATAGGTAAAAACCCTAGTGAGAATTGACACCCACTAATATTCTACACTAGAGTATTATGATCCTTGTTAGAAGATCCTTTACCTTGTTAGGAGTAGATTTACAATATATTTAGTATAGTAGACCTGGTCAAGGGTCAGACCCTGTTAGGAGTCTTTTACAATTGTCCCTGTTAGGGGAGAGGACGCACTGTCTGAGAGCTCACTGCTCAAATGGGTGAAGGCTACAACCTTCTGAATAACATATATGCACTATATTTGGATCTTGGTGAACTATGATTAGACCTGCTATCTGGATTAGTTCCAATGAATAGCACAAGTGCTTTACTTGGTCACATAGACCTTCTTCTGATGGCTCAACACTTTGCACACTCTACTCTACTCTGCTTAATCAACCATGAACCACACTTCAGCAATCACAAATGACTGCCTATAAATATCTTTCCTCCAAATGATATAATCAAGTCAGCCTATTATAACCACCTTGAAATCATATTAGAGAAACTATATAAAACTCCAACAAACATTCTGTCAGCTCTACTATGCATGCAACACAATCTAGGACTGTCTAATAAGATAATTGTAGACGCACACTACACATTGTCGGCTCTACCAAAACAACTGGAACTTTCTTTGTAAGTTGAATTAACTCATTCACTCTTAACCAAACATCAATAACTCTCCTCTAAGCTTAGATCCAAGGGAACATACCTACAAGATAGGTGCAACTACATAACTAATAAAATCTCTGTCGGCTTTTCTAAACAAACATAGGAAACTATTGCTGGCGAATATCGACTGCATAACTACACTTCTACTCATCAACAGACTATGTGTCCATAAAAAAAACATCACTAACACGTCTTCAACATATATCCAAGTGCGCAAGGCTCCATGATAATTGTAGGGATAACCATACACAGAACACTACCTGTAACTCTGTCAGGAACATTGCTGACACTAACTACAATATAACTGTCTGTACTAACAGTTAACCTCTGTGCCCATGATATCATGCTGATATCATGTCCATGCAACATATACTAAAATCTTACTACATAAGACTTCCACACATGCTACTTTCCATATGTTTTCATCAATGAAAAACATACAGTCAGTATTGGCCTGCTAGCAAATCTCCAACAGTTGTGCGCTCTTATCAATTAATAACCAAATTTTTTTTTTCCACAACCTTTTTCTTTACTCAACTACTTCTTCAACCTTGTGTTTCAAAATGGAATAGGCCCTGACCTTAGGTACAAACCTATTTCTATACTACTCCACATATGTCTTTATTTGTTGTGGTGATAAATCAGGCATGATCTGAGCTAAAGTAATTTCCCTTATCTTCTTTTTTGTCATGATGGCATATTTCCATTTCTAATTAATTCTATTGTAAAGTTCTTCAAGGATGAGATTCCCAATCTATAGAGGTGTCATCTTAAAATTGTATAGCATTTATAGCATAGCCTCTTCAACTTTTTCTTTGTCACCGTTACTTAGTTTTTCAAATTTAATAAGCTTGAAACATGCTAATCTGACAGTGCTTTTGATATTGTGGCATATTTCATCCATAGTCATTGGACATCTATGTGATGCCACTTTCAACTTTGTATTATCATATGTGTATGTCTTTTCTTCATCATCATCATCCTTCTCTAATACTAACTTCCTTCTCGGTTTCTTCTTGGGATGACTTGACACAACTTTAGTTTGAACTAGTTTTCTTTTACCTGACCCTTCCCCTTCTATTTTCTTTCCTGACATTTTTCTTTGGGGCTCGTCAGTTGTGGTAGTTGAAGCTACCTTGGTTCTCAACCTAAGTGTTGCAGGAGGAGTGGGCTTTTGTTTTTGAAACTTCTTTCTACTCATCTCAGAAACTGATACCTCCTTTCCCTTCTTTTGAATTTCATTTTCCTCGTCATCACTTCTTTCAGATTCACTATATTTATCTTCTCCTAGACCTTGTGTTATTTCAAGAGGTGAATTTTCCTCTTCGCCTTCTCCTAGCATCTTTTCTAGGTTCTTGACTATTTTCTTTCTTTTTCTCTCAAGGGTTGCTGATTTTAACCCCATAGTTATTTTGGATTTTTCTTCTTCATAGTTTCCAAAAGGTTTAGTTTTCCTATCAATCTCCTTTGCTAGTAAAGTGGTTATTGTTGCTGATGTTTCATCTACATTCACCTCATAAGGTAATGGCCATAGCCATGCTACCCTAGGCATAACAACCTGATCATAAGTATGGTCGGTATCCACTAGAAAGAATGTCATTATAGTGCTTATCTACTATGGATATGGTAATTCTAGTTCTTTTCCTCATCTTTTTCTTGAATTGAACAAAGTAGCTTTCCATAATGTTGTCAAAATTATCTCCTAAATGATGAATATACTTATTGATTTGCTGGGTTACTGGTCAGTCCATACTCCATGCAACATATCCTATGATAGGAAAACTATTTTGCACATAGAAGAATAAACAAATGATTAGGGAACTGAACTTACACATTGAATTCTTGGCCTTCCTGATTGATGTTAGGTTCTCACAAAGCTGGGTCAATTGCATCTCGACAAGATCATAAGTATGATCTTTCTTTACCATCTTCCATGCTTGATCAACTACAATGCAGGGAATACTATCTAACCTACTTGACTGATAAAATTTGTGAGCAATCACTCTCACAAAAAAATCTATCTCCAGATTTGTGATCATGGATATTGTCATTCCTCTCTTATTCCATACTACCTGTGTGTTTGTTTGAATTATATCTTTACTTTGGCATCTCATTGTTTTCTTCCCGATAAGATTGGGATAATCGGTGACTCGATGAATCATTTCCTTTTTGATGTTGACCGGTCCATTCTCCAACCATATTTCCATGTCATGAAATCTTCTCAAGACAATATTAATCCATTCAACTCTAAAATTATGTGGGAAATCTAGGGCTCACACTAACCCTTTCTCGAGAACATGTTGATGTTCTGCCTTCAACACTCTGTTGATACACAACTTGTTGTAAGCCTCCCTCATCTCATAATCACCAATCTCTCCAATTTTGCACATGTAACATGTACACACATCGTGTATCATCAAAACCCTTGATGGAATTGATGACAGGGCTCCCATGAGATCTCCCATCACCGCACTTTTCAGAATGGCTTCAAATTTCATCAGATTACATGCATCACTCCTTACAAGTTGGACATTCAAAAATTCTTTCCCTTTTTTTCTAACTACTGCAGATGAGGTAGATGCCATATTTCCAAATTTAGGGTTCAAATTATAAGTTCAAGTCACTCAGTAATACCTTGTTTCAATAGTCCTTCATGATGTTTTTCCAATGGCATGTTGTAAAGATCTTCACAAACTTAACTTAGCATAGATAGCTCTTCTCAATCGCTTAGAAATCACTCTGCAAATTCTCAAATCACTAGGTGAAATGAGAATGAATAGAAATTGTTACTTTATAGGATTAAACGGTAACTTTAGGGCTTCATTAAATGAGTCATACACTTTGTAGGTGAATACAGTTGTCTTAGCCTTCATAGGACAACTTGATTATCATGTACTCATACTCAGTTGAAACTATGACTCGGTCAATACTACCATTTAGTTCATCTCGGTACATATGACATCTCGTTTATTACAGGAGCTCAACACACACTGAGTGACTCAATCACTATGGATTTAAATACTGATGCTTGACATCAAATATGAAATATAACTCTTTTCTCAAATCTATCCTAATGCATATTAATTCATGTAGAGATGGACTTTAAATATCAAATATCAGGAATTGGTATAAAATATAACATTTAGAAAATTATGTTCCTCACATACGTTTATTACTTAGTTAGAAGTAGTGTGATCACCTGATCCATTGGATTGGGTGACCTCAGGTTCACTGGCTCCACTACTACTTGCTTCCTCTTTCTTTCTCCATGTCTTGTTCATTTGATCCCTTATTTGTTCAACAGTTTCTTCATTTCTGAATTGTTCATTGTTGGGTGATTGTGCTCTGCAGTCTCTTTTTATGTGACCAATCTTGTGATATTTGTAACAGACCAAGCTTCCACTCATCCAACTCTTGGATTTACCTCTAAAATGTGTCTTCATATAGTTTGCTCCAATATGACCATATTCTCCATAATAATGACAACTATACCTTGTAGTCCCAATTGAATGTGTTGCCTTTCCTAGGTTCTTTATTCTGCTTATTGGATGTCTACTTAGCATTGGATCTATATTATTTTTCTCTATGATCATATTTCTGACAATTAAAACAATGTCCTTTAAATCTAGGTGTAGTAGGTGGATTACTGACTTTTGACCTGCATTCATGTGCCTAATGTCCATGCTTCTTACATTTAAAAAAATTTCCATTAAAATTTGGTTTAGGATTAGACTTACCATTATTGCTTTTGCAGATGTTTTTTGTGTGTCGTAGCTTTCCACAATAATGGCATGTAGGTTTGTTGTTCTTTGACTTTGCATTCCTCTGTTCTCCATTCTTTTATGATTTTCCTTCTTCAGTGGATGATAAGTTCTCATCATGTCTAAGTCCAGAAGTGTAACCAGATCTTCTTGGTGACCTCTAATAACCTACAACTAATTGAATATCTTGATGGAATGAATGGACAAGTATGAGATAGTGATTGAAGGTCACCAAGTTACTAAAGTGACATGTAAGGCAATTAAATCAATCAATGTATTGTCATTGATGTCAACTAGTTTTGATTGTACTTATCATGATGGTTACAAACATCTGAAGAAAGTAGATGGTAAAGGAATGAGATATCTACATGAAGATGAGATGGATATGAAAAATATGGCTATGGTATACATTGGGTAACTTATTGATGAGTCTATGGCATCATGTTGTTGACTTCACTACATTATATGATTTTGTTATGAATTGAAGATCAGGACTAAACAAGTTTATGTGGTCGGTAATTGAAGATTTTTGCATACACCAAGCTAGTGTAGTGTATACCGAGTATAGTATTAACCGAGCATGTATCCACTGACACATTTTGGTATTGACCGAGTGAAAGAAACAAATAAAGTTTATAACAACTGGCTGAATTGATGAGTTGGACAATTCCTTTTGATTCTGAGGTACAAGATAAAGTTTTTTATGATGATCTAATAGATGACAAAATTCAAGATTGATCAAATGAAGAAGATTGAAATGTGTTATTAACACAACTACCGAAGAAGCTTAAAGCAAAAAAATGAACGATGGAGATAAAGAGGCAAAATCTAATGAATGGAAAGAAAATGGTTTATGATGTATATTTAAAAAGACATGGGATTCATTATTGAGTTTGAGCATTATTAAAACTATAGGAGAATTCATGTGAAAGGACTATTTTCATGAACTATTGATCAAATTGGTTGAAGATAGAACCGAGCTGAACTGCAGACATTACCAAGCGAAAGAGAATTATTCACCGAATGGAATATGTTGGAGGATATGAAGGATTGAATTGATTATTGATCAGATGAGGTATTTTGAGCTTAGCATAGATCTGGAAATCTACAAATTTTAGTTGTATTTGAGTCAGATTATTACTGTATCAGTTTAACCATTGTTACAGAAAAATCTCTTAAGCGAGTGGACTTAACAGTCTTTATGTATTACAATATGACATTTAATGAATGTTGATTGTTTTCTTATTGACCCCATAGTGAATGTTGGTCAAGGGAGAACTGTTAGTGATAAATCCTCTAACCAGGTCACACCTTATAGTGTGTTTTGTAACCTTTGATAGGGTTGGCTCCTAACCGAGCTCACTTTAGAAGAGTGAATTATTTTGGGTTACTAGTCCCACGTGATTTTTCCCATAATAGGGTTTCCATGTTAAAACTATATGTGTTATGTGTATTTGATGTCATTGAATTGTTATTTTACTTTACACATTTCATAACTAGTCAGATCGGTAAATACAGTATTGAATTGACTATGAATCAGTAGATGAAGAGAAATATATTGTTGATAGCTTACCGAGTTGATAATTTGATTGAAAAGTTTGAATATATACATCTAGGATTTTTGGGACTATAGGATAACTGGAACTAATTGATTCACCCCCCTTCTCAGTTATCTAACAATTGGTATCAGAGCATTGGTTGCTTGGAAGGAAAGTTTAAAGGACTTAAGCTAAAGATCACAAGATGTATAAGAGAGAGGTGCCAAAGCTGAACAAAGATAACTTCTCGGCATGGAAAAGTAGAATGAAGCTGCATATATATGGAATTGGAGAATTTTCAGTATACTACTTGAGCAATGATTACATTCAACTGACAACTGGACCTTTGACTATTGATCAGTCGAGAGATAGACATGAACATAATACGAAAATGATAGAGATTGTTGTTGCCTTATTAGATGCTAAATTTGAAGATATCAAGACATGTACTACCACTAAAACAATGTGGGACAAACTTGCACTAGTTCACAGAGGAGATGAGAATGTGTTGAGGGAAAGAGCTGAAAGTATTAGAGGGAAGTTTGATGACATGAAGATGAAAGAAGGAGAAAACATTTCAGAGTACAACAATCAAATTATGGAGATTGTCAATGCTATCTAAGGAGTTGGAGGTGTTATTGATGAAGACACTTTTGTGAGTAAAATTCTTATAACCTTTCTTCCTATCTATGCTATTATAATATCTACAATCCATGAAATGAGATCAGCCCCAGGTAACACTCTTACACTTGATAGCCTGATCAGTAAACTAACTACTTATGAGTTGAATAACTTTGATAATAGTATTGTTCCAAATGTTGAGTCTATATTTATGTCATACTTGAAAATTGGTAAATCAAGCAGTAAACACATGATAAGAAATGAGAGTGACAGTGACAGTAATGAGGATGAACTTGATGAACTTGAAACATTAATGGCTAGAAGGCTGCAGAAAGGTAAAGGAAGATACAAAGGGAAACTACCTTTGGTATTTTTTAACTATAAAGAGATTGGCCACATTACAGCTAGATGTCCTAACCAAAAAGAAGATGACAAAGACAATGACTGAACTGGTGAAAGGAAGTCTAACAAAAGAGATAACCAAGATCACAGAGGCAACTGACAGTATGACAAAAGAAACAATCGAGACTACAAAGATAAAGGCAAGAAAGCACGTTACCTTGTTGAAGATGATGATGATATCACTGACACCAACACTGATGAAGAATTTGAGGTGGTATTCGTAGCTTTGAAAGAAGATTCAGAAGAAGATGAAAGGTATGTTGAAACAACACTTATTTCTAAATTTATCAAGAATGATACTTGGATTATTGATAGTGGTTGTACACAACATATGACTAGTGATGAGGATAAATTTGAATATCTTGAACATTATAATGGTGGATCTGTTAAAATAGGAAATGACACACCTTGTCTAGTAAAAGGAAAAGGATCTATCATGTTGAACAATAAGATCAGATGTGAAAATGCATATTGGGTAAAATAACTTAACTATAATCTATTGAGTGTAGCACAGTTGAATAACTCAGGTCACCGAGTTTCATTTGAGAACAGAAAGGTAAAGATCTATGATGAAACTGTAAATTTGGTTAGTACTGGTGAACAATCTAAAGGTAATCTATTCTATCTTAACAATGTTGAAACTTCTTGTTTATTGGCTAGAACTGAAGATGTGTGGTTATGGCACAAAAGGCTATGTCATGTGAATTTTGACAACATGGTTAAAATTAGTAAGAAGAGAAAAGTCAGAGGCTTACTGAGATTATCTAAACTTGACCATGTCATGTGTAAATAATGTCAAATGGAAAAAATGTCAAAATCTAGTTTCAAGAGTAAAAACTATTCATCTAAATCTATTTTGGAGTTGGTTCACACTGACTTGTGTTGTCCTATGAGAACTCAGAGCTATTATGGTGAAAAATATTTTATCTTATTTGTTGATGACTACTCTAGGATGATGACTGTTATGTTTTTGAAAGAAAAATTTGAAGCTTTCAAGATGTTTACATGGTATAAAGCTAAAGTAGAAAAGGAAAGTGGAAAAGAGTTGAAATGTTTAAGATCAGATAGAGGTGATGAGTTTATTTTTGATGAGCTCACTAACTTTTGTAATGAGAATGGAATTAAAAGACATGTTTCCGCACCGAGAACACAACAACATAATGGAATTGTTGAAAGAATGAATAGATCTATACTTGATTGTGCTAGAACACTGATGATTGAAAAAGATGTTGCATAAATGTACTAGAGAGAAGCTGTTGGTACTGCTTTATACATATTGAACCGATTATAATTGAAGAAAGATTCAAACAAGACACCCTATGAGTTATGGTATGGGTATACACTAAATGTAAGTTATTTCAAAATATTTGGAAGTAGATGTTACATTCTGAAAGAGGATAGAAATGAGAAATTTGATTCAAAAGGTGATGAAGGAATATTCTTAGGATACTCTACTAAAAGAAAAGATTTAAAATATTTGAATAAGGTTTCTAACAAAATGATTGAAAGTGAAAATGTGACCGTTGATGAGTTTGCTAAGAAAAATGATGAAGAAATCAGAAAGGAACTAGAAGACTACGATAAATTCACATACATTGAGAAACCTGACATTCTACCTGAGCAACAGGCTAAAATTACTGAGAAATAGGATAAGGATATTGAGCATCAGCCTATAGAGACCGAGAATCAGGAAATAGTTATCGAGGAAGATCTTGATCCTACACCGAATGATGAACAAAGAAGAGAGCAAGTGTTAGCAAATTTTGTGAGGAGACACCATCCATAGAATCAGATTATTGGAGACAAGCAAGCTGGCATGATGACACGAAGTAAGTTGACAAACAACACATGTTTATTTTGTGAATTTGAACCTAAAAATGTTAGGGATGCACTTGAGAATGATGAATGGATTAAAGTAATGAATGAGGAAATTGAGAAAATACTGAAGAACAAATCATGGAAATTGGTACCAAGACCGAATGATAAGAATGTAATTGGAACCAAATGGATATTCAAAAACAATTTGAATGAGAATGGTGAAGTCATTAGGAACAAGGCAAGACTTGTATGCACAAGAAGAAGGAATTGATTATGGTGAGACTTTTGCACCAGTTGCAAGACTTGAAGGATAAATTTGAGTACTTGAAGACTAGACTAGGGGTCCATCCCCTATCTATTGATCACTAAGGTAATCACGAGGTTGCATCAACCTATACTTTATCAGAATATCAAATGATGTTGATGCATATTATTCACACTTTAGGTTTCCTAAGGCTGTGAAAAGATAACAAAGAACACTGCATATCGGTACATGAAGGTACTTAATCTGAACTGAACGCCAAAGATAATATTTTGGCTATTGAAGAGTTGTTTATTATTTTTGGCATTGCTGTCAAAGGGAGAGAAGGAATCAATGAAATATTTATCCAAAGGGAGAGAAGCAAAAGGGAGAGAAGAAGATCAAATTCGCAGGGAGAGTCTACATGAAATATTGTGTAGTGATTAAACATATTAAATGAACAAGCTAGGGAGAGCTTACTGAGCTACATCATTTACTTACAAAGTTATGGAATAGATGTTTGGTATTCTATGGCATATTTCATATTGTGTTTCCACCAATGCCAAAGGGAGAGATTGATAACCTACAACTAGTTGAATATCTTGATGGAATGAATGGACAAGTATGAGACAGTGATTGAAGGTCGCCGAGTTACTAAAGTGATATGTAAGGCAATTAAATCAATCAATGTATTATCATTGATTTCAACTAGTTTTGATTGTACTTATCATGATGGTTACAAACATCTGAAGAAGGTAAATGGTAAAGGAATGAGATATCTACATGAAGATGAGATGGATATGAAAGATATGGCTATGGTATACATTGGGTAACTTATTGATGATTCTATGGCATCATGTTGTTGACTTGATTTCATTAAATGATTTTGTTATGAATTGAAGATCAGAACTGAACAAGTTTATGTGGTTAGTAATTGAAGATTTATGTATACACTGAGCTAGTGTAGTGTATACCAAGTACAGTATTAACTGAGTAGGTATTCACCAACACATTTTGGTATTGACCGAGTGAAAGTAACAAATAAAGTTTATAATAGCCGACTGAATTAATGAGATGGATAATTGCTTATGATTCTAAGGTAGAAGATAAATTTTTTTATGATAATCTAACGACTGAAAAAATTCAAGATTGATCAAATGAAGAAGATTGAAACATGGTATTGACACAACTGTCGAGGAAGCTTAAAGTGGCAAAATGAACGATGGAGATTAAGAGGAAAAATCTAATGAATGGAAAGAAAACGGTTTATGTTGTCTATTTAAAGAGACATGGGATTCATTATTGAGTTTGGGGATTATTGACACTGCAAGAGAATTCATGTGAAATGAATATTTTCATGCACTACTGATCAAACAGGTTGAAGACAGAACCGAGTTAAACTGCAGACATTACCGAGCAACAGAGAATTATTCACCAAATGGAATATGTTGGAGGATATGAAGGATTTAATTGATTATTGATCAGATGAGGTATTTTGAGCTTAGCTTAGATCTAAAAATCTACAAATCTTAGTTGTATTTGAGTCAGATCATTATTGTATCAGTTTAACCATTTTTATAGCAAAATCTCTTAACCGAGTGGACTTAACAGTCTTTATGTATTTCAATATGACATTTAATGAATGTTGATTATTTTCTTGTTGATCCCATAGTGAATGTTGGTCAAGGGAGAACTGCTAGTGATAAATCCTCTAACCAGGTCACACCTCACAGTGTGTTTTATAACCTTTGACAGGGTTGGTTCCTAACTGATCTCACTTCAAAAGAGTGAATTATTTTGGGTTACTGGTCCCAGGTGGTTTTTCCCCTAACACAGTTTCCACGTTAAAAATCTATGTGTTATGTGTATTTGATGTGATTGAATTGTTATTTTACTTTACACATTTCATAACTAGTCAGATCGGTAAATACAGTATTGAATTGACTGTGAATCGGTAGATGAAGAGAAGATATTGTTGATAGCTTACTGAGTTGATAATTTGATTGAAAAGTTTGAATATATACATCTGGGAGTTTTAAAACTATAGGATAACTGGAACTAATTGATTCACGCCCCCCCCTCCCTCAATTATCTAACAACCTCAGTAGTTCTTCAAAGTATTCCATAGCTTCATTTATCTTTTTCATCCTTTCATTTAGTTCCTTTTCAAATCTTAAATCATTCTTGAGTTGACTATTTTCTGATCTTAGATTTGTGATTTCTATATCTTTCCCGCTCAACTCTTGATTGGAAACTAACAATTGATTTACCATATCTAATTGATTGTTTGTCAACCTCTGCATATCACATGTCTTTTCATCAAGTCTTATAGACATCTGTCTTTTGTCTTCTTCAGATTTCTTTTTCTGTTCAACTACTTCACATAGTCTTACTGATTGAATTTTATGTTCCCTCTTCAGACTTCTGATATCTTCATTCAATATGTTGTTTCTTTCTAACAGATCTACTATAGATGCATCACTTTAAGTGGAATTTCCATTGTCAAATAGACCTTTGGTGTCTTCTTCTTAATATTGTGTGTCATTCAGTTGAATTGCCAATTCTTTCCTTCTGCTTAAGGATTTCTTCAATTCTCCTCTGGCTTCTTCAAGCTGGTGTAATGCAAGTTGAATGTCAATCTTTTGATTCTCTATGATATTTCCCAACTTATAGACCTCCATCTCCAAGACCTTAACTCTCAAGTGAATAGACTTCTTTTAAGAGTCCAAAGCTTTGATACCAATTGTTGGAAATATAATATGGGAAGTGAGATACTGAGAGGCGGGTGAATCGGATATCTCTAAATATTCACTTCTTTAAACAAATTTCACTTGCATATCATAAACATGAATTTCAATACTAAAATAGATCTAACATTCTAACTTCAACCATCAAATGAAACACATAGCAAATAAATTTTGGTTACCCATAAACCCTTGAAAGGTAAAACTAGGGTGGGGATGACACCCACAAATCTTCACTACTATAGTATAAAGTGTTGCCTGTTAGGGCTAAAAAATTTGACTACTTCAGATGATCTACCCTGTGAGGGTTCTGATCTGTTAAGAGCTTATAGACTTATACAATCTACCTTGATTAAAAGATTTGAAACTTACAACTAAGTAAGCACTCGGTTAAGAGGTTTATGAAATCCTGTTAGGATTACTCTGTAAAGAGATTTATCCTGATTCATCTGCTAAAATATATTAGTACTCGATCCTTCAATTTGCACTGAAAATGTTGATTACAGATCTCCTCTTTCCAATACTTATCTGATCTCAAAATCAAATGTAATTTTGTTTTTTCCTTCACTGCTTTGCTCTGTCACTCTGCCTAATTTCTTCATTTGATAATCAAAACACTTCTTTGTTCTGCATACATGAGATATGCTTCCTTGCATACATTCTACATTTTAGGGTTTACATCTCATCTTATATAAACATCTTATCAACCTCCTAGATCAAGATCAATGATCTAGATTCTCTACTTATGTTGCTTAAGCATTCCCTTTTTCTGATAGGTTACATGGATTACATAGGGATTAATGATAATAATTACAAGATGTAATCATCTCCTTGATTAACTCAACAATCCTTAAATCATGAATAGAAGTCAGCCAAAATGGTTTACCTTGATGTTTGTGCCATAAAAAATACATACGTCAAAACTGGCTTTCTCAGCATATGAAGTCTCTGATGCTTTGCAATTACTGTCCTTCATATATTGGTGCTCGACACTGACTCTTCTATACAACTTGGCATAAACTACTCAGTGACCACTGAAGTACTTGGTAACCTCTGACTTGCTCAGCAATAACTACTACTTGGTAACTATACATAATACAAGTCTAAACATAACTTGACCTTTACAAGATGGCTCGGTCACAGTGATGACCAACCAACATTGCCTAGAACATGACTAAGTGCTAGAATCTAATAGACAACAAAACTTAGGGATCAACAGAATTATCATAATTTTTTATTTTCCTAATTCACTCTTCAATTTGTCATAATTTGTCATTTACATAAATGAGTTTTCATACTCAATTGTGCCCTTCAATTTGTCCTCAATCTTGGTTGTTGATTCAAATTTCAAAAATCTACAAATTGGTCTCATACTTGGAACCACGATTTTCCAATATCTTTCCATCGTTCTATCAATTTATCTATAAACCACAATTTCTAGAATCCTTGCCCTTATTCTATCAATTTTTTTGTACTTTTTTTCATCTTATTGGTGCACTTATTGTTGGAAACTGCAATTGAAGCAATTGTTGTGTTGTCATTGATGTCAAATCTTAATTGATAAGACTGTTGCTACTTAGGAAAGTACTATATCTATTTGAGTGTTGCTAAGGGGATAAGCAAGGTTGGTAACAATAGCACCTAAGGAAAGGTTGAGTTATCTTGATACTACAAAGTGTACTTGACTATGTTGTACAATGATGAGACAATGTATTGTTTATCTTAGTAAGATTGAAGACTAAATTGGTAGGCTTGACCGAGAAAAAATAGAGAAATCATGTTCAAGCCAAGTGATGTTAGTGTCGACCAAGTTAGTTATGTCGAGAAAAATTCTAGTGTCGATCGATCATTAGTTAATTGTCGGTAAGATAGTTTAAGCCGAGGAAACATTCTTAGTAATGATCAAGCTTTCTACATGAAGACCGAGTAGTTGATCACAGTATTGACCAAGCATCGGTATTTTTATATTTGAAGAGAATTCAGATTTGGAGCCAACATTGTTGAATTCTTGGATTATGTAAAATGTGTTGACTTTATTTATTGATTGTTTGAAAGCATTTAATGCACTGAAAAACATTTTATTGTAAATCTTTAAGAGATTTGAGATGTTTCTAGAAAAGGAGCTGAAGAACATAAAGCGGGTAGATTCAATGAATCTGACCTAACCCTAAGATCTACGAAGGAGATTGAGCGGAAAAAGATGAGTTAACCTAATTGAGAAAGTATTAAGGGAACCTAAGCATTAGGTATGTGTGTGCATGGGTGAACAAAGGATGCTAGAAGATCAGTAGATGTTATTGACTGTATAAGTAGAAAAGGCTGAAGGAGAATTGTGGTGATTTCTTGAAGAAAAGTTTCAAGCAGATCAAAGATGGAGTTGGCAAAGTTTCAAAGTCAGTAAACTAGCATTTGTGTATGGAATTAGATCTGATATTTGCAAAGTGAGTTGTATGTTTTTTAGATCAATACTACTGCTACTTTCTAACCATTGTAATAGTCAAAATCTTTTTAACAGAGGTTGACCTAACAGTCATATGTTTAAATCCTTTGAAAAAGGTTGCATTCTAATGGAATGTATGTAAGTCCTATAACAAGGCTCACTTCTAACAGAGTGATTGAAATCCTTTAACCAGGTCACACCTAACAGTGTGTATTGTAACTTTTGACAGGGTTGGCTTTTAACCAAGCTCACTTCAGAAGAGTGAAAATAATAGTAGCATGTTACAAAGTGGTTTTTCCCTTATTGGGTTTCCACTATAAATCCTAGTGTCAATGCTTGTGTGAATGTTTTGGTTTAGACATTTATGTGTTTTACAAGTTAGATACAGCTGGGTAGTTGACTGCAATGTTATATGTTTCTATTATTGAATCAGTGATGACAGAGTTAGTTTTGGTTGTTAGATCTGATTTAAGGAAAAGTTTTTGAAGTTTTTTTTATACATCTGGACTTGAGAACAACTGATTCACCCCCCCCCCCTCTCTATTGTTCTAAATCATGTTAACACTTATTTACTAGAAAGAAACATCTCATATTAGAGGATAAAGTAAAAGCAATGAGGCTTCATTAAAGAAATTCTTGGTTTTCTTTAATTTAGTTTATATTTTTTTATGCATTTTGTTTTGATGGTCTTATTGGATTGATTAGGAATAGATTACATGATTTTATCACTTTCATGGTTGGCCTTTCTATGTATGTTTCTAACATCCCAATTTTCCTAGTCGACAAAAATAAAATAGAATTTAATTTTTTTATTAAAAAAATGTAAGGCTAATTTCTCATGAAATTTGATACAAAAGTCAAAAAAATTACTAGGCGTACATTTTAGGGTGCTAACAGTTATGCTAATTGTATTAGGAATCTTTAAAACCTTGTGAAAGAGATTTTGAGGTGGTAGGAGAAGTATGCTCTTCACCTTTAGGTGAACCAAAAAATCTTGACCCATCTTAAGGTTTTGGAAGCAAGGGAGTAATTGAATCTCTTTGCTTGGAGTGTTTGGGAGAGATTCTTGAGATAGGGGAGTATGCTCTTCACCCTTGTGGTGAACCAAAAACCTTGAACCTCAAGAGTTGATCCACTTTTTGTTTAGTTGTTAGAATCCTTTAGCGGGTTTGCTCTTGAGCAATCAAGAGGAACGACCCAAGTGGGGACAAGCTAATACCGAGCTATTCCAACCCACTATAATCTCAAGGCTATCAAGGACACAAAACCTTGGTAGACATAACACTTGTCTTCGCTTGATGTGAGTAGCTCATGGGATTGCGACCATGGGGAAAGTATTGAGCAAGAATGCTTAAGGTACTCTTGAGGCTGCGAGGTCCTAGTCCTTTATGAGGAGCAAGAGGGGTGTTATGAATGGAAGCCCTTACTAAGAACCATAGGTTAGAGGCCACCTTATTTAGTCGCTTATCTTCTTAGTGCAAGGATTGATCCAAGTGGACTAACCCGGATCACCCCAAGATACTCACCATATGTGTCCCTTTGGTTGTGTTGTTTGACACTTCCATGAAAAAGCCAATATCTCTTGTGGGCAACCACTTGGTGTGAGGCAAGGGGGCATCAAGTCGTGGGCTAAGTTGGTAAGTATTGAGCCTTGTCTTGTAGGTAGATATTGCTTGAAGTGTCTTCGATTGTGTGATACCAGTGTAAACATTCTCAACATACAAACAATCGGTAGCATTCATAGGGTGCAATTTTATTTTTGATATCATAATTGTTTGTCTTGGCAAGGTTGCTTTTGCCCTTGTTTCAAGTGTTTGAAGACATGTTTGATCCTCTACTGTTTGCAAACCTGTCCAAATGCTGTTGAATTTGTGATTGAAATCAGACATTTTCACCCTCACATTCGAAAACTTGAAATTAGACCTTAAAAAATCAAAATTTTGCACAAATTGGTCAAGATCAACATCAGTATCACATTAGCCAAAGAGAAATATCACATTAGAAGGTTGTTCTTGGTGAGAAATTTTATCTCTAGAATTGTGAGCTACATTCTTGGGAAATTCTCGTACTCTTATTGTCCAAATAATTTTCATTTAATCTCAATTTCAATTATATTTTGGCCTAGCCCAACCTCCTGGTTCAAAAGTGCAAGGGTAGTCACCCTTTGATTTGAAGCACCTCTTTGACAGTGTTGGTAAAGCCCCTTCTTCTATCTTTTCATTTCTCTTTGGACAATAGAGAACTTTGATTATCCTAGTTTGGTGTTGACATTTTGTGAGGTCATCCTATTACCAAGGGTCTTCTATTTTCAGTCTTCCTTGGTTAGTCCAGATCTTAGATCCTAGGTGTTGTCATGTTGCTCAACATCTCAATGAACGTTATGGTATCAATTGCACAAGATGGCTCTTAGTCTTCTTCTTTCTTCTCCATTTCCCATGTTCTTCTAAAGTCTTCTACTCCCATGGGAAATTATTATTCTTCTTCTTCTTCTTGATTCTTTTCCTCTTATTATCTAGTCTACCTTCTTCTATTCATCTATTCATTTCTTCCATGCTTGATTCTTCCTCTTCTATAACCATGAATCTTGACTATCTGGTTTTGGAACCTTTATTAAGAATAGATGATCTTGAGCTCATTGACATATTTGAAAAGTGTTGTTCCTCCAAAATTCTCATGAGTGATGAATTTATAGCAAAAATAAAAGAAAAGATGTTTAAATCAGATGCCTTTGCTAGAATCATAAACATGATCATATCACAATCTTCTTCTTCCAAACATTCTTCATCATCTAAATCTTCTCATTCTTCTTCACCTTCCAAGTCTTATCATGACTCTTCCAGACATCATTCTCATTCTTCATCTTCTAAGTCTTATCATGATTCTTCTAAACACTATTCACATTCTTCATCTTCCAAATCTTATCATGACTCTTCTAAACATTATTTTCATTCTTCATTATCCAAGTCCTCTTCCTACACTAAGTCTTCAATTTCCTCTTCTTCACGATCTCGTTCTTCTTCTACTTCTCCCAAGAGTCTTACTTCTCTTCAGAAGACATACCATAAAGAGCAACGTGATAGTCCTTGTGATGTCTCTTCCACAAAGAGTGACACACCTACCTTTGATGACTATGATGACTATGATGATGGACAATGTAGCAATACTTATGGCAACTCTATTCCTAAGAGTTCTCCTCGTCGTGTGCTTAGGCTTACTAAAAGGTCATCCTATTGGATAGATTGTGATGGTGATCCATATGATTCTGATTTTGAGAGAAATTATGATATTTGTTGTGAACAATATGATACATCTACTTCTATTGAGGAAGAGAAAGCTTTCCGTGCTGATTATAAATGAAGATACTATGAGCATGTCTTGTCTAAAAACTCTCATGCTGAAACTAAAGATTACACTCTCCAGCAAGATCATGTTAATGCTGAACCTTTGTCTTGTGTTGGTCCCCTTCCATCTGCCACTTCCTCCAATACCCACACACTTCCTAAAGCTGCTAAGTCTTCCAAATCTTTCACAAAGCCTTCAAGGAGCCTTAAGAGCACAAATCCTTCATCCAAAAAAGATCCTAATGCTTTCCATGCGATTCCCTATAATTATTCTCAAGGGCCACCTCTTAAAGATACTCAAGCTAACCTTCACTTGACTGCAAATACTTTCAATAATGCTAAACCTAAAGAGCCTAAGCCTTTATATGCTACAATTCCTACTTCAACTAGTCCTTCGCCATCTCTTCCAAAGTCTTCCATACAATTCCAACATGCTTCCTTGTCCTTAGAAGTGGCTCCATGTCAAAAGGACTCTAAAAATGAAAAAGAAAAGAATATAAATAAAGATCAAGATCAGGAACCCTCCATATCATCCAATTCTCTTCATGATGTATCTCCTCCACTTTATGGTTCTTTTGATCCTCTACGCTCTTTCACATTCATTCCACCATCTCCTAAGAAAGATCAAGCTACTACTTACACCATTGAGCTTATTGATAATCAAAATAACCTTACCACACTTGCACTTTCCAAAGATGATACTTCCATTAAGGTTATTAAAAATGGTGTCATTACTTATGATGTAAAACTTATTGAAAATCGAAATAAAGTTGATACGCTTATGCTACCCAACGATACTTGTCAAGATCAAAGTCTTCCATCTTCTTGTTCTACCACTCCATGTTCACTTCCACTTTCTACTCTTCCTAAGTCTTCACAAGCTATGAACAATCCTGTCAAAGAAGGTGCTCCTATTCAAGATGTGCATGATCCTATTGAAAATCCTAATGCTCATTCTAAAGATGCTGATATCCTTGGTTGTGATATAGATGTTGATGAACTTATTGATTATCATTTTGCGTCTTCCACATCCATCCTTGGACCTCCTCCACCACTACTAAGGGCTTCATGTCTTCCTTCCATTTTGGGTCCTTATGTCCCTTCACTTTCCCCTCCTAATTCTTCTAATTCGTCATCCATTTTGGGTCCTTACGTCCCTCCATCTCCTATCTTTCCTCAAGATCAACATAGATACATACCCTTGAATCCTTTTCATCCACTCACTCATCTAAACCAGTCATATTATTCTTCTTCTTACACAAGTCCCAAGTCTTTTGGAAGTAACTTGAATGTTCAATACAAGAAAAAGAAGCAATATAAGAATCCATCTAAAAAAGAAGATCACCATGTCTCCTCTAATCGACATGGGGGCATAAAGTCAAAAGAGATATCTAAGAAGAAAACTACAAGACAAGTATGGGTTCCAAAATCCATCATTCAAGATATTCTCTCTAAGACATCAAAAGAAAATAAAAATCCTAAGGCTATATGGATTCCAAAGTCTCTCTTGAAAGAGTCTCATGTTGAACAAAAAGTGAAATTGACATTCAAGCTTCCAAAGACTTCCACTTCATCTTCTTCCAAAAACATTCTTTCATTCCATGCGCCTGAACCACAACCTCTACTAAACATTTTCCATATTCCTTCTCGTATTCCTCAATTCACATTTGAGAATTATAACAAGCACACCAATCCTCTCTTCGAGGAGTCAGATAGCAATAATGAACCAGAATATGGTTCGCATTTGGACTAGAATATGGTTTACATTTCCTCCATTTTTCCCGTCACCCTTCAAGGTGTGTATTGACGTTGATCTTACCTTTCTTTCCATCTACCTTTTCACATTCCTTCCATTCATTATCCTTCTACCTTCTATCATTTTTTCCTCATTTGTCTATTCCTTCTGCGTCTTCCTTTCCCCTTCAGCATCTTTGAGCATATCATTTTGAATCCTTGGAATATTATGGTTTATCCTTTTAAGAAGCATTATCTAAAAAGCTTGCCTTCTTCCAAAAAATAGAAAAATTCAAAAAAAATAGCAAAAAATTGAAAAAAATTGAAAATGTGCTATGGTGAAAACCTGGAAACAGGCACCTTGGTAGCAAAAGTAAAGAGAAATAAATTTTTCCTATGGTGAAAACCACTCCCTTGTGGCACCTTGGATAAGTACCATGATGAAAACCTGGCAATCAGGCGTCATGCGTAGTTCTTCTACATATTTCATCCATTCCATCTTCTCTCTTTGATCTTGACAATGTTGACCTATACATGAACATTTGGCTTCTTGTGAGCTATCTTCCGATGATCTTGCTTTCATTCCATTCATGTTTAGCCTTCATATTCATTTTCCTTCATTCATTCTAGCCTTTCGCTATCCTTTTCCCCTCTGGTCTTGATCTAATAAAAACAAAAAAGTAAAACATGATGCTATGAAGCCTCTTGACATGTCTACTCCTTTGGACTGCATCCTTCCTTCTTTTGCAATGTGCTTTTGTGACTTATCCTATGCTAGCCTCTCATTGCTTGTCCAAATGTGCTTTTCATGACAATTTTTCCCTAGCTTGGGTACTCTTGAGGAGTTTTCCTTTGAGGATTTATTCCCTTCACTCTCCTTCATTCTCATGTCTTCTATCTCTTCCACCAGCTTGCTCATCCCTCTTGTTCCCCACCTTACTATACATTCTGAATACACGATGTGATCTTGCTTGGGAGTTTGATGCCCATTCTATCTAGGGGCATTCTTTGTACATATTTTATGATCCTAAAAAAATACCAAAAAAATTGATATATGATGCTAAAAAAATCCTAAAAAGCATAAAAAGTCCTGAAAAATAAAAATAAAAATAATCAAATATTCAAAAATTCAAAAAAAATAGAAAAAGTGCCTTGGTGAAAACCTGGAAATAGGTGCCTTGGTAGCAAAAATACAAAAAAGAATCCAAGTGGTGAAAACCTGGAAACAGGCGCTACTTGAGGCCTTTGCACCCCTATTTCTTAGCATGCATCCTTGACCCTTAGCCACTTTCCCTCATGCCTTGACCTTATTTGGCTTAGTCTGAAATTGGTCTTTGTCTTTGTCTAGGGGGCATAACTGTTAGCATTGGTCTTTTAGGTGCGTTTGTCTCTTGGGGCATTTCACAACAGGTGTTTTTCAACACCACCCCAAACAGTGTTTTTCAACACTACCCTTGCATCGAGTGTTTCTTAACACTTATCAGGTGTCTTACCCAATAGTCTAAAGTATGATGTGATATTTCTCATTTGCAGATGCGATACTCAGAGTCTGACTCTATGACCAACACACACGCACTTAAACAATCAACTCGCTGACGATATGATGACTTTATTTTTTTCTTTGTGTGTTGTCTATGAGGATTTCTTTGATGAGTGGTCTCTCCCTGAGAAGTTTTCGATGATGCATAGCTAGAAGACTGAGGGAATGAGAACATGTTTTCTTGCTTTATCTGCTTGTGGGTATATTTTGTTGATCCTACCTGTCATGAGCATTTATGCTGGTCCTACTTGACACTATGGATTGACAAGGTATTATCCTTGACTATTTTGCGAGTGCATGCTTATAGCCATCTTGACATTCTTATGTCCTGATGCAAGCATAATCTCACTATAACAAATTTAGGTGATCTCACTGCATTAGTCATCTTGACCTATATGTCTTTGATGCCTAGGTGAGATTCCCACATTTCTATCTGATAAAGATCATATTCATATCCACATAGTTACGCTAGTGTGCATTGTATGATCTTACGACACTACCAATAATGCTCGATGATGATAATTAGATGTCTATAAGCATTGTGACCTTGCAAGTCAACCACTTTCATAGTAGCTTGCATTCTTAGGTTCATGATAGTTTAGTTTTTGCATCTTGCATATGGAGAGAGCTCTCCTTTTTATCATCTACGGACTAGTTGGTCAACTGTGCTCATTTTCTGATTCTTCTTGATCATATCTTTCCTTTCTGGTCTTTCATATCCAATCATTTTCTATCCATTTTCGGACTCGAAATCAAAATCTGAGTCATGTTTCAAAAAAAATTTCCCTTCTTCTGAATAGTTGACTGACCTTTTGAGGCATAATTTGATTTTCGGTGGAATTTCTTCCTTTCCATGTCTTTCAAATTTTCTAGTCTTTCATCCACTTTATTTCTAGTCTTCTATTTCTATTCTTCTACTTCCTCACTGGGGCATGTTTTATTGCCTAATGGTTAACCTATTGACCCTTACCTTCGATTATGATTTCATTCTGATTTGATCAAATCCTTATCGATTCGCTGTTCTCCTCTCTACCTAATTTTGATTTCGACTCCGAGGGGGCAGTATTTATGGGATTTTCATCCCCAATTGCTTGATTCTCTTGATTCAAACATCTTTTGTGAGCTTCTACCCAAATTGACCTCATGTTCAAAGGCCTTTGTTTATGTTTTGTCTGGATGTGATCCCGAATCGACCTCACATCTGAGTTGTTTTGTGATCCCAAATCGATCTCACATTTCAATTCTTCTTTGACTGCATGTGTTCCCAAATCGATCACACATTAGTCAAAGAGGGGCAAATGTATGCACCCAAAAATGGTTGCCTAGACTTTGGGCCCCATTTATTCAATTTATCAACCTTGAATCATTTTGATCAATAATCAATATTTTCAACATTATCAATTTCTTGATCAAATCCTAATTTCAATCATATATTGGATTTTTATCCTATGGGCTAATCATTTATCCTAAGTCTTTATTTATTTAAAAGGAACATTTCCTCCCCTTTTAATAAATAAAAAGCCCCCACTTTCCTCTTATCCTAAGTTGCACAAATAAAGCATTATTCCTATTTTACAAAAAGGAAAAAAATACTTTTTGTCTCATATGGACATAAAGTCAACTCTTATTTTCCTATTGGAGGATACTTGTGCACATGGATTGCTCCTCTTTCAAGCTCCACCGCTGATTAAGACTTTTGCCTCTTAATCTCCATGGTCCATTTCACCTCATTTCTTATAAAAGGAGAGCTCTCTCCTCCATTTGCATATATCCACTTGTTTTATGCTAATGTTATGCTGCAGGTTTTAGGTGCATTTGGAGTTTGAAGACATTGAAGACTTGTTGCTTTCATCATTTAGTTGCATATTTTCTTTCCTAGTTGCATGATAATGGCATTCTTAGCTTAGTTTCCTTTTATGCAATAGAATAAGCTCACATAGTCTAAATAGGAAGGATTTGTAATCTATTGATATTTCCATTTCATAGCTTAGTTTGTACTTCCATTTTCATAGCATAGCTTGCACATTTGCATCTTCATATAGCTTGCATTGCATTTGCATATAGTGATTCTTGGAGATATTGGCATTGTTTCCCTTGTCTTCACTTGAATCTCTCATTGTATGGTTGACTAGCAAGGTCGCAAGCTTGTAGCTCTAGCTAAGAGCAAACACATCATAGTCCCTTGCAACTCCATGCATAGAGAGCTATGAGCCGCTTTGTGAGGCCTCATTCTTGAGCAACCTTGCATGTAATGGTTCATAGAAGTGCACCATTTTAGTGTGTACACTAGGAACACTACAGTTTACAGCCTTTAAAAAAATTGAAAGGAAATTTTAAGAAAAACATAGTAATTTGGCATAACCTTCATGAGAGAAATAAGTGCCAAACAAATATTCAAAACTCACAATATAATTTTTTTTTTTTAAAGAAAGATAATACCAAATGTAGCCTAGGAAATACCTCTCAAGGGAAGGAAGAAAAAAAAATCAAGAAATACCTACACAAATAAATATGTTATAATAAGAACAAGATTACAATGCACTTACAGTACTTCATCCATATGAGGCCTATAAAACATCAAACAACTAAGTTTCACTCATCCATGTCAACAAGCAAATGAGAACTATGTAGCCACATATCGTAAGTTGTGTTTCCTATTATCACATATACAATATACAACCTTTGATGGATGGTGAGTCCAACCTCTAACCAATACGTCAACCTCAACAACTATCTATGTCCTTGTTTTTATAGAACAAGGTTGAAAAAAATTACTAAATTATATTTGTGTAAACTGACTATTTTAAAATCGTAAGTTCACTAACCATGACCCCAATTAAATATAATCTCCTAAGTGATTCCAATATTAAATAGTTTTGCAATATAGAAACCACATTAAATATTTATCTCATTTCCTCATTAAACATAGAAGTGTTCATAGGAATGCCTAGTCCTTTTGGTATGTGCATCTCTAGATACACCACAATAAAAATAGCTATTTTTACATTATTAACATTATTATTAGTATGCAAGATGTACAACCTAACAAAAATGCATTTTATGATTACTTTTTTTATTATGAAACACATTATCTAAATTGATAATTTACATCCAATAAAATCCTTACACGTTGCGTAGAGGGAAAAATATGACAAAATGTTTAAGGTGCAAACATATGCATATTGAGAATGTTGTGTAGAATGAAAACTATCTATCCTTGTGTTCTAAGATTAGGGTGATACTATCTTGCATGAGTTTTTAATTTGGCATGTCTAGCAAGAAAGGCTTGTCTTTAGACTTTCACCCACATATGAATATTGTTGGATCTAATCTAGTATCAATTCAATAAAAAATATTGGTCATCTATTGTCAAGTTGAAACCTTTGTTGGTCAACACTTGTGTATTCTTATCTAATTACCTTATCCAAAGTAACAACTATTTTACATTCTTCCCATAATAATTTTGTGAGGGTCTTTCCATTTGTAGACACCTAAAATCATCCCTTGGCCATTCTAATATCATTAATTTAGTTGATATCATCACTTCTAAATTAAAAACGTAACTAAATTTATTTATTTATTTATCATTGTTTATCTTCTAATATTAATTAAATTATTTAATTATTTAACTATATTTTTATATTAAAAATTGGTTTATGTTCAAGAGCCATGAAAATCAGGGAAAACCCACAAGGCACCATACAACTATCTATGTATAAACATGCAAGACTGTATCATCCTAAAAAGTAAGCACCCTTATTAGGTGCTCATTTTTAGCCCTATTTTAGTGTATATGGGTTCCCACTTTAATTTCACATTCTTCTAGCATTTATTGGACCTTCAAATTAACATTATTTGTTCAAAACTTGAGGTTAGCCCTTATTTATAAGTGTGCTAATCCATTTTCCCTCCAATCAAATAATTCATTTCCTCACTTAGGACCTATTCATTTATTTTTGGCTTTCAAGATCCTTTCCGACCTCATAATAATTGATATTTTCTTCCCCCACTCCTTTTCACCTTCCCAACATCCCTTGGAAATTTGAGCCCATTTTTCCTAGGACAAGTCCAAAGTTGACTTATGTCATACCTAAAAATTAGGGCAAAACACACCAACAATTTTTTTTTCTAAAAGCACAAAAGACAACTAAGATAATACACTGAGGGACACTCAACATGAACAAAACACATAACACATCACAAGTTAACTCCCAAGAGGTGTCATGGCATGCGCTAACTTGCCAACTTCCCTCGATTGATAACTGAGTTAGTCAACTTGAAACCCTAACTAGGTCTCTAGGAAACCTTAGCAGGGTTCAAACTGAGCGTTTAATAATGAGAGATAAAACAAGAGGGAAAATAAAACTTAGTAAATAATAAGAAGTCAAAGAATGGATTAACACACCCAAAAGGGTTTAATTAATAATAATAATTAAATAAAAAAGAAATAGTAACCTTAATGGTTCCTAATGTGAACCAGGTTACTAACAAGGATCAGAATCTCAAGAAAACATTAAACTGATGAAATATGATCATAAAAACATTCCTATGTGAAACCTAGGGTTACAAAGTTGTTGCCCATTTAAAAGTTATAATGTTAATGATAATTAATTTAAAATACTATATTTTAATCCTAAAACATAATGTTATCAAAGTTAATTAATTAATTTAAATTAACCATTTAAAAGATTAAAATAACTATAATAAAACTTTAATATTAAATTTATCATTTAGGCTAAGGGAAAACTATTTATCTAAGTCTCATCCTAAGACATTAAATAATTTTCCCTAGAATAACCCATTAATACATTAAAATATTGTTAATAAATTAAATATTAAATTTAACCACCAACATAATAATAATAAAAAAAATATTCAATTGGAAATAGGCATTAATTTTTAAATTCAAAAAATAGAAAATTCCAAGAATAGTATTAAGAAGAAGAAGGATCCATTTATTAATATCTCAACATTATCAAATTTAAATTAAATTAAAAATGGCATCCAAAAGCAAAATATTAGAATCCCACTAAATAATAAAAGAATCTTTAATCTCAATGAAAATAAAAATAATAAATAATTTTGAATTCAAATTAAAGTGACTGTCAAAAGTCAACAGTCATTAAATTAAAATAAGACAGAGATTAAAATCCAAACAGAATCTCACTAAATAAATAAAGAATCTCTTTCAGAATCCCAATGAAAATAAAAATAATAAATAAATCAGAATTCAAATTAAAGTGATTGTCAAAAGTCAATAGTCATTAAATTAAAATAAGACAGGGATTAAAATCCAAATAGAATCCCACTAAATAATAAAAGAATCTTTTCAGAATCACAATGAAAATAATAAATAATAAATAAATCAAAATTCAAATTAAAGTGACTGTCAAAAGTCAACAGTCATTTAAATTATAATAAAACAAAGATCAAAATTTAGACAAAATTTAATGAAAACTTAATTAAAATTTAAAATTTAAAATGACTCCAAAAATTGAGCCTCGAAATTAGGGTTAGACTAAGAATAAAACATCTACCAAAACTCTAATCTCTCATTTGGTTATTGAAGGTTTGGCAAAGAGCAAGAAGAAGATGAAGATTTTCAAGTTTTATATATACATAAGTATATATGTATGTATATACCCTATTTGAATATATTTTCAATATTGATATACATAGGTGTATATACAAGACTTTTTTTTTTAACTATCATAATATCAAAATTATATACTTTTCTAACAATGACAAGAAGAAGAGTGGATTTACAAACTAATTTTTGTTTCTATTGATTGCATAAAGTAACCATTGTCTACATAGGAAAAGACATTCATTCATTAATGAAATCTAACTTTTCTTTGCAAATGGAAAACAAACCAGCAAGTTATTTTACATTCACAAGCATAAGGAATCATTTTTTTTACATTATCTTTTCTTTAGAAATACATAGAAAATTTGAGAAACTTTACACATTCAAATACAACATTTTACAAGCATGTTACATGCATTAAGGCGTTTACATGGCCTTAAATCTACTAACTCTTTTACACAAGGCTTTTAGCCGTTTTACAACATAAAAATCTGCAACTAAGAAATGACAAATCTTTTTTTCTTCAACAAAACCAGCAACTCCATTTAAAAATCTGTAAATAAAAAATCACTTTGACCATGGAGGCTCACCTCCCAACCTAGGCCATTACATGGTCACCCCCGAGCTTGGGGAAATAAAGATGGATGGGGTACACACATGCTCAAACTTACATATACATACAAACATTAGCAAGTACAAATTTTACATAAAATTCCCTTCCCATAGATTTACACATTGGATCACCTTGGACCCATAAGAGGGGTGAAGGTGGAAATGTACCTAAGTGAGAAGCCATAAAAATAATACCATGCCTTCAACAAGGCTCAAAACCATACACTATTGTCTTCACAATGCCATCACAAAAATCACCATTCCTTCCGTTTTCCATACATAAGTAAAATCTCTTATGGCCCCCGAAATAAGTAGATACAAAAAAAGATGGCAACATGGAGCTCATACATCCATGCCATATCCCCTTCCTCAATGAGGAAGGACTCTACACTATTTGGGCATTCCCAACTAAAAACCCTTCACCCTCAAGGCTCTCTTCCCTCCCAAGGGTGAGTTTAGCCTTGCACAGCCCAACAAAACAAGAAAACAAAAACAAAACTAGTAAAATAAACTATACAAGAAGCCATGAAAGACAAGCTTGAAGCTCCACAAAATCACTTAAAAATATCACACAAAAATCTGCATAAACATACATGAAAAGAAAACAAGTTTTTTATGAAAAGAGCACCAACCTTGCTTCGAGCTATGGAAAATGATAGTTGAGTAGAGTTCCCTTCCTGCAAGGCTTCCTTTGCTAAGTCCACTAGAAGTCTCCAAAATTGGAGAGTGGGCAATCAATCTACCAAATTACTCTACATCCCACTAAAAGGAAAACCCTACCTAACATCCTACCTAGCCTCAAAGATGATTGAACACACTATCCAAGGATTCTCTCTTCAACAAGAGGGGAATTTAAATTTGCAAGAGAGGAAGACATGATACACATCCCAAATTTGTCACTTTCTAAAAAGACATTTTTAGAAGAGGCAAAAATAGGACAAAATCATCCTATTGGTCAAAATTTGACCCCCAATCCAAAGTGAACCTATGGAGTTATCTTATTTTAACCTTAACTAACCTCTTGGGCTACATTTAACCCCTCAAAATTCTACTAAGAATTGACCCACAAAAATTTAAAATGATTCCCTCCCAAGGCTCAACAACCAAGATACCTAACCTTGGGAAACTACAAGGTGACTCAAAGGTGGGAAACAACCAATAAATAATTTACTTGTCCATGCCAACTCACATACACGTGTCAATTGACACCACATAAAGTCACAACACATTACTTCACACATGACATGCCAAGTAGACATAAATATAAATTAAAAATTACACAACATTATTTTACATTCAACCATTACTTTTACAACATTAGTACATAACAACGAGGTTATTTCTCTCTTTGGAGTTAACCTTGGCTTTACATGACATTCGCATACATCCTATGAGTTAATCTTTAATTTCCCCTCATTTTAATTCCATGGTCAATTTCCTGCACACTAGGTAAAAATATCACTGGCTTATGAAAGATCAAATAACATATATATCAAAATACAACATTAACGATCACATAAAAATACATCATATAATTTAACTGCATTTTCACAACATCATTTGAAATTCACTTAATCACAAGAATGCATTTTACTTAAAATCTATTAAATTCCAATATCATGATATTCCAAGAAACATGTCTATCTCAAATAACCTAAATCATTTACACAACATTTCAACTGATTCGCATTTCTCACATCAATATAACATCAAAGCATAATACTCATAATCTCCTTCTTAACATCAGGACCTAATAATCAACTTTCCATTAATACATGTCTCACCATAATATAAGTTCAAATGGTCATTTATATAAGCATTCATATCCAATAGTAGCATTCCAATATTCATTAAGGCTACATTCTACCTACTCAATTCACGACTCTACACACCTTTCCTACTGCATTTTCTACTAGAAATTGCATATGCAAAGAAAACAATATTTACTTCATTAGAATTTACATCTCATCTCATTATAATTGAAATTACCTGATTTTCATTCAAACCCCTCAAAACATGCACTCAATTTCTCTATAATAAGAAAATTAGTTAAATTTGTTTAGCCCATAAGCAAACATAGTGCATCCTAAAAATATTGACATGAGTACATAAACAACATGAAAAGAGTACATCACAAACAGTGTGGTCAAACTTCTGTCCATCGAGATATAAACCATAATGCATCAACATAGCTTATCTAATTACTAAGTCTATAATGCAAAAATAATAAATGCAATGACAGGACTGGGGTAGGGTCCCTCAATAAATCCGTCATGACCCCAAAGATAACCTCCTGATTAATACAAGACAAAGTTGAACTAGGTGCATCTCACGATGCCATCATAAAACATAATGCAGATAAAAGTCATTGCCACTCAAAATCGCCTCATCCCTATCTCTAAGGATCACCATAATACAATCCTAGACCACACCCAACGTCTCCAAGTTAACGCGGGGCATCAAAAATATATGCTCTAAAATCATATCTTCCTAGTGGTTCACCCTCACATGGGACCAATATGATCATACTAAATGAGTGTGAAGGTTGAAACCACACCATCTCTATAATCAAAGAACAAATTCCAAGCACAAACAATATTCTCTGCAAACAAAGCTGCCAAATTTCATTATTTCCAACATGCCTTCATGAAGAGAAGGCTACAAATTTATAGGCACTAATATGCCTAAAATAAAGGATTTGCAAATATTTTCCGAATCTCAATGTCAGATGGAAAATTAAAAACAAAAGTATTATAAGCTTTTCCAAATTTCAATGTGAGATGGAAAAGAATAACAAATGCAACCATATACTAATTTATGCTAACTTCCTAACAACTAGGAAACTAACATTTACTTTTTAATTTTGACCTTTTATTTTTTACATTTACATAGGATTAAAACTACTAAAAATAATACTAAGCTAATAACTTATATATATCATATGCATACCCTATGAATCCTCATCAATCATAGACATTACACTATTTCCCCTTCATTATAACTATTACTTAAAAAAAAATGGATATAGATGATAAAATTAAGTGCATGCCCTTGTCTCTCCTATAATTTCAAGTTGGAAGATGTTTCTTCAGCAGAGAAGCTAAAAGAAAACAAAAACAAAATGATTCTTTACTTGGAGTAATGTGCATCAGCACAACCTGCCAATTTATATAGGACGAAATGCCACATTTTGTCAACATTTGAATATTTTACTAGTTGTTTATTTAGTTTTAATCATTCCACTAACATTAGACTCAAATGATCCTCAAGCTTTGTCAGTGCTTGTCTTATAAGAGAGTGAAACCATCACTTAACCAATGGTTAGTTTCTTTTGCATGCTAGGATTAACCAATAGAAAAAATTATGTGGAAAAGAGAGCATCCATAAAAATTGGATTATTCAAAATAGCAATTTAGATTAAATTATTCTTGAATGAATAAGGTGGACCAATCATCTTCTTTTATTAAACTGTCCCTTGACATCTACCATTTATGCACCACGTCCTATGTTCTCTCACCTTTCTTAACAATTTGCACACTACCAGCAGTGTTTATTCTTAGATCAATCACATTCCAACAATGAAATAACTTGATAGAAAAAAATATAATTCAGGAACAATACCTAATACAAATGTGGCAAAACCTTCGATACAATACATCTAGGATATGGTGTGTGTAAAAATAAATAAAATGTATATATGTACAAAAGTACAAAAGAAGAGAAAGTGAGAATAGCGCTAGGCACCGAAAACCAAGGTTAAACCTTCTACAGAGCTAGGTGTCTTTATCAAAGGAATAGAGACTTTAAAAAATACACAATTTCATTTGAGACACATGACAAAAATACTTTTTTCTTTGGTTGATCAAACTTCCAAGCTGCAACATTTATAATTAATAGTTAATTATTCATAATGACAAAAATGTTGGCAAGAGTCAATCTATAATGCATGATATGTAGTCATTGATGGTAGCTACATTCATCAATCTTAGTCATATTTTAGTTGAGATAGTTTTTCGAAGGATTTGATATATGAATTGTTTAAGTACCGAAAGAAGAACATAACATAGTCGGATATATCAGTTTGGTATGGACAAATGTTAAAGAGTTAGATCCTGCGATGGTAGAGTATACAAGTAGCCATCCTAATATATCTAATCCGATCTTTGCAAAATTTGAAGTTTTGGTATGCATGAGATATTCACTAATAAATATCAAGTTGACAGTTTTGGGCTGGAACAAAATAGTTTCGTATGACCGATCATAGTACACTTGGATAATCAGTTAGAACATTATTTTGGTGATTTATTATGATTAAGCCGACATCAGAGGATATTGTATTTAGTTAACAAGATTTGATTTAATGTTTTGATTGAGTCATGGCATGAAGGATTGCACACGTTATGTTATCTTGTCTTGTGCCAACAGACTTATGTTTTTGGTCTTATGATCTCATATATAAAATCGAGTTTCGGTTGCGAAGGGTATGACATTTTTATGATGGTGTGCGAACTTTATTGATGTGAAAATTGACAGTGTATAATTCTCTTGGAGCTTCATTGGAACTATATAGACATTATTGATGCCACTAACCAGTTCATTTTTGGGACTATAAGTTCTCTCTATATTGTAATTTGTATATGATCGGTGAACCTAACTGAGGGCCAAATTTGTATTTTGTAATTGAGTTGTAAGCTCTAGGTTGTAAGCTTGAATGCATGTGCATTCCTCACATATGTACGTATACCTTTAACAGGGTACTTATTACTACAGTAGTGAGATAATTGTGGGTATCATCCCCACCGGAGTTTTTCCCTTAACAGGGTTTACCTCGAAAATAAATCATGGTGTTATGATTTTGTGTGTGCTTATTCTATTATATTTATTTTTTATCAATGAATTTAAGTTTTGCAATTGGTTATGAAAAATAAAAAACTTTGTTGCACTGAGTCAATGCCCTCGCCCCCCCCCCCCCCCCCCCCCCCCACCCCTTGGTACTTCCTAAGTCTAACAATTGGTATCACAACCAAGTTCCTTGGAGAAAGCTTAACAACTTGAGGAAGATCCAGATGGAAACATCTAGCAGTATTCAAAAGAAATTTTTGAATACACTTGGAGATCTAGACAAGTCTAATACTTGCATCCTTGATCTAGAAGAAAAATTGAGAAGTGTTGACAAATTCATTGACAATTTGAAAGAGCAGTTAAAGCAATCCAGAGACAAAATGAAAGAACTTGTAGATCAATTATCACAAAAAATAAATGATTCTATATATGATGGAGAGATCAAACCTAAATAATATGATTTGATTATGAAAGAAAGAGACAACCTAAAAAACGAAATGGGAGCCATGGAAATCAAGATGACTGAAGAAATGGAAACGAAAAAAGCACTTGAGCAATCCTTGAAGGCTAAAACTGTAGAATATTACAAGCTTAATGGTGAATTTGAATAGTTGTAGATTTACCTTGAAGAATCTAAACATAATGAGCAAGAATTGAAAAGATTTAATGAGATACTAAGAAGAGATCTAGGTGAGGCCAGAGAGATTCAAGAAAAGTTCAGATCTAGCACTACAAAACTTGATGAATAGATTGCAAATAAAAAAAAACATGATGAAAAGAAAGGTTTGGGATATGAAAAGGGAGAATGTTCTAAAACTATGGAAGAAACTCAAACTAAGCAACCTAAGGATTCTAAAAGGAAGACATTCAATGGCATATGTTTCACACGAAAAAAAATTGGTCACAAGGCAAGGGAATGTAAAAGGAATAAATCTTCTACATCTTTTTTAGGCTATTGTTCCACCTATCACAAGTATGAACACAAATCAAATGATTGCAGAACCAAAGTGAACAATCCTATGAATCAGCAGAACATTACCTATTTCAAATGCAACACCTTGATAACACAACAAACCAATGCAGATTGAGGACAAGATTAGTAAATCAAAGGTATGTGAACTCAAATGTTATATTTTACAAATACAATAATTCTGGTCATATTGTAAGAATTTGCCTAAGGCAAAGAATAAACGCCAAGATCTAGAAGCTCAAGAGATAGCATAAGAGAGACAAGATATGATATGATCAAATAATGAATAATAGATTGAATGATCGATTGATACAATGTAGGAATGCCTCAATATATAGGCAATGCATGATAACTAGAAGTTATGCAAGTGATAAGCTATCAACTAGACATGGTGGAATCACATGTCCACCAAAGGTGGATCATCCTCCATTGTACATCAAAGTATGAGAAACATGTGCAACAATGAGAGGATGATAATGTGATAAGAGCACTAAAGGTGGATCTCACACACAAAGAGGTATGTGATGATAACTATCACACCTAAAGTGGAAATTCTCCTAACCATGTGCTAAAATGAAATGCAAACTCCTAGGTGTCACAATGAAAACTAATATGCAAATGTATTATCCTAAGTAAACTTAAGTAAAGTGTAATTAGTGAATATTTAATTACACCAACACCCCCTTAAGTGAAACTTAAGGGAATGCACTTAAGCTCACAATGCAAGATGGGTCCTGACTACTAGGCCATGTTAGGTACCATGTACAATAAGAACAATGCAATCTCTCATAAAGCAGAGAAAGAGGGAAAACCTCATGGGAAAAACCCTCCCCCCAAAGGAGAGATGAATACAATAATAGAATATGAGAGAAAAGACCTCATGTGAGGAAAATATCCCCCCATAAGAGAGAAGAAGTGGAAGCGAGACCAAATAGCCCCCTACCAATGTAGAGTGAACACCAATGGTAGATGCTTTAGGCTCGATGTAGAAACTGCTCCATGAGTGTAGAACAACATTCCTCCTCTTAGGAAGAAACAAGACCAAAGGTGAATATATGAAGCCTCATCCCCAATCTATAGGAAGAAACCTCAAAAAGTATGGAATCTCTGAAACCTGCTCAAGTGTCCCCATGTCAAAGATGAAAGGTGCCTCCTCCAAATCATGTGTACTAAGCCACTCTGCTGAAAAAGGAAAATCAAGATCAACTGAGGATGAATGTAGAACATGTACCAAAGACCCAAGTATCTCCTCTGAAGATAAAGTGACCTCCTCTAACTTTTGTATCAAAGGATCCACAATCATGTCAATCTCGAAAGAAGGATCAAGTGGAGAATGAAGATGAGGGTCAACATACTCCCTCAAAACAACTAAAGAAGGATCATCTTCAACAAAGAGAAGATGAATATCATCAATGAAGTCTCCCAAATCTGAAATGTAGGACTCCACAAACAAACCTGCAATGTCTGTCAAGTAGTCATCCAATGGAACCAAGTCTAGAAGATAATGAATATCCTGTTGCACTGAATCACTTGAACCCATGGCCATGTGAATGCAAGCATCATCAAGAGAAATGCTAGATGTGATATCAATAGGAGGAGAAGGAGCTGCAACTGGAGGTTCTGTATGTTTTGGAAGTGGAGGAATATGTGGATCTCCATACATTTCCCAAAGAACAGTCCAAATATCAGGAATATTTCTTGTCTCATCTTCATAGTAAACAAGGGAATCCATAACATCCATATCCATATTCCAATAGATAACCTTAATAACTTCTGAGTAAGAGTCACAATTGAAAGAAGGATTTTTAGGTCTATCCTCATACAAATAGGGTAATAGGTTATGCTCACTAAGATGAGAAAAAACCAATTCACTCCATTGCTTATAGTTTCCTCTTGTCAACTTAATTAAACCATCCATGATGTGCTTCTCACATGAAACAATGAGACCAAAAAAACAATGCACCCCCCCAAAATGCAATGAGCCAAAGAACCCCCCAAAATAGATGATTTTGACACTTTATATATAGTGCGTGTACAATTGCCACTTGCCAAAATGAACCAAAGTGGACTTCTAATTTTTATGATTATAACATAAAATATGAAGCTATGGTAGACTCATACAATTAAGACACAAGACCACTCAAAGATCCAACAAATTACAAGTCTCAAAAATAGGCCAAAATAGACCAAATTTTGAAAGTACTATGTCGAATCAGAATTTTTCTAAACTAATACCAGATCTAGAAAGTAGACAAAAAATCATGAGCTTTAAAAAAAAATAGTACCTGAAAATATGTCCATATGAGCTTGAACGAAGCCTCTAAAGTTGTAAAAATTGAGATTTTTTATTTTTAGAAAATATCAGAAATAGAGATCATAAATCACCTGCACCATTGTGTAGATCATGAAATTCTACCCCAAAACAAAAAAAAATTCTCGAAAAAAGGAGTCCAGATGCCTAAGATATCGCTGTTTGAAAATCGCCTCTGAAATTATTTTTTTTGAATCGTTGCCGTTGAACCTTGAAAATTCAAATGGCTCTAGATTTGGCTTCAGATGTTCGATTTGGATGAAACAAAATTTGATTTAGGGGTTTTTGGACCTCCTCAATGTGATGCCAACCTCTGATTTGCACCAGCAAGCTCCAATATTGACTTGCAATAAAAATATCTCCAAATAGACTATACAAATGAAACTCCTATGGCTTTGATACCATGTAAGAATTTACCTAAATCAAAGAATAAACGCCAAGATCTAGAATCTCAAGAGATAGCATAAGAGAGACAAGATATGATATGATCAAATGATCAAATAATGAATAATAGATTGAATGATCGATTGATACAATGTAGGAATGCCTCTATATATAGGCAATGCATGATAACTAGAAGTTATGCAAGTGATAAGCTATCAACTAGACATGGTGGAATCACATGTCCACCAAAGGTGGATCATCCTCTATTGTACATCAAAGTATGAGAAACATGTGCAACAATGAGAGGATGATAATGTGATAAGAGCACTAAAGGTAGATCTCACACACAAAGAGGTATGTGATGACAACTATCACACCTAAAGTGGAAATTCTCCTAACCATGTGCTAAAATGAAATGCAAACTTCTAGGTGTCACAATGACAACTAATATGCAAATGCATTATCCTAAGTAAACTTAAGTAAAGTGTAATTAGTGAATATTTAATTACACCAACACATATAGTTAGAAATTGTAAACTTAACAATTTTGAAATGAATGGATCGGTTGGAAGAAACAACATGCAGAATAATAATAATGGAAACATAAACAAAACATGTTTTAATTGCAAGAAAGGACATATTGCTTGGTATTACGGATCTAACAATGCAGGAAAAGATAAAAATGGGTTTGATGACAAAGGGAAGCAAAGCATCTTAGTTGATGAAACCTGAAAGGAAATGAAGAAGACATGGACTAAGAAATAATAGATTGATGCCTCTGGACAAATCACACTAGTTTCTAGTGTGGATCCTTCATCATCAACAAATTAGGTTATAAGACCTAAGGGGGAGATTTCATCATAAAATCCTTTGACACCTCATGAATCGAAGCAGTAAGGACTGCGATGGAAGATTTAGTTGCAGAATGACATTAGATATGTGTGTTTTCGATCGCAAGGATTTTCATGATCATATAGATGATCGTAGGAAAATTTACAATTCACTGGCTATAGCATCTTTTTGGAGATTTAGGGTACGAATGACATTTATTGTGAAAATCAAATTGAATTTCAAGATAAAAGGACGTTTGGAGACTTCATTTGACACCTTTCTATCTGATATCAAGTGTGAACCTAAGTAGAAAGAGATCAAACCGCAATTTGAGCTAACCGATCAGATTCACATGCAAACCTTAGAACAGAGTAAAAGGTATTTATCTCTGCAAAATCTTATCAAATTCATTGGTATAGATATGGATACCCCATAGATTGTGATGTGTTTGAGAAGCCTTGTTATGAATTTAAGATGCATCCTTATAAGTCTATGGAAGATGATCTGGAAGGTACATTTATGCATGTGCCCCCACAAAGTTTTACATGTTGAGGATGTGCGTGCGTATATCCACTACAAGCTAGAAGAATTAGGAGATTAGAAAACTTGTGGATAACATTGTAGAGAAGGTTGGAATCACAAAGGAGAAAATGATAGATTTAAGGAAGGAACAAGAAGAACAAGAGAAAGTTGAGGCAAAATCTACACCTATTATTGTGGATAAGGAGGTAACTCCTCCACTTATCTTTGTGTCAGGAACTGCAAGAAGTTCAACCAGGATATCATCTATGCCTCCTGTAAAGTCTACTTCACCGAAGGCATCCAAACCAAAGGTTGAGAAGGCACAATCTGAGCCTGTGAGAAGAAGGTCAAAGCAAAAGAGTACCAGTCCGGAGAAAAAGAGGAGCAAGGCAGATTATGACGATTCTTCTACAAAATCTGATCAATCTAAGAAGAAGATGAGGATTGAAGGAGCCACTACAACAAGAATTGTGAAGGAGATGCCTATGAGCGTAGGAAAATGTGAGATGTTGACAAGATCTCAAATAAAGTTGTTAAGCATGATATTTTAGTTGAATTAATGAAGTACTATCATATATTCTATGAAGTTGAGAGAAGTAGATTGGAACAAGGTGTAATTACTCATTTAAACAAATTCAGTAGAACATTGGTTGAAATAAAGGATCAGATACCTGATCATTTATATGATAAGTTGGAAGAGAGGAGATTAGCAGCTTTGGAGGAAGATAAGAGAATAAAGGAAGCATCCATAGCTAAGATATTCCTTGTAGTTGCAACTAAAGAAATGAAAGAATTACTTGAAGAAGCTAAGAAGAGACTAAAGAAAAAAATGAGAGTCAACATGTTGATGGACAGTAAGGTAGATCAAGTTATTAAAGAAACCGATGACATTATCAACAAACTATTTTTGGAAGAGAGAGCTTATTTGCCAAAAAAGGAGCCTAGGACCAAGAGAAGGGAAGACAAACGAATTGTTAATGAACATTTCTTTTCTACTGTTAAAGAACCAGATGTTTTTTATTGGCAAAGTACTAGTTACTCTTGATGTACATGATGATGAAGAAAATGAGAAGGAAAAGGACCCCTTCATTGATCTAGCAAACATAATCATAGAGGAAGAATTAAGAGAGATAATGTCAGGCAAAGGAGATTCGGGAGTCAAACCAGTTGAGATTGAAGTTGAACCAGTAAAGGAGTCAGATGAACATACTGATGATATTCATGTTATGGACAGAGGTTATCGGAGGAGAAGATGAAAGTGTCGATGACAATCCTATTATGCAAGAGACAGTAAGGGAAGAAAAAAAGTTTGAAGAGCTTGAGAAGCAAGTTGGAATTTCTGTTGGAGGAGAAACCCGAGGAAATAAAGCAAGCTCAGAGAGGAACTGGTCCATCTTCTAGTAAATCCAAAGCATTGTTGGCAAGAAATTCACTTGAATTCCTTGAATCATTTGATTTACATGGCCCAGTTGATCTAAAGAATATGGAAGAAGATGAGTTTAGGAGAACTGCAATATTAGCTCAAGCCAAAGCTATTGCCAAATCTTTGAGCAAGAAGGAGAAGGAATTCAAATTACTAACCAAGGCAGTTGAGGTGCTCACAAAGGTATAACCAAATATTCAGATCAACCAAGGTAATTTTGCACCTGATCAATTAGAGGAACTTTTGGATAACTTTGATGTGCACTTTGAGTCTTTGGAGAAGGCAGATGAAGATAAAATTCAGGAGTTTGTGTCAAAAACATCTCATCATTTGTGTTCTTTGATTAGTCAGGATAGAAAATCTTTGGATGATGGAATTAATCAGATTAAAGATGCTATCAAGGATGGTAGCAATATTTTGTAGTTATGTACCAATCCTTTCATTCATGTTACTGATATTGATAAATTGTTGAAGGATAATGAGAAATTAGTAGCAAATAAGGCAAAAGCCTTTGATTCATCGAAGGATTTTGCTTCTGATCATATGAAGGAAGTTGTTAAAATAAATGATAAGATCAAGGTTTTAGAAGTGGAAAAGCAGAGAATGCTTGGGAGATTCTCTGACTTGAGGAACCTAATAGTTCTGAAGTTGGACATTTTGTAGAGAAGTTTAGAAGATACAGAAAGAACAAGAAAGGCACCTTTCCCACCGGACATTATGCATGATGAGGAATCAACTTATATGATATGTGGGCAGATTTAGATTCTAGAGAGTGTGAGGAAGTCATGGAATGCAGATTGGATAGCTTTGAAGGACAACTTCTAAAATGTGTTCAATTTTTTGTAAGTATGCACTTATAACTTGTATATATTCAAGCAGACAGTATAAGATTTTGGTAGATATTTTTAGTTTTTTGGCCCCGTTTTTTACATTGATGTCAAAGGGGGAGAGATAAGAGAGAAAAATAATGTTTTGGAGAGATACTTATCTTAGGGTGAGCTTCATTTTTCGGAAAGTTTTGTAGCTTGACATTTTGGGATGGACACTAAGTCATTTTTCACTGTGTAGTCATCAATGCTAAAGGGGGAGATTGTTGGCAAGAGTCAATCTGTAATGCATGATATGTTGTCATTGATAGCAACTACATTCGTCAATCTTAGTCATATTTTAGTTGAAATAGTTTACCAAAGGATTTGATGTATGAATTGTCTAAGTACCGGAAGCATAACAAAACACAGTCGGATATATCAATTTGGTACGGACAGATGTCAACAAGTTAGATCATGCGATGGTAGAGTATACAAGTAGCCATCCTAATATATCTAATTCGATCTTTGCATAATCTCAAGTTTTGGTATGCATGAGATATTCATTGATGAATATCAAGTTGACAGTTTTGGGCTAGAACAGAATAGTTCGGAATGACCGATCAGAGTACACTTGGATAATCAGTTTGGAGCATTGTTTTGGTGATATATTATAGTTGAGTCGATATAAGAGGATATTGTATTCGGTTAGCAAGCTTTGATTTAATGTTTTGATTGAGTCTTCACACGAAGGATTGCACATGTTATGTTATCTTGTCTTGGGCCGACGAACTTATGTTTTTGGGCTTATGATCTCATATATAATATCAAGTTTTGGTCGCGAAGGGTATGAATGTTTTTATGGTGTGCAAACTATATTGATGTGAAAATTGACAGTGTATGATTCTCTTGGAGCTTCATTGGAACTGTATATGCATTATTGATGCCACTAGCCAGTTTAGTTGGAACTGTACATGCATTATTGATGCCACTAGCCAGTTTAGTTTTGGGACTATAAGTCCTCTCTATATTGTAATTTTTATATGATCGGTGAACCCAACTGAGGGCCAAATTTGTATTTTGTAATTGAGTTGTAAGCTCTAGGTTGTAAGCCTGAATGCATGTGCATTCCTCTCATATGTACTTATACCTTTAATAGGGTACTTATTACTACAATGGTGAGATAATTGTGGGTATCATCCCCACCGGGATTTTTCCCTTAACAAATCATGGTGTTATGATTTTGTGTGTGCTTATTCTGTTATGTTTACTTTTTTATCAGTGAATTTAAGTTTTGCAATTGGTTACGAAAAACAAAGAACTCTATTCCAATATTGTTCTTGCCTTTCCACATGTTCATACTTTTGTCAAATTCCATGTTTTTGGGCTGGCCTACAAATATGTGTTTACCATAGAAGCATATCTACAAGTCAAGAATATAAGTTATTACAATAGCATCAGGACAGTTTCATGGGCTTGTTGAGAAATGGGTTTTACTCACAAGCACTGTCACAAATCTTTATTTGAAATTAAAAGAAAATGCTAAAACCTCGTTTTGATACTAGTGATCTAAAGAAGGAAATAAGTGCCTAAAATCCTTGATGAAAAAAATTGTTTAAGTGGCAATCATGATCCTTAACAGAACCTTTTTGTGTGAGCCCTCTACAGATGCAAGTGGATTGGAAAGCTCTATTTTGTGTCTGAGCTCTGTTACAATGAGAAGATAAAAAAACCAAAGCAATGTAAAGAGAAAAGATCACTTGTCCACTCAGAGGTCTTAATGCCAAGTCAACATGTTGGTGTTGAAGAGCACTTGGTTTAATAGAAAAAGGCCATATTGTAAGCATCTAAATGGTGCTGAGTTCAAAACTTCTTCAATACAAAAAAAGAAAAGTCAACATGTTGGTTAGGTGATGATCTAAAGGTCATCCCATCAATCAAAGATTTTTAAAGAACAGTTATTTAGCATACTAAATATTTTGCATTTCGGATACAAAAATGTAATTGCTATGTGGAACAGGTCTTGAACATCAATCATGTCTTTCATAGAACCTGATGTGTTATACTATAATTAAATTCTTGGTGAAGGCATTAAAAGACAACTTTATAACTTCTCTAGTCAGGTGACAGATTTTGGACGTGGGATGGTTATATAATAAGAGAATGACCTACCCATATTTTGGTTGCTTTCTCTCCTCAATTTCTGAAGCTAATTCCACTCATCATTGAAGTCCATTTTGCAAAATGTAGCACCAAAATAACCCAAAAATAGTATCAACATAAGTCTGACTATTCTTCCCTAATCAACGGCCTCTTATGGTTATACCCCCAAAAGTCAAGAGCTAGGGCACAATGTGAAGCCACCCTCATGATGGATTTTTTAAAATCAACTTTGTTGGTGCTTTGAGAGGCAATCCGGGCAAATTCAATGTTGATTGCTCCATTTGTGATCACAAAAGTAACACAATTGTTGTTGTGGCAAAAATAATCAAGATATACTAACAACAAAGTTGAAGTGATGGTTGGGTTCATCTTGTGGTGTGTTGGTTAAGTGATGGTGGTGTTGTTGTGTCCATCATGGTTCAAACCCCCACTAGGCCATTGTGATTGCAGACTTATGTCTTCACTGATCCAATGTGCTCGTGAGTTTGAGCCTCGGCATTGTTAATTGGGGATGACATCCCTCGTTTGTGATCTCACTAATTCATAGCCCCGGGTCAAACGTGTTTCATGTGGTACCAAAGGGCATGTTGTGCCAATGTCACTAGTGGCATTAAAGAGCTTACCCAACATTTAAAATAAAGCTGAAGGGATGGCTAACACCCCATGTAATGTGCCCTTTTTGAAATAAGATTTAATAATAAACAATAATAATAAAATTAAAATATATAAAAATATAACATAATTAAAATTTATTTAAGTTTAATGAATGGTCAAAAGACATGAAATTAAAAGTTATGACTCCTCCAAACATGAGATATAAAAGGGAGAAGAGAACTTCATTTGAAAGGGGGATATAGAGGAAGTAAGAGAGAAGGGAGCACAGGAATTAAGGATGAATGGAAGATGAAAGGAATGTAATAAGGAAGTGACTCTTTCAAAGGCTAGCAATGATGAAGAGTTGTGACTCTCTCAAAGGGTAGGAATGAAGAAAGGTTGCTACTCTCAAAGGACAACAATGATTAAGGGTTGTGACTCTTTCAAAGGGTAGTAATTATGAAAGGTTGCAACTCTCTCAGATGGTAGCAATTATAAAAGGTTGTGACTCTCTCAAAACACGGCAATGATGAAGGGTTGTGACTCTTTCAAAGGGTGGTAATTATGAAGGGTTGTGACTCTCTCAAAGGGTAGCAACTATGAAAGGTTGTGACTCTCTCAAAAAAAAAATGATGAAAGATTGTGACTCTTTCTAAAGGTGGTAATTGTGGAAGGTTGTGACAATTGCGAAAGGCAAACGTGATGAAGAGGTGTGAAACCCCCACATTGGAAGATATAAAGGGGAGAAGGTTTCATTCGAGGACATCTAGGGAAGATCAATTGGGGGAATAATATATTATTCTCAAAGGCAACAATAAAAAGCGATGACTCAATTCTTATAAAAGGTGGTGACCCTTTCAGCACTAAAGTATAAAGGAGAAATCTTTCCAAGTATTCAAGGGTCACTTATCTATCATCACTCACCAATACATCAAATCAGCACTCAATCATCACTCATCACTCTATATATTCCTCATTCATTTGATCATCATTCCCTAATATATCAAATCATTAAATCAAAGGAAATCATTCAATCTTCCATCAAACATCAATTGTGAATCAAGCAATTGGCAAACATCAAGGAATTGTGTAATGACCCCAAAAAGGGCCTTACGCAACTTTCTCTCAAAATTCCCAATTTGGGTTTGGATCGCACTTGGGAATGACAATTTGTAATGTTTCATACTAGGATGATGCCAATTCCCAATAATTATCATACGTCATTATGTATTTAAATCATATTATATTAAGAATAATCTCTAATTCATAATATATACTTATGCTCTAATTCCTTGCTCCACTCCTAATCACAGACCTTAAAAAAGATGGTAGATTTACTGTGCTAGGACGCTTGCACAATCTACAAGTGGATTCCCTCAAAGTTCTACCTATCTTGGAATCTTTCCATCATGTGACTGATTTACCAGCCTCTTCCTACACACACTCCCTATCCCCTTAATAGTGATTAATGAGTAAACAAGGAATAGACTGATTATATATTAATGACTCATAAGGTATATATAATTCTGATTTATGGCGTCTTACATATATGTGTATATTCACATGTATATATAATTCTAATTATATATACACACATTATTTCTAACTTATTCAGTATATATAACATAAAGATATAAATATATAATTATGACCTCATAATCATTTATATAAAATGTATAATGGCCCATATACTGGCTCCTTATTCCTAATACCATTCACACACCATATATATATATGCCTGATATATACAAACAAGTATAAGACCCTATATGGGTCCCTTGCCCATAATAGAATTCAGTTATAATCTTAAGTAAACCAGTATCTAACTCATAGATACTTACAGTGTCATTTGCTGTCACACTGCTTGTCAGCAATGTTAAATTTATTCTTTTATATTTTCATGATCAATACAAGTATATTATGACCTCCCCTAATCTATCATATTCCAGATGTAAAACAACTAACTTCCTTGATATGCATCCAAAATGTATTTATTTATATATACTTCCATTCTGCTCTCTTCCAGCTATCTTAATTCTCAGTGCTGCTCTATCTCTTATTATTAGTAATCTGTCAAATACCAAACACATCTGTATATTGTTTTTGCCGTCTCTTGTAATAGTTAACGTAACCTCATATATAAATGTTCTCCTATTTTTCTAATCGATAGTTGATGCTGTATTCTTTTTTTCTTATTCTTCTCCTGTCCCATGTATTAAGCCTTTCCCTTATTACTCATCCCTTTGTTAAAGTATTTTTTTCCTGATTCTCTGTTATAATATTTTCTACCGTGTCCTTCCCATATTCTTCAAAGCCCTAATAATATCTTACTTGGGTTGCGCATTGTGGATCACGACCCCTGATTCGTTGGGTCAAAACAGGGCACTCAAGATCACTTATCTGCTTCAGGCAACTCACAATCTTCAGCATCAGTTCTGTGAATTCAGTAATCTGTGGGAGGCAGCATGGTGATGTTTTATAGATAATTCCTCACATAATGATGAAGGCAATACTGTGTAGATAACATGATAGTATATTTCATATATAATCTCTCTTGTATGGATGTATGCAATATGATATATTTTACTGGCTCATACATAATGTGAAATATTTAGATTTCCTAATTTATTCATCAAACTACTACAAGCAATCATGTGGACGTGAGGAAAGGAAGACAAGGAGGTTGAAATGATATGAAATCCTCTTCTAAGTATGCCGATGGATGGCGGCCTGCCACGTGGGGCCAGGGGGGCAAGGTGTATCCCGCCCTCGGGCTTAGATGAGAGGGATACTCTGGCCACCTTATTGTGGTTTCCCACCCGAACCTCTACAATGGTTGATTGTTGAAATGAAATTAAAGAAGTCTCAATCATAGGAGGGTGAATAAGGTGTCACCAATAGGGAGGGCAGAGACAAGCTTCCGCAATAAGTATGCCACCTCATGATGGATGGATGGCGGCCTGCCACATGGGGCCAAGGGGGATGGTATATCCACTCTTGGGCTTATTGTGAAGGCTGCTTCGGCAGCCTATCATGTCTTCTCATCCAAGCTCCGTTATGGTTGAACTCCAATAATGAATTATAGATATTGTATGATTTATTTAAATTAAGATGATTATGAATAAGTGCCATATAGTCTTTATTATTTAACCCTACTAGAAATGACTGATTTTATGGATTGTATTATTGATAATTGTCTAACATGATTGCAGAATCTCAACTAGGATCTATCTTGCTTAAACATTTTTTTTGGTAAAGTTATATCCCTAACTATATTACTGTTTACATTTCTTGTTTTTATTGAGCTTGTGATTCTAGGGCAAAATTTAGGACAATCCCAAAAAGAGAAATTACACCCTTGCAACACAGATGGTAATCATAGTGTACACAAAATGTTGTCCTGGAAGAGGAATCCTTCATTAAAATCAATGCATTATAAAAGAAAAATACCATAACTGGCATATATTGCACCAAGCCTGATCCAAATTGTTAGAAACGAAATTAATCTTCCTACAGACTCCCAAAGCTAATTGGGCCAAACAACAACACTAATTTGGAGATCACGTCAAACAACGTCCTAATTTAGAAGAATGTCCCACGTGTTTGGGTTAGGGTGCAAAAAACTTGCCAGCATTCCCTAGCAATCCTCTGGCACCAACTCCCCAAGCTGACACGACATCTTGTGTAAAGAGAGCAATATCGTACAAGATTCATCTTGCATGGCACAGGCAAAGGATACCACCTAATCTTTTCTATTTGTTGTAATGATCGCAGCAGGAATTGTAATTAATCAATAGGAGGCCATACACTTCTATGGCCTTTATGTCTTGCATGGAGTCGGCTCTTCAATCAAATGCATCTCCTCATTTCTGGTCCTCATCCTAGTTAAGCATTTCAATGGAGCTTCCTACACTCCTTGCGGAAAGAAATAGCTTTTAGGGGGCCTAATCACAACAGCAGGTTAACCATCATTTTTTATGCCAACTCTATACAAATTTCATAAGCCATCAGGGAGGTGATAGGAACTGATTACTAAGGAATGGATATCAAAAATCAGATGAATTCAGAAGTGAAGTCCCATTTCCTATCAAACATCTTAAGGCTCACTCAATCCATGACAGCAATGGTCCAAGTTGGCAAGTGCTTTGTGCAGAAGTATAGACTTGGACTTCATGCCGTGGCAGTGGTCAACTAGCATTTTCAGGAGCTCTTCCTAGCCATGGGAGCAGAATTTAAAGCCAATGCCTCATTGGCAACAGTGGCCAAGCTTTGAAGACAACTCCTGGAAGTGGCAGAAAAACTATAGACCATTTGGAAAGTATTGGAGACCTGAGATCTGGAGGTCATGGCTGATCAAGATACAGATATTTTGGCTGAACTAAGCAGGCGCATTGAGGCCATCCACCCTTTTGCCAACCAGATTGGTTTCAACCAAGCAAGGTCTGCGACACTTACCCTTGTGAGGAAAGCCTCTAACCATTGTCTTTTGAAAATTTTGAGAATTTTGGCCTTAAGAAGAACATCAAATCTATGCAAATTCTGATTCATTAGCTTTGGCCAGCCATTGACATCGTCAGGCTGCCTCACTTCCTTTGTAATTAAGTTTTTCCTAATATAATGAAAAGGGTAGGGGCCCTTTGTTAAGTGTCATTGATGAGAAAGAAACACACAGTGAAACCATATTTTGTTGTAGTTAGAAGTGATACCATAACAGTGATATGTACAGAGACGGGGTGATATCTGCATAAGAACACAAAGACAACAGTGATACCTTAACGCCTCCATGTGCCTGCTCTGTTCCGCATCTACAGATTGTGGGAAGAGTGGCCAGAACTGTTTGCTCTAAGTTCTATGAGTGCAGCATCAAATCTCACGATTAGTGGCAATATTTCATCAGGTTCAAATCAATCTTTAACAAGTTATGATTCATAACATAGATGTTATACACGATGTAAATATAAATGAACGCCTTTTCTAAATGACAGATGACGAGCACAAGTGATGTTTGGATTTCACGAGGAAACCAGTTTCGGTTGGCATAACTGCTAACTAATTACTGTATGTCTTGTTTCGAAAATATAACAAAGATATCAATAAAATTGTGGTTGAAGTAAGTTGCAACAAGCGGTTCGCCAGCGGAATTCAGTTAACCGGTGGTTGAGTACCAAACCAACTGCAACCTCCAGATTTGAAAGATTATAGATATGTGTTGAGTTTCGATGGTGATGTAGTGCTTTTATGAATGATATATTAAAAGCAGAAGAGGAGTTGATTAAGTTATACTCTACAATTGAAAGAAGACAAAAACTTCTGTGAAAAGAAGTCAAAAGGATTTAAGGAGACAGGGCTCTGAACGCTGCCATAACAACAGAGTGTTGAAAATTTGTCTTGGATACTTCTTGCAGATCGTCCTAAGCCAGAACAACTATCAGAACCTCGTGTGGTAATTATTCTTGAATATCTCAAGTTTGGAACTGGTATATTACTTTCAGAAATCTGATTATTTGTTTCAAGTCAATCAAGGTTACAGTCAAAATATTTCAATAAGCAATTAGAGATACATTTGCTGAACATATCTAGATTTCTTTCAGATCACAAAAGGAGTTAAGATTACTTTTCAGATTGAAATTCGTTTGCAAATAAGTCTTCTAAATGGTTCTGTCAGAATTCAGTTTTCAAAGGATTTATACTATATCAGGGTTGAAGATATTTTGAAGGAAAACTATCAGAACTGTTTTGTTATATCAGAATTTCAGATCTTTATTATTTCAACTGATTTCATATGATTTAAATTTGGTTTGAGATACAACTTGTTTTGTAGTCCTTTGAGATTTGTAACTGAGTTGAAGCTCAGATTGTTTGGAAGGATGTTTCAGATTGTATAAGTTGGTGCTTATATTGTGGAAGAGTTGATGCTCTTAAGAAGAGAGGGGTTTGTTGACTCCATAGGGTTGAAGCCCTTAAAGTTGTAATTGGTTTCAGATTCGTGAAGCTGGATTAGGACAGTAGATCCTAGCAGCATTTCTCACCGTGGTTTTTCCCACATTGGGTTTCCACGTCATATTTCTTGTCTTATCTTGTGCATCTTTCTTGATTGAAGTGTCTATGCTCTTTACTAGAAAAATTCAGATTGTTTTTGTATACTACTAATTCACCCCCCCCTCTTAGTAGTATAACGTGTTCTACACCCTCACCCTCTTACATATCAAAAAACAAGTCTGCCTATTGTGGAGGATGATGATGAATGCTTTCAGTAAGGCTTTGGACTTCCCATTTACTTCGTTTTCTCCTTCCAAGTTAAAAGGTGAAATTGCATTTTCATCAACCTTCAGGCATTCTTTATCTTCCTCGTGTATCTCTTCATTAGGATCTGCATCGACATTATCTGCCTCATCTTGATATTCTTAATCATCCTCCTCTTGTCCAGGTGAGAACTGCTTGTAACCTTCTGTGGCTGCCATTTCAGATGGTGCAACTCCTAATAGTCTTGTTGAATATGATTTTCAAAAATCGTTGAATGAGGAGGCTCCCAATTTATGCAGGAAAAAATAAGGAAATTTAGAGCTTAGATATTAGCCTAAACATGACATATATTGATTACAAAGCTAACTTCAATTAAAAAGAAAATATTTAGAATCTTGATCAGAAGTTTCTTTTTAACTTTATTGGCAATCGTGAACAATAGATTGTTATTTGTTTTGCTTATATTTTCTTCCCCACTCTCTAATAATAGGACATTCAGCACCACCCAAAAACAAAATGCAATTATCAGCCATATACAGAAAACCGCTAGAACCCACTTGTACAACACTGTCATTAATCAGGACCCAGAAACTTATTGGCAACTTATGGAAATAGGTACTTGAACTTAAGAGTATTACTTTCCTTGTGGTGTCAGGCATCATCCTTAAACTAAGTTGCCAGTTCAGATTCGGGCTCGAGATTCGTTCAAATTTTTCTTAGGGTGGGTTCAAATTTGTTTTGGGTTCATCTGTACAAATATATATATGTGCAGCAGCAAATAAGTTCATACACCACTATGCTAATAGTAAAGCGACATAGCAAAATACACCATCATATATATTAATATTTTAGTCCAAATGACATATGTTTTACCTTTTATGCCCTTTTAGTGGTCTATTTTAGGGTTGGAGGGTCAAATAGATAAATTAGATTAAAAAAAACTTTAAAAGAGTCGAAAAAAAGAGTTTTTATGCCAAAGTCTAGCCAGGTCCTGCTGCTGCGTTTGAAATTTACCTAAATTCGGCCTGGGTCCGTCTGACAGACTTTGGGCCGAATTTGACCACCTGCAGCAGACTTTACAGAGAATTTGATCAAGACCAGACTTTAGTCAGAACCAAATTAGAGTTTGCTGCCTCCAGGAACAAATCTGGTAACTTAGTCCTCAAACAAATAGGCAGGTTGAGATTACCACTGGTTATCTAGAGAGACATTTGAGAAATTACATCACAAACCAGCAAGCTTCATGGCCAAATTTGCATCTAATGAAAATTAGCAGACTTAATGTATTAGGATACTGTAGAATGCTCCCACTGAAGGCTCTTCACTGTTATGAGTAACATTTGCCGATTAGCTGGAACATTTAAGAATCTAAAGTTCCAGAAGTTCGTTATTTCCTTGATGAGAGACAGTGTTGTCAGAATATACTGCTATAGCTCAAGAAGAAACTAAGGAAATTGAGCTCAGTACTTGGATTTCCTTGAGATTACATCCTTGTACAGACACATCCAAAAGGGAAAGTGCACAGAACATTAGCCTCGAAGTTGATACAATGTGACTTATAAAATATTTGTCAGCAGGAAACTGTTTTAGGTATACCCTTTGGCTACCAGTAGAAATTCAAGTGCTTTATACCTTGTGGATTTCATTTCAGAACAAAATTGTGGAACAAAAGTTAAAATTTTCCAATATCACCTTTCAAAAATCAGGGCAATGTTATAACGAACATCTTGGCTACTTTACATAAGAAAATAAAATAAAAAATAATCAGAATATCTCTTCCACTCAACATTATTAGTTGAGAATGAGTGTAATCCAAATCATAACTCCCAAACGGCTGTGTATGTTTCTGGGTGCATTTTAGCGTCTGCTGGTTGTACAGCAAGCAAATTGCAGGTGCCTTCAGCAATAGCAGCATCTTTGAAATCTAATGTGAGCAAGATGCTGGTAGCCTGGTAGTATCTGTGTTAGTTCTTCTTCCCTGAGAACCCTCAAAGTTTCTCCTGTGCAATCTGTGGTTTCTTCTAAGCACCTTTTTGATGGTTCTTCAACTAATGATGCTTGGCTGTGTTCGGGTAACAGGCTTGAGAGGGGGTTTTTGGAAAGCAATGGAGCCAAATGGAAACTTCATTAAGGTTGTCAAGCATTCAGAGGTCTACTTCAATCAGAAGTCATCCCTACCTACTTCAAAACCATTTTGGATGTGCTCTGTGGGAATAAATATAGCAATCTGGAGATGAACAAAAAGGTTTTAGGTAGAAACAGAAGCACTGAAAATGCACCCAAAACTCCCTTGTGATCCAATCCTAATTTTTCAGCTCAGGGATCGGGAGGTGAAGGTCTGAAAGGATGCAGATCTAAAATTTCAAAAGTTGATATGATTGCAAAAAAGGCAGACAAGATGCCCGAGGTAATATTTGATCAGAACATATAAGTGGATGAGTGGGGGAAAAGCCTTGATGCACCATGCTTTAACAGAAAAATTTAACAGGCTTTGGCCAAATCTGAGCAGTTTGCATGAACGAGTTTCAAAAGTTTGGATACCCTTGTTAAAAGAAGACATTTATATTTTCCCTCATGCACAAGGTTTCTTTATTGTGCACTATAACTCGCCTAAAGATAGAATAACCATTCTCACTTCAGGGCCATGGGTCTAGAAAGATTATATTTAAGTCTTAAACCCTGCTCTCCGTCTTCAATCCGCTTCAAGACTTCTCTGGTTCATCTACCTGGGAGCACCTTCCTTATTTACCACTGCAGTGTTGCTGCAAATCTGTTTTTCAGCGCATCAGGAACTCCCTAGCAAGTTCTTGGTTGTGGCTCGTGACACTTTGGAGCATACTCACACCAGTTTTGCCCAAAATCTCTCTAGAAATAGAAAGGGTCGCTTTTGTTTTAGATGTGGAAACAATGCAACTTTCAGTTTTGTGATGCAGAAGCATCCCAGGAGGTAAAGGCAATCTTGCATCAACCAAAAAGGTTTTGCTTTCACTTTGCTTATTTGCTTGCAGGTTTCCAATCATCAGTTAGTCACTGCAAATCCTACCCCATTTCACTGCAGTTTCATTGCTCACAGTTCAGGACATATGCTCTACCATGATCCTTCAATGTTATATTGACTTTTCTGATCACCACAAAGGCACAACTTGGTTTCTAAACCTTACTGGGCCAACACTCAGTTACATTGTCGAGACTTGCTACAACTTTCCAATGTTTGTGACAACAAAAAAACACATCGCATGATACACTGGACCAGGGCTATTTTTTGTTTTCATTGCATTGAGTTTTACATCAGTTATTCACTACAGCTTCATTACTCACAGTTCAGGACATATGCTCTACCATGATCCTTCAATGTTATATTTGACTTTTCTGATCACCACAAAGATGTAACTTGGTTTCTAAACCTTACCGGGCCAACACTCAGTTACATTGTTGGAGGCATAAGAATAGCGAGATAATGATGTTTGAACACTACTCAAAGTTGCACCCCTGACCAAGGAGTAGCAATGGAGAGTTGGTAAGAGAAGAATGAAAGGTAGAAGATTTGTTTTCTTTTATGTTTTATGTTCTTAGTGTAGTTGTTTGTAGGGTTAGAAGAACGGTTTTACTTTTATTTTCTGTTTTTCAAACATTCCCCAGCTCCCCCCACCTGTCCCCAAAAACCACAGAAACATTCCCCAGCTCCCCCCACATGACCCCTTCTTTACTGTGTCTTGGGGACAACCTGCTGTCCTAGCAGTCCCTCAACTACCCCCAGGGACAGCAGACTATCCCATCTGTTTTTGTTTTCAAACTTGAAAACAACTAAAAAGAACCTAATTGATGCAGTAGCATCTTGGGTTCCTAGCGATCTTACATCATCTTGGAGGAATTTCCTTTTGGTCCAATGAAGTTCCTTGTTTTGGGTAGTTTTTAGAGATTTTGTGTGCGGATGATCTATGGAGATCTTTGGCGTGTGCGATGAAGAGGGTTTGTTCTTTGTTCGTGGAGGCTATTTCTATGATCGCACCTCTTCAAGTGGTGTGGATTGTGAGATCTGGCATGTTCTTTGCCGACTGGTTATGTTCGTCATGTCACCGATTGACTGTTGAGGATTGTGGTGGAGGATTCTGAATGATGGAACCGAATGGCGTGGATCTCAAGGTCGACCTATGTGTGTGGCTGACTTGGTGGTTGGATTGCTCCTGGTGAATTATTTAAAGGATGTAATTTATTTGGGATCTAGACCGACCTAGTCTAATACGTTTGTCTTGGGATATGTAATATCTTGAATGTCGACCTATGGTGGCTAGTATGTATAAATTTAGGGCTTGCAATTGTAAGAGGGAGGTAGGGTAGCAGAGAGCTAAGAGGGGATAGCTCTGAGGTTTGATAGATCGGAAATAGGATCTGAGACTGATTTCTTTGTATTGGGCCTCAACTGAGAAGGCCTTACAGCCCAGCATGTTTGAAGTCAATTTGATGTAAATCTTGTTGATGATAATAAAAGCTGTTATGTTCGATTTATATCTTTGTGTTTCTTTGTTCTTTCCGTTGTGCTGACTCAAGCTGCAAGATTGGACATCTCCTTTAGAGACTTCTCTGGTCTTGACTGCATCAAGTGGTATCAGAGTTGGTTTGATCTTGTGGTGGTGTGAATCTTGGAGTCTGAACTTGCGAAGCTTCTGGGGCGTTGTTTGTGAGGTGGCAGAGTGTACATCTAACTCGCATCCTCGAAGGGCTTGCACAAGGTGGTCAAAAGGGATTTGATGTTGGAAGGTTGAGTTGTTGCAATGATATGAGTGAGTTGTGGATCTTGGTGTGACAGATGTTCCCGAGCTCATGAAATCCTAAATTGGTTTGTTGAGAGATGACACATTGTGGATCTGACCCGCGAGTGCAGAGGATTTGCGCGAGGATGTATTGGAAAGGGGATGTTATTGGTTATTGTTGTGAGGTTTTCACACCATTGCCCCAGAGAATTTGGGGACCCCCAAATTTTTTAGCAGGCCTTGACAATTTTTTTCCTAGATCCGGGTATTTGGGTGCCTTAGTGAATTTTGGGCGATCCAGAGGTTTTGAAATGAAAATTTTACACCTTGGATGTTTTGAAGCGCCTGGGAGGGTATTGCTTGTTTTCACCTTGCGCGGAACGTTGGTTTTCCTAAAACGGTCGATTTTGTCTCTAGGCCAAATGAAATTCGATGAGAAAATTTTATTTTAATATATGGCGGGATAAAATTGCAAATTTTGGACTTAGATGAATTTTGAAAATTGATGAAATTGAAAAACTTGAACATTTTCCAAAATTTAATTGTGCATTTGGATATTTTTGGGGAAACCTTGTAAATTTTTGGGTGGTGAAAATGGAGATTAAATGAAAAAATTAAATGGCCAAATTTGAAATTAATTGCCAAATGGAGATAAATTGCGAAAAAAAAAAATTGCCAAATGAAAATTAAATTGCAAAATGATTTTTGGTTTGCAAAATAATAAAAATTAATTTTGGTTGTCATGATTAAATACTTCAAAAATCATATTTTGGGGCTGAGTGTTTGTAATTTAGAAATTTAATTTGGGCTCCTTTGTGTGTTAAATTCAATGTATTTTAAGGCCTAAGAGGTGTGAAATTCAAGGTAAGTTATTGGGTCCACAATGGGGAAGGTTTAAAGCTATATTAGAGGCCTAATGACCTTTTTTCAAAATTTCAATTTTAGGGCCTATGATAATTTCGGATTTGGCTAATTTAAACCCATAATTTTGCACAATTTAATGCAAGTGGCTCTCTTAATTTAAATCTGCCCTTTCCTTAAATCAATTTTTTTGAGGGTAAGTGAATTAATTTTTTTGGGGCCATGGCTTGGTTAATTTCAATGTTTAGGGTGTTAATTTTAGATTCAGATCTAATAATTTACTAATAAAGAGATAAATGCAATAAAACACAATGCAAGCATAACACAAAATTACCCTGGGAAACCTCCCTTGTGGAGGTGAAAACCCAGCAAATAGATGAATCAATTAAGTTCAGATGCACTTTACAATTCCTCAATAATGGATCTAATCTAGAAGGAGGAAGCTCTAGCCTTAGCAAGAACAATTGCTCTGATATATGACTGTATATTCCTCAAGACAGATTAACCACAATTGTTGCAGCAATGAAACAGTCACATTAGAGTAGAGGAGTTGCAGATCGCATATATCTCTGATATATAGACAGCTATATGTGAATCGATGATGACCAAATGTGTGTAGTTAGCAGTCACTGAATGTGGAGCAGAGGCACGCTTCAGATTAGATGCCTGAAGATGATCCCAGTCGATCAAAGAGCAGAGCAGCACTTCATAGGTGTCTTCCAATGATTAGATCGCATATGATATATTGTGTTGTAGCAGATCAGAAGCAGATCGGATTCATGGCAGGAGAAATTCGCTATGGAGCAGATATCATGTGTATCCTCCAGGAGCAGAGCAGATCGCAAGCATTCACCAAGGGCAGATCGCAAGTGTTATTTTCCGTTAGTTGTGTTTTGATTGTTGTGGAGAATGTTATATATATATATGCTTCCCAATAACTTAATAAGCAGGCCGACCTTCCAATTGTTTTGGTGCCAATAAAAATGTTGTAGCATGAGGGAAGGGGCGACCAATGAAAACGTCTACCCTTAGACATTTTACCAATAAATCAAATTAAAGATTTGATCGGTTAGTTTAGAATTTCCTAGCTAGATCCGACTAGCTATAAACATTAACACTCCCTCTTAGCTAGGAGAGATCTAGCTATTACCTTACCTTTCCATCATGCCTACTCGTAGAGGATGGATGCATACCTGTAAGAACAAATCAACCATACCCATCATGCCTACTTGCAGAGGATGGAACCAAAGCAATCCACCATACCTACTCACAGAGGGTGGAATCATCATGCCTACTTGCAGAGGATGGTCAAGAATATCCACCGTACCTACTCGCAGAGGGTGGAAGAGGACAAGCCTCAAAAGATCACCTTGCATTGCCCGCAGAGGGTGATTGCCACCGTACATTGCCCGCAGAGGGTGGACTTCAATACAACACCACCTTACATTGCCCGCAGAGGATGGTGAGGAACTTTGCCACCTTACACTGCCCGCAGAGGGTGGACTTATAAGAATTATTACAACACCATCTTGCATTTCCCGCAGAGGATGGACAAAATTAAAACTTACAATTCCACCTTGCATTGCCCGCAGAGGGTGGTAACAATCATCTTCACTTAAGGAAGATTAAAACAATAAGATACAATGTCCACCTTGCATTGCCCGCAAGAGTGGTATACAAGATACATCAATGAGGCTAAGACTCCCTCTTAGCAGAAGCTAAGCCCTACATAGCTTTCAAAGCACTCGGACATCCTTCAAGTGATAGAAAATCAATCCCAATAGCTTCTCTTGAAGAAGCAATATACCCTGATTTTGAAGCATTCCAAGCGATTGACCATTCCTATACTTAGAGTTAGGAAATCATATACTCAACCTTCCAAGTTAGTTCAAAAGATTATTGAGCCAAAAGAAATACTTCTAATCCAAGAGAGTTACCATCACATTACCACATAGGTTAGACTATATCAAACTCAAGTAAGATGAGAAAGTGTGACTCCCTCTTGATCCTCGCTCCTACACAACCAAAAGAAATCTACAACACATATCCTTTCCCTAAAGTTAGTTTCAACAAAAATAGTTAGATCTCAAACAACATTGATTCTAAACTATCTAACACAAGAAATGCTTTAAGGAAAAAATCTTCCTTATCTTCAAGGTTGACAACTTCGCTTGGGTTAGCCTTTTGTTGAAAAAGTTGAACCTGACAATCCCTGGCATAGTGGCCAAATTTGTTACATTTGAAGCATTGGATATGAGAGAGATCTCTTGGCTTCTTCCTGTTAGCATCATTGGATCTGAAATCAATGTTCCTCTTGAAGTTCTTCTTCTTCCAATGATCACCTTTGACCGATTGAGTAGCAAGAACAAAGTTTTCTTCATTACGGGTAGACTTGATCCCTCTTGATATGAGCCTAGATTCCTCTTGAATGCAGTCAGCATGAAGGAGATCAAATGAGGGAAAGTTACCTCTACCACTTAAACCTTGAATGAAAGGTTCCGATGATGGAGGGAGACCATTGAGTGCAAGCATGACGAGATCCTTGTCTACAACTTCACTATCAATAGCACTTATTTTATCTCTTAATTTTGAAATCCTCATGAAGAACTCCATGACTGACTCATCCTCTTTCATTTTGATTTGAAGTAAGTCTCTTCTTAAGGTAAGTGCCCGGCTCATGTTGTTTACTTCGAACATGACTTCCAATTGTTTGAACATATCTCTGGCTGAAGACATCCTCGAGATGATAGGAAAATATGATCTCTAACAGAATCTATTAAGATCTTCTTGGCCTTGATAGCTTTCTTTTTGAATTGATTAAGTACTTCCGGATCCGTAGGTGTTTCAACTTTTTCACTTTGCACAAATTCCAGCAAGTCATGTTCTTCAAGAGCAATCAAAATTCGTGCTTTCCAAGAGATGAAGTTGAGGGCACCTTCAAGTCTGTCTTCCACCTTCAATCCTGTCACCATTTTGACACAAGAAGGAAACACACAAAAAACAACAAATCTAAAGAATACAAGTTAGATCTGATGCAGTTAGCAAGAACCTAGGACCTGTCAGATCTGATTAGTTCAATACAAACCTAGCTCTGATACCATGTTAATTTTAGATTCAGATCTAATAATTTACTAATAAGGAGATAAATGCAATAAAACACAATGCAAGCATAACACAAAATTACCCTAGGAAACCTCCCTTGTGGAGGTGAAAACCCAGCAAATAGATGAATCAATTAAGTTCAGATGCACCTTACAATTCCTCAATAATGGATCTAATCTAGAAGGAGGAAGCTCCAGCCTTAGCAAAAACAATTGCTTTGATAGATGATTGTATATTCCTCAAGACAGATTAACCACAATTGTTGCAGCAATGAAACAGTCACATTAGAGTTCTCCAGGGAGAGGAGTTGCAAATCGCATATATCTCTGATATATAGACAGCTATATGTGAATCGATGATGACCAAATGTGTGTAGTTAGCAGTCACTAAATGTGGAGCAGAGGTGCGCTTCAGATCAAATGCCTAAAGATGATCCTAGTTGATCAAAGAGCAAAGCAGCACTTCGCAGGTGTCTTCCAATGATTAGATCGCATATGATATATTGTGTTGTAGTAGATCAGGAGCAGATCGGATTCATGGCAGGAGGAATTCGCTATGGAGCAGATATCATGTATATCCTCCAAGAGCAGAGCAGATCGCAAGCATTCACCAAGGGCAGATCGCAAGTGTTATTTTCCGTTAGTTGTGTTTTGATTGCTGTGGAGAATGTTATATATATATGCTTCCCAATAACTTAATAAGCAGGCCGACCTTCCAATTGTTTTGGTGCCAATAAAAATGTTGTAGCATGAGGGTAGGGGCGACCAATGAAAACGTCTACCCTTAGACGTTTTACCAATAAATCAAATTAAAGATTTGATCAGTTAGTTTAGAATTTCCTAGCTAGATCCGACTAGCTATAAACATTAACATAGGGGCCCCATATGGATTGTTTTTTCGGAGTGGCCCAATTTCTTTTTTTTAAAAAAAAAAATTAACATGCAATTGCACAGATTTTCGTTTTTGCAATACGCTGGCCCAATTTTAAATTAAAATTAAATACCCAACACTGTGTGATTTAATGCATTTAATTTGGGTTATATGTTTGACAATTTAATTAATTTTATTTTCCCTCCAATGCAGGTCGGCCCTATTTGAAGAGGCAAAAAATTAGTATAAAGGGAGGGCTTGTCTCCTCATTTTCTCATTCATTTATCACTTGTCTCTTGGCAGCCAAAGAGGAGCTCTTGGAGCAGCAAAAGAGCGAAATTTTGCAAGGAGTGCATTTAGCAAGGGGTGATTTTCTTCTTTTGGTGGAGGAGTGCATTTTTGGTGTTGTCTTCTTCTTAGGAGGAGAATTTGTTGGTGTAGAAGAGGATCTTCATGCTTGAGGGTGAAGGCTGGTCTAAAAGGCAGATTTTCTCCTCGTTCTTGCTTGGTACATTTTCCCTATTTTCTTGTTTGCATCATCCATCCATCATTTCATCTAGGGCTTGAAGTTGGGAGATATAAGTATAGTTTTTATCTAGGATTTGGAGAAAGGAAATATAAGTGGTAGTCCCACCCCTAGGAACGAAGTTGGGAGATATAAGTGTAGTCCATCTCATAAGTTTTCGAAGAGGCAGAAATAAATAGTAGTCCCATCCCTAGGCAAAAAGGCAGAGATAAGTGTAGTGTGATAGGAATTGAAGAGGCAAAAATAAGTGGTAGTTCCATCCCTAGGATTGGAGGGGCAGAGATAAGTATAGTCCCATCTCATTGTAGAAAGAAGAGGCAGAAATAAGGGTTAGGATGGCGGATGCCAGTGCAAGCAAGAGCCAAAGGGCAATGCATACCAAGTAAGACAAGGAAGACATGAGGCCCAAGACCACCTTCTTCTCGAAATTGAAGCAAGTGAGGGACACCAGCATTGGCACAGTGAACATGATACAGTTGAGAGATAAGTTGATGGAGAGCTCCTCCCCCTTGGCCAAGAAGGATAAGAAGACAGGTTGCCACCACATTTTCATAACTCCATTCTCCATCTCCATCTTTCACTTACATTCGTTTCACCCCCACCCTCCATTCCATATTTTCATTGCAGGTGCAAGCGAGGAAGCAGGTTTCATTGCAGGTTGGAAGAGATTTGAAGATATTTGAGGCTAGGCAAGGCTTTGCTATTCATGCAAGCTAGTTTGGTTAGATTTGAGAAGGTTCTAGCACCCAAGAGGGTCATGCATTTTGTTGTACTAGGTTAAGTAGGCAAGTTCTAAAGGTCAAGAGGTAGGTGTTGGAACATTACACCAATGTAATAGGAACTTGGACTTGGACTTTTTTATGTGGTTGGCCCTCCATGTTTAGGAGTCTGCCCTTGGTGGTGAGCTCCGTGGAGTGGAGTTATGTGTTTTCTTTCCTTGGCTAGTTGTTTTCTTTCATTGCAAATCAAACAAAGACAACTAGTAATTAGATTCAATCACATTAAGAGGAAAGATAAGAATGGACTACAAATTGATACAAATAAAGCAATCATAACTTGGATGATAAGATTGATCAACACACAGACTAAGTTGTAATTATCTATTAGAAATGGACTTAATGAACAATTCACATAATTTCGGATGTAAGATGAACTCCACATAGCTTAATTAGGCAGTGAAGGAACCAACTCACTAACTAGCTAGGCGGAATTGATGAACTTAAGGATTATTTCAAATCAAGTAATGGGTGCATTGTGGGCCTTGCAGGAGGTATGGCCAAGGCAAGTGCCCCAGAACCCAAGAGTATTGAAGCAGAGGGAGGTGCATGTAATCCAAATTCGAATAGGAAGGTTAGAGAAGACCAGGAAGGTTAAGGAAGGCAAGGATAATGAAAGAGGAAAGCGAGATGAAAGGTTGAAAGAGGTCAAGTTCGATTTCAAGGCGGTGGCCAAGAGCAAGGCTCTCAAATTGCAAGAACGTTCACATCCAGGCAAGCCACCGAGGTCAAGGCAAGATTACCCCAAGTGCATAGAGACCTTACCCTTTCAAGGGCAAGACATCAAGTACAAGCAAGTTCAAGTGGTGATGAGAAAGTTTCTAAGGACAAGCTCAAGCATCCAAGGCTTCACCTCATCTCAAGGATTAAATAAATTTATAAGATAAGGTTGATAAGGTGGCAATTTCATGTGCATGTAATCAAATCATGCCAAGTGTCCTATGTTCTCATTGGTTGATAGATTATTGTAATTTTCTCATTGGCCCACAAAGTTGGTGCCCTCATGTAATTGGTTGAAAGATGGTAACCCTAATTAGGGTTTGTAAAGTTTAATCTTGGCCCTTGATTTTGCCCCTTAATCTTGGCCACTTGTTGTAATTTTGAGCCTCTATATAAGGTCATTTTGCTCTCATTTGTAAGAGAGTTATGTTGGAGAATTGTTGCCAAAATACTATCAAAATTGTTCTCTATTCATTGTTGTGGTTTGCATGGTGGATATACATGATTATTTTGGTGTATTGCATGGTTCTTCTCATCTCTCAAATTAAAGTAGGATTTCATTTCAAAGTTGTTAAAGTAAGAATAGAAGTAGATGGCTAGTTGTATGGTGATGTTAGTGAATGTTTGATAGGGATCTACATACTAGGCCACTAGCATCCTAGCGGCTTGTTAGGAAGCCTTGTGTGGTAATCTAGTCCAATTCCCCTTGAATCATTGCATCTATGGAGGTAGCGCCGCAGGCAAGCTTTCATTTGGTTGGATCCCCGTCCATTTGTTAATTTCTTCATTCATAGGAGTAGTAGTAGACCAGTAAGCAATTAGTGGTAGGAGTAGTTGAAAGTGAAAGTGATCAAGGAGAAAAGAACAAGTCGAGCAAGAGAAGTACCACCAAGTTATCTTTGAATGAACAACATAAGCCCACCTACGTGATTAACTAGCAAATCACATTAATATAACTGAGTTAGTATCCACAGGTGTAAGGAACCTTGGAGTTTTTCTCATGTTCTTCATGAGTATTTACTTTTCAAGAGAGGGTTGAGTGTTTGGTATGCTATATCAAGTATTCAATTGCTATATGTTATGTAGTGGTACAAAACTGACATCAACAGTTATGAACCTAGGAAGGAGGTGAAAACTGACATCAACAGTTATGAACCTAGGAAGGAGGTGAAACCCTTGAGAAATCCCGTTATTGGTGGACAAATCGCCGAATCGAGGCAGTTTTTGAAGATGTTCAGTAGATCGCCGACTGAGAGGCAGCTGGAGTCTTGCAATTAGATTGTTGATCCGAGGCAGTTGCACCTTGGGAGAGAAGGGAAGAAGTTGATGAGAAAGGTTGACCGGTTGGTTGACGATAGGATCTTTAGCCGCCTTGAGAAGAAGTTGGAGGAGATTGTTGGTAAGCTTGAGGAGATTAGGAGATTGAATTGTAGTTGGCATTTACTGATCCAAAAGAGGATTGTTTGGCCTGTGAAAAGGCTTGTTCAAAGAAGTAAAAGGCAAGTTAAGGTTGTTGAAGTGGTAAAGCTTGAAGAGGTAAATACTGACCTTTCTGAGGTTGAGGTGGTAGATTGAGTCAGTTTTCATGATCAGATGGTTGGGTCTGATGTGAAAATTGCAGAGCATCTTGTTGTTGGTAATGAGATTGTTGATGATGTAGAGGAGTTACCTTTTCTTGAGGGTAATGTTGAGGATGTTGGTATTGATGAACTTGTTGTAGGGTCTTCATTGGAGATGATAATCCGGTTGTTGATGAGGAGTTGCAGATTGGGTTGTTCCAATTGGATGTTGTTACTTGTGTTGCAGAATTGCAGATGGTGGTTAAGGATATAGAGGTGGTTGATGAAGATGGTGGACATCTTGAATTCCTTGTTGTTGATAAGCTGATGGTGGAAGGTGATGAGTTGCATGAATTGTTTGTGAAGGAGAATGCAGATCTGATGCATTTTGTGTTGAGTATGTTGATCAGTTTGTCAGTAGGTGTTGATTGGTTGGTTGTAGTGCAAAGGATTCAGAGGTTTCATTGGAGGAAGAAGAGGTTGCTTGTATGTAGGTTCATCTTCTTGCCTTTGAGGATTGGGAAACCGATGGTCAAGATGAGGTTGTGTTCAAATTTTCTTGTGGCATCAAAGTGTGAGGCACACTTTTCTATCTACCCTAGGTGTCTGATGTAGGAGCATTTTGGGTTCCTGGCGATCTTACATCATCTTGGAGGAATTTCCTTTTGGTCTAATGAAGTTCCTTGTTTTGGGCAGTTTTCAGAGATTCTGTGTGTGGACAATCTATGGAGATCTTTGGCGTGCGCAATGAAGAGGGTTTGTTCCTTGTTGTTCATGGAGGCTATTTCTATGATTGCACCTCTTTAGGTGGTATGGATTGTGAGATCTGGCATGTTCTTTGCTGACTGGTTGTGTTCATCATGTCACCAGTTGATTGTTAAGGATTGTGGAGGTTTCCAATCAATGGAACTGAATGGCGTGGATCTCGAGGAGGACCTATGTGTGTGGCCGACTTGGTGGTTGGATCGCTCTTGGTGAATTAATTAAATGTTGTAATTTATTTGGGATCTAGGCTGATTTGGTCTAATACGTTTGTCTCGGGATATGCAATATCTTGAATGCCGACCTATGGTGGCTAGTATGTATAAATTTAGGGCTTGCAATTGTAAGAGGGAGTCGAGGTAGCTGACAGCTGAGAGTGGATATCTCTGAGGTTTGACAGATCAGAAATAGGATCTGAGACTGATTTCTTTGTATTGGGACGCAACCGGGAAGGCCTTACAGTCAGGCATGTTTGAAGCCAATTTGATGTAAATCTTGTTGATGATAATAAAAGCTGTTATGTTCAATTTATATATCTGTGTTTCTTTGTTCTTTCCACTGTGTTGACTCAGGCTGCAAGATTGGACATCTTCTTTGGAGACTTCTACAGTCTTGACTGCATCACTAATGCCCCTAAATTGGCAACACGCCCTAAAAATTAAACTAACCTATTATTACATATGTTCCAACCTTCATGGGGCCTTTTTTGTCTAATTACGGCTTTGTCCTTCCTGATCTGGTCATTGCTTGATAGGATTTTGTTCTATATCATTTATATTAGCTGGAGCTTGTGGATAATTGTAGATTCTAGAATCAACATTATTCTTCTATAAATTGTTTATAGGTTCTCAGACTGTTTGAGTTATATCCTGCCACATACTCTAGTTTTTAGTGGGGTACCCTTCAGAAATTTTGATTTCAGCTTGTCTTCTAGAAAATATTTTTCCCTTTTGATTTGAATTTGTTTTATAATCAGGTGGGTTCAATGTCATTCATATCATTTTAGAAATTTTGATTTCAGCTTGTCTTCTAGAATGTGTTTCCCCTTTTGATTTGAAGGTGTTTTATATTCATGTGGGTTCAACGCCATTCATATCATAGTTTGCAAAGTTGGCAAGTTCTCACCTAAATCGTGAGTTTCTTGCAAGCTTTCTCTACAGACTCAGCCACCAAAAAAATTGCACACTCTTGATAAAACCTTGAATTTTTTCTACTTTTATGTCATTTTCATCATCAGCAATTACGAAATATTCCTATCTAAGAACAATACCAGAATAATACAGGAAAAACAAATAATGTTCTATTGTAGTATTTTTATTCTTTTAAGTTTTAACAACTATCATAAGTTTGTAGAAAAGAAACTTTCGTATAACTCAATGGACATCCCACAACTGGTGTTGGTTGACTTACACACCTAGAGTTTTTCTGCCAAAACCTGTTGATAATGGCTGCTGATTAAAATTTCCATTCTTCTACTATATTGTTGGTGGCTTGCAAACTCCTCAATGTCCTACAGTTAGTACTGCTACTGCTGTGTTACTGTATGATGTTGGTTGCTGGAGGGTGCTGTACACAACCTGATGGAATAAAACCTTGAATTTTTTCTACTTTTATGTCATTTTCATCATCGGCAATTACAAAATATTCCTATCTAAGAACAATACCAGAATAATACAGGAAAAACAAATGATGTCCTATTGTAGTATTTTTATTGTTTTAAGTTTTAACAACTATCATAAGTTTGTAGAAAAGAAACTTTTGTATAACTCACTGGACATCCCACAACTGGTGTTGGTTGACTTACACACCTAGAGTATTTCTGCCAAAACCTATTGATAATGGCTGCTGATTAACATTTCCATTCTTCTAGTATATTGTTGGTGGCTCCCAAGCTCCTCCATGTCCTGCAGTTAGTACTGCTACTGCTGTGTTACGGTATGATGTTGGTTGCTGGAGGGTGCTGTACACAACCTGATGGCTGTACCTGTGGGTTTTTGTCACAGGTACTGCTACTGTGTGCTTCACAAGAATATTGTTTGTTTATGATTTCAAAGATACTTTCTAATCATCCCCAGTGGTACCTATAGATGCAGCTGAACAATCTATAAATTATGAGCATTATTACCCACGTTTATTGCTAAATTAAAATAATTCACCCAGTCAACATCAGTACCGTGTCAGCTGTAAATGCCTAATGTTGATGCTCAAAAGGGAACATTGCAGATTAGGATCTCAGCAGCTTGAAATGATTGTCCAGTGACTGAGGATTTATCAATGGTTGTCTATGACTTGAAGAAACAAAATTATGAATAATGGCATGCACCATGAAGGTCCATGTAGCATTAAAAGCTGTAATTTGGGCTTGGCGAGAGGGGCTCAACCCATTGAACCCACCCTCTACCACAACTAGGAATGCATCAAGGGTGATGGCCCTCAACCTCAATAAGGGCCTGGGGGCCTGAGCTCCAGTTTTAAAAAGTAAAACATAAAACTGTTTTGGGCTATGCCAAAATGAAAAGCAGAGTTTTTCCTTTTATTTGGATTAAAAAAACAATTTTGTTCCCTATAAATGTGAAATTCTCAGCAGTTTTTAGTCTCCCAATTACAAATCAGAATAAAACTACTATGATCAAAATAGACCATATCGCTATGTGTTCTCTAAATTCATTTTTTGTGTCTCATTCATTATTTAAGCTTATTTTGTGTATTTATGTAATTTTTTTAATTTGTCAAGTCTTGAGCTTGAGTTGAAATGTTTGGACTGCTGAGTTTTTACAGACTCTGAATTTTTGAACTATTGTTTGTATAAAGGCATCCGTGTCTTTTCTTGTCTTGACTCAAACAAACCCAAGTCATACCTGGAGAGGATCAATTTTTTGCAATATCTAGGGTGTACAATAATACAGAGTGTACTGGGAATGGGTCCTGCTATGGCTGCCTTTAAACAAGTGATCCTGGTTCAATGTTTATACATATGGTCACAAGAAGATGTGTGTATGGTGACAAAGACTGTCCCTATATTGGAATTTCCTGGTTGCTATGGTTCTAATTTCACCATTTTTTACACAAGATTCTCACAGTGGAGCCTGGATGAAACTGGCCCTTCTTGCTCTCACAATAGGACGGCATTGTGAGGCACTTTTAAGTACAGATAAGCAACTTTCTGAATAGTGTAAATTCAAATTGTAATTGAATAATTGAAATACTTCAAATACATTTTTCTGTTTAGCAAATATTTTAACATGAAATTGCTTTTATTTGTATATCTTTAAATTTTACTTGCTGAATGAAAAACACTTAAACTAGAATTTACCAATATTTTCACTCCTCCCAATGAAAAAGTTTTTTTCTGTATCTACGAGTTGAGTCCAAGACAAGCCTAAGTCAACGTCAATTCTTAGCCTTGACAAAACCACTTTCAGCCCAAGTCTGACATATTAGTTTTATTATTTCGTATGTAAGTTCTGTTCTTCAGGTTTTCAATAAAGGGTTGTTCTTTTTCTTTTTCAATCTGACACCTTTGAAATATTTAAGCTTTATTTTTCACACATTCCGGATTTTTAGATTTCAGCTGTAGATTTGACCTGAAGTATCAAACTTTCAACTCATGAGCATGATAAAGTCAATGTGGAGAGACATTATGGGAGGAAAAGATATACAGTGAACACTCAATTCAAGTTTGATACAGGTAGTATAACAAATTTAAAAGCAAATCTCAAAGAAACAAAACGTGCCAAGAGTCAAATCATGGTGCACCATGATCATACCACCCAATGTGTGAAAGAGAAAGGCTGTACATAAAATTTAAAAGAAATTCAGTTTATACCAATCATCTATGCTCAAAACAGAAATACATGCAATAGTTGTGGGAAAAATTGGAAACAACGATAAAGAAAATATCAAGGGAGATGGAAACAGAGGAGCTTCCAGCAATGACTTAAGCAAGCCAATTGGTGCTACATGCAAAACCCAATCAAAATTAAATCAAGTTTAGTAAAAATAAACGATGGTATGATAAGAATTGATGGCAGTGATTACACAGAAATTTGATTTCTTACCGTGTTCATTTCAGTGATTTCAAACATGTTTGATGACCTAAAACCATAACTGCTTTGGAGTTTCTTGAGCATGCTCCAAAGAATCACAGAACACTTTCTGCCTCAATATGAGTGAACCCAAACTCAAATTAAATACCATATTTAAGGTATTTTCCTACTTTTACATTCCTTTATAGGAATATAGTCCTGGTTGATGAACACTTATAACGTCTTTTGGCCTTGGACATTCCAGATCCTTCCATCGCATCAATCTTAAAGCCTAATCTGTAATGAATTCCATGCACAATAAGCTGCCCATTTGCACAGACTCCAAAAACTCAACCTCAGAGAGCTTTCTGTTACATTCCAGGTATGTCTATCAAAAAGGTTAGATCAATGGGAATATTCCCAAACGTCTTGTCAGCTTGCATTCACAGATGTGTCTTTGTCATCACTAACATTGTCAATTTTCGCCTCCTCACTGGCATAATTTGCAATTGCATTTTCTGTTTTGGTATCTTTACTTTCTAGGTCAGTAGCACTAGCATTAGATGAATGATTTTTCAGCACAGCCTCAATATCTGTCGAAGAAGCTCCAGCAAGCTTAAATCTCTCAACAGCAGCATCCAGATGCTCTTTCCATGTTTGAGATCCCAATTTGAATTCCACTTGTGAGCGTTCAAAAAGAATGTTTCCCCAGAATAAATGGATCTGAGATCTCATTAAAGCAGCTTGCTCTGCAGCTTCTACAGCAGATGCAGCAATCTCCTCACTGGAATCACCATTATCATTCCCCAAATGTTTCCTTTTTCTTTTCAAGATTTCATCCTTCTTACTTCCAGATGGATCTTTCAACTCATGTTGACGCTGTTCTTCCAACTTCTCCCACATCTCAGTCGCCATCTGCATTTTCTCCTCAGCATTGTTGAAAAGCTCAATAGTCTCTGAAGAATCCCATGTTGCAAGATCAACCTTGCTAGCTAAAGCAAGTGACCACCGGAGTTTAGCAGTCTCAAAACGCTGCTGACCCAATGCAAGTAAACCCTCATAGAAGTCAGGCTTGATTTTTAAAGCTTCATCGTACTTTTGTCCAGCTTGTGAGTATTGATCCTGTACCCAATCATATGCCACCTGTAACTGTGTCATAACCTGCTCCTTTGAGGAACTCTCATCCAAAGGAATCCGCTTCCTAGCTGCACACATATAGACATTTCCCCAGTTGAAGAAAGCCAAAGCTGCCACCTCCTGGAACTTGCATGCTGCCATATCAAAAAGGTGTTGGGCTTCTTCACTTGTCACAGTTTCCTCTAATGCCTCAGAGCATAGCTCCATCCCTAGCTCGTGAAGATCCACGTGAGCATCTGGATCAATGCCCACATGTGTGCGAAATAATTGGGCAAATTCAAATATCCAGTCGTCAATTTCAACTTCTTTTCCTTCAAGCTGAGAGTCGTCCTCATTTTTGTCTTTCTCAGCCCCTTGAGACACCTGCTCATTGACTTCTTTTCCTAAGTCTTTTATTGGGTCATCGTTGCTTTCTTCCAGTGAACCAGAGATGTTCTCCTCTTCTTTGTCATCCTCATCATCAACTCCATCTAAGACAGGTTCCTCTTCTTCCTCGATCAAAGGCTCTTGCTCTGGAATCACCTCAACCACATACAGTCTCAAAGGACAATTCACCGCACTTTGATTAGGCATGTTCTGTGTGACATTTGATTCCCCACTCAGAGGAGAGACCAAGTTCAAATTAACTGTATTTTTCTGTTCAGCATGCTCAGCTGCAGCACTTTCTGCCAATCTAAGCTCTTCTGTACTTGTAATGGTAACTTTATCACCATCCAAATCACTATATTTTATTAAAACTGACTTGGAAGAGGAGAACCGTTTCCTTACTATTTCTCTCAACTCCTTAAATTTGCAATTCTCTGGCATTTGAGCAAGTCTTATATCATGGTCAAAAATAAGTTTCAATGGCCTCCACCTAATTTCTTTTTGTGCTTTCTTCACAGGCTGGGTGACACATTTGGTCTTGTGATCTTGAGAACCATTCTCTGAAACTACTTTCAAAGATACTTTAGAGACCTCTGTCACTGAAGTCTTCCCTGGTGATGAAGGACTTGCTGACGACTTGGGCAAGGGAATTTCCTGCAGAGATGGACCATTTGATTGAGCACTCATCATCTCAGCAGAGTTCCTATCTTGTTTGTTTTTCTTCTTTGTTACAGGCCTAGCAGGCAAACAGGGTCCCATACCACCAACAGGAGTCCCTCGAACTGCTGATGCCCCAACAGCAGCAGGAGAAGTCCCTGAAAAAGAAGGCATTGTAGGTCTATTTTGCAGGTCTGGCTGAGCATCTTGCTTATTCCCAAGAGCAACTCGGACCCTTTTGATAAGCTCCAGAGCATCCTGATGGTTGGCGTCAACCTGCAGAAGGGCTTGCAGATCTTGCATGGCTAATTCAAGTTTGCCCATACCTTCATATGCACGTGCTCTTCTAAAAAGAGCTCTACTGAAACGTGGATGCACTTCAAGAGCCAGTGTGCATTCATTAACAACAACATCATACTGCACTGGCTTCATCTGCATTAAACATGCTGCTCGGTTACTGTGGAAAATAGCACGGTCTGGGTGATTCCTTGGCAAAAGCTTGAGGGCCTGCTCATATTGCTCCAAAGCTCGGACATAATCTTTGTTTTGAAATTTCTTGTTTCCTTCTTCTTTCAGTTCATGAGCCTTCTTAAGAAAAAGTGATACATCAAGATCCACCTTGTTACCGACTGATCCTCCAGATTGTTCAGCACTCGCAACTGTACCTCCTGCTTTTTTCTTCCTTCCTCCAGACTTTCCCATCACAAATTCTCAACAAACAAGATGAAACCAAATCTAATAACCTTACCCAAATGTAACAATGGCAAAGAATAGGATAGAAATCATCCAAATCTGCTTATGTTTACACTGTTATAAGTTTATATTTCCTGCAAACCACAAAGTGTAGATTAATCCATCTTCCCACAATCCCTCCCCTCCCTGTAACCATTGAAATTTTACCCATTGTCAAACACAAAAATCAAACAAATTAGGGTAAAGAACATTTCAAACAAACCAATTCATTTAGCTAAATTTATTTGGGAAAAAAGTGCAATGAACATCCCATCTACAGCATTGGAATCTTTAGAATAATAAAACAATGTCAAAAAAATCAGTGACTGGTTCTCCCAGGAACAACATATGTCAGAATGAGTTCTTATCTGGACTCCGGTCATTGATGTGTATCTCCTGGCGACCATATTTAAAGGTTAGTGAGCAATAAAATGGCTGCTTAGAAATTCTATTCAACATCGTCACTAGGAGACATGCAAAACAGTGACTAGGGCAGGGCCGTTATTTTGGGATAGGGTTACCAGTTGAATAACTGTACAGATGTATTACATTTAAAATGAAGTGACCTGTGAATGTAAACCCGAGTCCCCAGATGACTATTCGGATCATTAAAAAAGCTTGTAAAAGTTATCATAAATCCACGCCCAAAGACTACACAAAGATGACACAGAATATTTAACCTCTATTTGCATTAAACTGTAATCTCTTAAGGAACTGAACTTATGTCATTTTATCTGTGATTGTAAACCCATATCAAACCAAATAAAGAAGGATTTAAAAGCTCAAGCCAGTTATTGACCGGCTTGCTGATCAAACTACACTTCAAAACAGGTTGGCTGCCTGAGGGTGCCTGCCCAATACATGGTATATGAACAAATAAAAACTTGAATGTCAGTCTATATAACGAATGATCCGAATCTGTATTAATGTTAAGTGTAAAGTAAAGGGTGTTCTATGCTTCCTTGTCTGTTAGTTTGCTAATAAAATACTGCTCTGCTCTACTGATAGAGGTTCTTTCTCTATATTGGAAATTTGGATTGAATCCAACTGAATATTCCCTGATGATATATGGGTAAACTGTACAAAGACATTTATGATAAGAAGCATTAATGGATGTTCAAAGTGTTAAAGATTCCCAAGGTAGATGGTAAATACATGTGAACATCTATGACGTAAATAAGCATACCCAACAGAATATGTCTACCGATTCGATTGATAGGCAGAGATATTAATAAAGAAAAGTTCTTACCACAGCTTGCAGACTGCCTTCAGATGAGATAAAATGTGGCTTCCTGTACAAATGGAAACTCTATCCTGAGTTTCGCCTCCTCAATCAAAATGCCACTTCAGGTAATCTCGGTGATAATTATTTGGTCATATAACGCTTGAGAGCAATCCTCATATTATCATACACTTGGGAAGGAAAAAAATATCCACAGCCGTTAGGTTTACCCCTGCAAGGGGCGGAGCAAAAACATAAAGAAATTCTAGAAGAAAAGAGGCTTGGTGGACTTGTAAAAATAAATCGAGTGTTAAGGAAATGAATCCATAAATTTGGAAATGTGTATGTGTTATATCTTTGTTATTTTTTATTAAGTTTGGTGTTTATCTTAAGGAGAGTGACTAGATATATAAATATAATGATAAATGGTATAATTTGAGGTGAAGTTAGATTTTTTCGTCTTGCATTCTTTAATTATTTATTCTACTTATTTTTGTTGTATAGCAATCTTATTTATATATTAACTCATTCTAATACATATTTCTTATATATACATTTATCATAGCTACACACTTTCACTTATTCATTATCTACTTGGATTTGATCTCTTCTATGCTCTAGGTCATTTATGCATTTGTGGGGTCACCCCTATAGTCGCAAACTTTCACCCTTCCAAATCCAATTTTTAAGTTGACTCTCACCCACACCCTTTTTGTTAAGGGTCAAATAAACACAAATTTGAGTGATTTGCTATGTCTACATATTTAAAAGCATCCACTGCATTTATTTTGTACAATCTAGAATTATCCAATCCTCTCTCTAAGGAGTTGAACATTTGGATTTGGAGTATTAGAATATGGATCTCCACAATCATTCTAAGAGCATGTGTATGATTAGAGACTGATGTTTTTTATTATCTCCTCATGTTTTCTAAGGGTTGGCCTTGGAGAACATGTCCCCTTGCAACACTAATGGAAATCCTCCCAAGGTATTCATAAATATCACCACTCCCCAAATATTAAAAAATTGTAGAAGAAATAGAGGTCAGTCTTACAAAGCAAAAAGTATAGATTTAAAAATTACTTGATGAAGTTTGTGGATTGGGGACATTTTCGCAATCACACTCGAACTTACAGAAAGAAAAAAGAATATTTTGATCTGAAGACAAATAATAGTGTAGTGACCTAAATTCTAGTCATTTACAATTTTTGTCCTTAGTTAGGCCACATTTTAGTGTCTAAGGCTTCCATGCTTGTTACACTTGATCCCAACCTCAATTTTATGCATATTTTTAGAATTTCCATATCAAAATTGACCCTCGACCCAAATCTAAGTCCTGATTGGCTGGTACAAGGTGACTGGATAGGTACGAGGTGAGCCCATACCTTGGGAGTCGCCTTGTTCCTCGTAAGTCAAGCCCAAATTTAAATGGTATAACACTCTTTTGATTTTAACAATATTTCTAAAGCCTCGTCATCATCCTTCAAGTTTTGAGCCCCAAAATGGCTAGTTGATGTATAAAAGCAAAGCTACATCCCTCATTTTGCTAATTAAGTAATCAATCAATCAAGGAGATTTCTAAGCACTATGAAGCTAGGAATTCAATATTAAGTAATATCAATTCAAGGAGCAATAAAAGGCAATTCAAATTCAGTCAAGCATCAAGCATGGAAGACAAGGAGTAATGTCTAGATCTAAGCATGTGTGAAGGCATTCATGTCCTTCCTATATTAGATTCAAGGTCAAGACAACATCAGGAACACTTTCAAGCATCTTCAAGAGCGATTCGACACCACAAAGGATCGTGAAGGTATACAAATCTTATCAAGCTTATGTTATTAACAACACACTTCCTTTTTATACATTTCTATTTTGATTTCAAGTTTGATTCCTCAAGAAGGGTTTGACTGAGGCAAAATCCTTTCCACCAACATTTTCTCATTTTTTGTGTGCAAGTGATAGGTGGTGCAACTGTGGAAAGTGTTGGAGGTTTCATGAACATATGTGCTAGCATTAATGTTTTTTCATTGATGTCAACATATATCTTTATTCTTGACAACTTCCTGGTTTGTTCAGTAGAAGTTTTGGTTGGCATGAATAGTTTATTTTAGATCAATTGTTGTGAAGTTGGAGATGTGTTTTGGAATGTCTCTACTTGATCATGTTCAAGTTATTGAGGTCCACTTGATGATTAGAGAAAGTTATGGTTGATTTATCAAAGGGCAGTTTTATGGTTATTTCAGTGGAGACAATGTTGTAGTTTTTGGATCAGTGAGGATCAGTTATGCAATATCTTTGGTTGTTAAACTAGTGGTGAGCTCAGAACTTGTATGTGTGTTCTCATCTCAGATAGTTCTTGATTTGGATGTTGACAAGCTATTATTTTTGAGTGATAGAGGTTGATGTTAGTGTTCCTGATGAATAGTGCAAAGATGGTTGTAGATTCTGAGACAGAGATGTTTTTGTTGTTGATGTATTAATTCATGTTGCTTGTTGATGATTCTAGATCGTGTTCTATATGTTTTGGTGGATTGCATTGGGTAATATGATCAGATTCAATGATTTATCTATGGTGTGTTGGTTTTCTTGGCCGACTTGGTGAGTTAACATGTTGAAAAGATTTAAGGCATGATCTTTGGATCGGGGCATGTTTGTGGATAAAGATTTTGGTCCTAGCTATCTCTTAGCTGACATGTCTTGGATCGCATTGAGGATTGTGTATTGCTCTTTGTTGTATTTTTTAATTAGGTCCTTGGCCAACCTTTTTGTAATGAGTTGATGTAATGTATTTAAAGATGAAATCATTTGTAATTGTGAAGACGTGGTATGGATGGAATGATATTAGTGGATGTGCAAAGAGGTATGAGTGGAATATAAAATAACTCTAGAACAAATCTATACTTCATTGGAGTTGTATTGACATGTATGAGATGCTATCAGTTAGTTCACTAAATTAGTGGATTGTTGTCCACGGTGGATTGTAGTCCATATTGGGGTTGTAGCCCTAGTTCCATTTTGGGTTGTTACCCAAGGGTTGTTGCCCACATTTGTATTTGAGTAGTGAGCTCTAGGCAGTGATCTTGAATGCATGTACATTCTCCATTGTACCTTTAATAAGGTTATATGTGTTAGTGCACCAGCTAGTGGGTTTCATCCCCACCATAGTTTTTCCCTTAACCGGGTTTCCACGCAAAAATTTTGGTGTTACATGTTCTTGTGATGTTGGTCCAATTGTTTCATGTTTATCTTTAAACATCTAAGTAAGGAAGTTAAGTATTGTTAAGTTTTGGTTTTGACAGAACTGTTTCACCCCATCCCCCCTCTCAATTGTGTGTATTTCCTTATTTATATTAGAAAGAGCTACATCTGGTAAAGATCTATAGGTGGTAGTATTTTCATCAAATTTTGTTGGGAACAAGGCAACTAAACTCTCTCTATACCCTCATGGTCACCTCATTTCTACCATTCTAGACTAAAATTTGGATCATAGGTTAGTTTTTATTTCAGATTTTTAGATCTGGTATTATAATTAGTTTTATAGTCTATTGTATGTATACATTCATACCATTTCCTCTTTCCTTTCATCTTTGTCCTAGACCTTGCATTTCCATTTACACTTTGCAATTTTCCACTCAAGTAAAGGAATCCTTGCATCCATTCAGTGCTTAATCCTCCTTGAGCCTTATGGATCATCTTTCTTCCAATGTATGTGATGCAGGAGCATTTTGGGTTCCTGAAGATCTTTCTTAGTCTTGGAGGAATTCCCTGTCAGAGGGATACAATACTTTGTTTTGGGTAGCTTTTTGAGTTTTTGTGTTGTGATGATCTGTGGAGATCTCTGGCATGTGTGATGAAAGGGGTTTTTTCCTTTATGTTTGTTGAGGCTATGTCTAAGAACACATCTCTTGAGGTAGCTTGGTTTGGGAGATCTGGGATGGACCATTTCAAAGTTGGAGTTGTTTTCCTTACTGTCGGAGCTATATTTTCTTGCTTTCAGGTGCTGATTGTGCAATGTGTAGTCGTTGATCCTTAATGAATCAACCTTTGCACTCTTAGGGAAATTAAGAGGACCTAAATTAATATCTTCTCCTAAGACTGCAAGTCGTAATTCATTATGAGTTAAAATTTGTGACCATTTTTATCGGGTACCTATTTTTTGCCAGTTTGCACGCGAAACGTGGGGTTTTTCATCTTGCGCGGTTCCATATGATGGAATTAGATCTTGCTAAGTTAGGTACATGTTCTTGGATCATGTGTGGACCTAAATCTAAAGGCACATCAAGTTTGGTTATTTCTACATTTATTTTTGGTTTCTTTTCTAGGTTGGACCTATAATGTAATTAATTGCCTGACTGGCTGACTTGTGGCTTAGCTGGCTATATATTGAGAGCTTGGGTTGATGTAGATGATCATCATCAAAAAAGATGTATAGTGTGTATTGATATGATGGTAGAGTAGTAGAGATCATGGATTAGAAGTAGATTTACAAATCTGGGAGTTTGTAGCAAAACTAGTGGCTTGAGGGCTTAGGACAATAAGAGGTTGCTTGGTGGCTTGCGAGCACAAGTTTAGATCTTGTCTTGGTTGTTCCTATCATAGGCTGCCTGTTGTAGATCTGAACTAGTTGGTGGTTACTTGGATCTTGCAAGATCTTGCTGATACTTTGTAATTTCATTGTAATAGGCCAAAGCCTGGAAGGCCTTACAGCTAGGCATGTTGAATGAAATTCTATTTTGAAACATTATATTGTTGTATTCCGTTGTTCTTGTTGTTGTTATAATTGGCAGTGTAGGTTTGGACCATCCATTATTGGATCCACCATCCCTACCTTGCATCAAGTGGTATCAGAGCTTGAAGATCTTGAGTGTGTGGACAGAGCGCCGAGGTGAGGCAGTTTGCACCAGGACCTTGGATTGAAGATGCCTCTGAGGAGAGCATATTTGATGTGAGAGATGAATATTTCCTTGAGTGAACATATCACCAAATTAAGGCAAGTTGTGAAGATGGATAGTAGATCGTCGAGTGTGTGGAGGCAACTAGAATCTTGCAATCAGATCGTCGAGCAGAGGTAGTTGCACTTTGAAAGGAACTTGATGGATAAGTTGGGTCAATTTTGGCCTAAATTCAATCTGAGGATTGAAGAGAGGATGAAGCCTTGTTGGAAGAAAGTTGTTTGGCCGATTAAGAGGATTATTTAGAGAAGAAGACACTTTGATGTTAAGGAAGAAGTGAAGGATGACTTCATTGAAGATGATAAGATCTTATTTGCTGGTTGTGGACTTGAATTGTTGGTTGACAGTAATGAGCATTGTGATGAGTTGCAGAGATGGGATGCTGATGATGAGGGATTTCATATTGATGTGGATCTGACATTGGATCTAATTGTTGGGGAGTTGGCTACTCTTGTTTCTGAGATAGGTTGTGGTGATCAGTGGTATGCTGATTGGATTGTTGAGATTCATATGATCCTGATGTTTAAATGGATGAAGCATAGATGGTTGATTTTCCAATTTGTTCTCTTGTCCTTGATGGATTGGAAGCCTTTTGTGAAGATGAAGTTGATTGTAGATAATTATCTTGAGATTAAAGTATGGGACATACTTTCTATTTACCTTGATAGTCTGATGCAGGAGCATTTTGGGTTCTTGAAGATCTTTCTTAGTCTTGGAGGAATTCCCTGTCAGAGGGATACAATACTTTGTTTTGGGTAGCTTTCTGAGTTTTTGTATTGCGATGATCTGTAGAGATCTCTGGCATGTGTGATGAAAGGGGTTTATTCCTTTATGTTTTTTGAGGCTATGTATAAGAATGCATCTCTTGAGGTGGCAAGGTTTGGGAGATCTTGGATGGACTGTTTCAAAGTTGGAGTTATTTTCCTTGTCGTCGGAGCTATATTTTCTTGCTTTCGGGTGTTGATTGCGCGACATGTAACCATTGATCCTTAATGAATCATCCTTTGTACTCTTAGGGCCTTTAAGAGGACCTAAAGTACTATCTTCTCCTAAGACTGCAAGTCCTAATTCATTATGAGTTAAAAGTTATGACCATTTTTTCTCGGGTACCTATTTTCTGCTAGTTTGCACAAATGTGGGGTTTTTCATCTTGTGTGGTTCCGTATGATGGAATTGGATCTTTCTAAGTTAGGTACATGTTCTTGGATCATGTGTGGACCTAAATCTAAAGGCACATCAAGTTTGGTTATTTCTATATTTAGTTTTGGTTTCTTTTCTAGGCTTGACCTATAATGTAATTAATTGTCTGATTGGCTGACTTGTGGCTTAGCTGGCTATATATTGAGATCTTGGGTTGATGTAGATGATCATCATCAGGAAAGATGTAGAGTGTGTAGTGATATTATGGTAGAGTAGTAGAGATCATGGAGTAGAAGAAGATTTGCAAATCTGGGAGTTTGTAGCAGAACTAGTGGCTTGAGGGCTTAGGACAACAAGAGGTTGCTTGGTGGCTTGCGAGCAGAAGTTTAGATATTGTCTTGGTTGTTCCTATCAGAGACTTCCTGTTGCAAATCTGAACTAGTTGGTAGTTACTTGTATCTTATGAGATCTTGTTGATACTTTATAATTTCATTGTAATAGGCCAAAACCTAGAAGGCCTTACAGTCGGGCATGTTGAATGAAATTCTATTTTGAAACATTATATTGTTGAATTCTGATGTGCTTGTTGTTGTTATAATTGGCAGTGTAGGCTTAGAATATCCATTGTTGGATCCTCCATCCCTTCCCTGCGTCAGTATGATATAAGATGGGTGTGAGCTTCCTAGTGGGTGATCCCATAATAGTGTGTCATAATTCTTCCCATGAAGAAAAAGTGAGCCAATACAAATTTCACATGCTCAACACTTTCAATCGAAGTATACCCTTTGATCGAAGTATCGTCACCACTTCAATAGAAGGTGGTGATCCAGGGCATTTCGATCGAAGTATAGTCTTTGATTGAAGCTGTTGATGCAAGGACTTTTATTAAAGGCACTTTTAACTAAAAAATTTTAGATCGATTTATAAACTCGATGTGATAGTTATTTTGTCACTTTCATTATTGCTCTGGGCTCCACAAGTACTTCTAGCGAACACCCTTGGTTGAGGAGACAAATTTTGGCGATGATCATGCTTTTTCACTACAAAGATCAACATTACTTGATACCAAGTACAAATTTCTTCTCTTTTTTCTTTAGTTTTTACTTGTAGATTGTATGTTTTTTAATTTTTAAGTCTACTATTAGAATTTAAATTTATGCAAGTATATATTTTTGTTCTCTATAGTTTTTAATTGTCATTTTATTAGACATACAAAATAGTATTAGAAGATTTAGAAAATCATTAGAAAATTTTAGAAAACTTTTTAAAATTAAGAAACTCATTAGAAAACCTTGGAAAAACTTAAAATTTATTTACACAGGTGTATATATGTTTTATTTTTGTAGTTTTTAATTATTGTATGATTTATTTTTAAAAAACTTAGAAAATCCTTAGAAAAATAGATTTTTTTATAAATCCATTAAAATGTTATTACTTTCTCTCTCTCCACCTCTTTGTCTACTATATTTTCTCTTCCTCTCTCCCCTTAATTATTTACTCTCTCTCTCTCTCTCTCTCTTAGTAGGTCTTTTTTTCTTTACTCGCACTCACTCTCTTGAAATCCCCTCTATCTCTCTCTAGATACTTTACAATCTATGGATGTATGTGTGTTTTATACTTTATTAGATTTACTTTATCTAGTTTAGGTTGTGTGCATGTTATTTTCAATCTAATTTAGGTTATGTGCATGTTAATATTAAATGAGTATTTAATTTTCATCATTTAAAATTATACATGTTAGAATTTAATATTTTTTATAATTAATGGCATGCTTTTATATCAAATTTGTTTGCATAACACACATAACACTTAATTTGTAATATTTAACATTTTACCCCTAGATGGTCCATCCCAAGCTTTCTGCACAGCCTCATGAGGCTAATTTACTTGATATCACTACCATTTTCACTATATTGATATTGAGATCGCGAGATTGAGAGCTATTATGCATACATCTGATGGGGTGTATAAGGATATTTGCACCATTGTTTTGTCTAGTTTAGAGTGACTGAGTGATCGCTTGAGATTGCATATGTCCTATACCCTATAGAATATTTTTGACATTTTTCAGAAACTAAGAGTAGAGATCTCAGGTGATGTTTCCTTCGACATGGTCCAACACTGTATCCCAAAGGATATCATCAAATGTGAGGTTTTTTTATGTTACAAGGGGAAGGCCAAGATGAAGGCCTACCAAGTCGCTAGATGTGTTGATCCATAGATAGAAACAGTTATATACCCACATTTCCTTGTAGCACATGATCATTATTTGTATAACAACCAAATTCTATTATATTCTACAAAATGTTTGTACACTAAGGTTTGTTTGGGCCTCAGTGTCAACTACCTTGATGTTCCCAATTATTTTGGTTAGGGGCACACTCAAGTTGTAGACTAGGATCAGTATTGTAGGGATGATTGACGCACGCTAGCTCTAGGATAATTAGTGAACCAAAGATTTACCGCCACAACACCATCTATGGAACCCATTGCAGACAAAGTAGTCATTTCTTCTTAGAAGGAATTAATTGACATGATTGGTGATATTGCATATGAATCTAGTACTATTTCATCAGATACACTAGGCATATATATTTTGAGTCAACCTAGCGAGCGATCATGAGCACCTTCAGGGGCATCATCTAGTGTAGGGATTGATTCTGAGCCATATAGAGTTGTTAGCCTCCTGACACCACATGAGTTACAAGATCTCTCAGGAGATGGACATCTGGTCGATATGTCATGTTATTTTCTTAAGGACCTTATACATGCATATTTATTTATTGTATTAGGCCATTAGATACCAATAGAGGGTGTTAGAGATTTGATTAGACAATCACAACCTACAATATCATTGATCCAATCGATGTCAAGTCATACACATCACTCTGTGCGCTATGACCCACCAACATAACACTCTATAATTACAAAAGAGGTGATACAACCTAACTAGGTCCATATCACATCTGAGGGCCTGCAGACATTTGAGGAGCATCTACATGGATTGAGTCAAATGGGTTATATGGATATGCTACTACAAACAGACTCTACACCTCTCCTCTCTCATATTCATAACCCCCTACACTCTTCATTATTAGAGAGGACTAGGACCAAAGATGATGCACATGACACAGCTTCTATGGATGATATGATGGTAGTATATGATCCTCTTGCACTTGACACCCATGTATTTAATTTGATTTATTTTTAACATGAATGTACTTACTCAATTTTTAGTTTATTTACTATACATAGTTCAATTGTTTGTAGTGATGTTGGAATGCCCCTCCCATAGTTTCTTTTCAGTTTTTATCGCCAAACTCTTTTAGGCCATTTTCATGTGTGTGTTATTTACTTTAGGGATTTTAAGGTTTATGAATGTATGACATTTTATTGAATAATCATGAGTTAGATGCTTTCTGAATTATTTTTATATTGATTAAATGCAAATGATGATGTTATTTATATGTAATGGTTATTTCATTTTGATGATTCATATGTTAGGATATCATGGTGGCTTATGGTTTTACTGACCCCATACTTGCATGTGTGTGGTTAATATATATGTTTACATTTTTGTTTGATGTTCTTGATATGGTTGAGGGACAGAGTCGTAGTTACTTTCTTGTGAGATCCACACGATCGACCGATCCCTACCATTGCTTGTTTATATTATACATGTATGTACATGCTTGTCTTTTATGTTGGTTTGCAAGAATTGGGCATCGACATCCCTTAATTGTTAGGATGAGCATGCCCTATCACAAAATCTTAATGGTAAGAGACATGATATAACATACAAATCCAAATCCTAACCCTAGCCATTGATTGTCCTAAATATTGGGCAAGTATATGTTTCTACGCATCTGAATTCGTCAATATGACATGAATTCGTGAGCCCTTCCTTGGTGTTGTTTGATATAGAGTTAGTCATTTTTCGAGTTTTGGGAGTCAAGTAGATTTGCTTGTGTGTATTATTTGATTTAATTAATTAATTTAGGAAGTATTTTGAGATTTGAATATTTATATTGTATGAATGTGGTAATTTTACTTATAGAGCATATTTAATTATTAAAGGTAACTAAATACCTTTGTTAATTAAATGATTAAATTAAAAGACTTAAATTTGGATTAAAGGGTTTAATTAATTATTAAATCATATTATAAATTAAAGGGCATGGTTGATTTATTTAATATTTGATTTATTAGTTTGCATAGTTTATTTGTGCTAAAGTATTTATTGCTTAATTAAATAATTGTATGCAATTTAAGTTGCACTTTTGAGTTAAGTGAAATTGAAATTATAATTAAAGTTAAGAGTTGAGTTCAAGTTTTAATTTTAAAAGTGCATTATTTATTGAGTTATTTTATCATGCAACTTGAAAGAGAGAGAGTTGAGTTCTGCTTTTGAGTTTGCATGTTTTGGAAACCCTATGAGGGATATGTTTTCTTTATGTAGGGATTTTTGGTATTATTTTGATTATGCTAATAGGTTTTGGAGGAGCTCTGGAAGAATTGGATTGGGAAAGCTTGTTTTGGGCTTGGATTTTGAAGGTTGGCTTTGGTCTTTCTTGGCTTCAGATTTTTAGGCATGGGTTGAGGCAAAGTTTGAAACCCTCATAATTTTGCAAATTCTCCTTTTAGAAAGATTGTATTCTTTGTGTCTGGAATTTCTATGTGATTGATTTGAAATTGATTTCGGTTTTTTATTTTGGGTATGGTTGTGAAAATTGGATTAAATTGATGTTATATGGATCTGGTATTTCGTGTTGGGTGTTTGAGAACTCTAGAATAAACCTTAATAAAATTAATATTTCTTTTCTCTCAATATGTTACTAAAAGATTTATTTAGGTATTGCATGTTCAGTTGAAAATCAATAGATGTTCGGCTTGTAGAAACCCTATTTTCCTTTTTGATTCAATCAATCAATCAATATATATATATATATATATATATATATATATATATATATATATATATATATGTATATATATATATATATATATATATATATATATATATATATATATATATATATATATATATGTATATGTATATATATATATATGTATATATATATGTATATATATATATGTATATATGTATGTATATATGTATATATATATGTATATGTATATATATATATATATATATATATATATATATATATATATATATATATATATATATATATATATATATATATATATATATGTGTGTGTGTGTGTGTGTGTGTGTGTGTGTGTGTATATATATGTGTGGGTTTTGTTAGCTCTTTTTCATGTAGAATCGCCAATTTAGCTATTAAGCTTGACTCTCAGGTTCCCAAATCCAGATTCTTACAGGGAAAAGGCTAATTGATAAGGACCAAGTTCTTCTTCTACTTCGGGCTCCACAAACCCAGGCGAGTGTACCTATCTTCAGACTCATTGCTTCGCAAGGAAATCCTTCCAGTGGATTAGGGGTTCTCACAATGACTTGCTAATGTCTCTTGCTGCAACTGATGCAGAGCTTAGAAAGCCAATCCATGATGTTAACAAAAGTAAACAATCATTGCAGAAAAATGGCTAAAGTGACAAGGGTATTCACCCTTCTTCTCTTCGAGCTTAAAACTCAGGCAGGTTAACCTATCTGATTCATTTCTTCAAAGAATCACTAAAAGTACTTGCACTATTCAATGCAACTTATAGACATTTTTGCTCTTAAACATGAAAGGGAAAAGTGATTTGAATTGGTTTGGATGCAATTCTGGAAAAAGACCAGTGCCTAATCCATTGGGTATAGAGTCAAATTGAAAAGACATTCACAAAGATTTACAACTCAACACATCTGAAACCAGTAACATGCCTTACATACTACCTTTATCATTACAAACACATGATCATCAAATCCATATGTCCTTGACATTCTCAGAAACTATCCAACAAGATTTATTCCTTCCTTGAAGGAAACTAAAGAATAATATCACAGTCTACCTTATAGACGACAAACTAGAAATGCCTTACAAATCTAGCACATAAGAATTCCAGAAAACATACAGAGACATCAAGTCCTTGCAAAGAGACTTCGGGTGTATTTTATTATATAAACATTGCTTCAATACATTCAAAATGCCAAAATACTCAAAAAACTAGAACACTAAACTTAACCAGGACTTGCATTAGTTGGAACTCAAACTTGCAGAGCTCTGCTCATGCAAAAAGATTGGAACCCTTTACAAAGAAAACAAATCAGAATAAGGAGAGGAGAAAACTCAAAATTCATCCACAAACTGACACCTGTTAACCTCTAAACCTCCTACCGATGAATCATTGCTCAGAACTGAAAATTTGATCTGCATCATTCCCTCCTGAAAGCACCTGTCCTTTGCTCAAACAAACTGTGAATCACCGGATTGAACAAAATAGATATTTTCAAAATATCTTCCCGGCCCCCTATTTTGTTCAACTGCAAATAACTCAAAACCAACATGACCTGCATCAAATCTGACCTCAAAAATGGATTCCTTATTCTCTCACCTTTTTGGCGGTATATAACACTTGCTATCTAGACGAAAAATAAAGCCCCTAGCTATTAAACAATCTCCCAGCTCTTTTTTATTCCCCAAACTGGCGGGTCGTTGAATTGCTTAATGATTTTCATTTGAATGTCAACATTCGGCGATCTGGCGACTAACTCATTCTCCTATTTGCGAAGTCATTTGGGCTAACCGCTAGAAATCAGGAGAACTGGCGAACGACTAACCTCTGAATCGCGAAATTTATTTGAGCCTAACTGCCAGGATCTGGCGAACTGGCGAACGTGGTTTCCTCCAATTTGCTAGATGTTTGCATTAACCGCCAAGTTATTCAGCTAACTGGTGCACGTCCGCCATGTGTCATCTCTGATTGGGTCACGTCTCTGACTGGGCACACTGAAAAGCAACTTATTTCACCTCATCATGTATGCCACATGGCGGCCAGGCGCATGATCGCAAGGGCTAAAATTGGCCCTTGAGATCATGCGACCACCGTCAGATGGTGACACAAATCCCAAGGTCAAAATCTTGCATATGATTCACTTTATCAAAATTATTCTTACCTAGGTGTGGGGCCCACTCGTAGTGTAATTTCCAAGTGAACACTTCGAACCAAGTGCACACAAGACCGGTCCCACCTTTCTTCCTTTCCATTCTCACTTCAAATAGCTAACCGTGTATTGTTGCATTTAAAATACCAGAATATACATAGCGTTGCCAATGTGGGATAACCATTAGAGCTAAAAACCGCTAGGCTTCCTCTAGCTTTCACTTCTTTCATGCGCTAGCATCTCTTTGTTTTATGCTGGTCTTCATTTGGCATTGCACAAGCCATCCTCACATTCCAATCTAGATGAAGGAGCATATAATTGCTCCTAAATAGCGCACAACCCTACAAACTTGGTGTGCACTGCATGTAAAGAATGACTCATATGGCATTCTACTTTGAACCTTGGTGGAAAACCCTTAACTCCGCAACGACGATATCCAAACCGTTGTCGCATGATCACATGGGCCAGATTAGGCCCTTGCGATCATGCGACCATCATCGGATGGTCGCACGAATCTTGAGGTCGAAGTCCCTTCACTGAGTTTTCATCCAAAATATTGGGGCCCACAATGCACTACAGTCTTCTAGCAAGGTGGACCCGCCAAGAGCCTACGGGCTTTCTTTACATTTACTTTGTGTGCTTTCCTATATAAATGGCAAATAGAACGTCCATCCGCTCAATGTGGGATAAATCAGTAGAATGGATTTTCAAACTTTTCATTGCCTGTGAGTTGATTTTGCAGGCATCCACCAGGTGCCACCTCAACGGACTGACACGTGTCGACCTGGCGCATGATCACAAGGGCCGGAAATGGCCCATGCGATCATGCAACCACTTGACACGTGTCCACTTCTGATCAGTCACCGCCACCTCTGTCCAAAGCTGCCACGTGTCACCTTGTCGCATGTTCGCAAGGGCTAAATTTCCTCCTTGCGATCATGTGACCACTTGACAAAATTTACTTCCGTCTGGGTGCGGGCACAAAAATCAAGGCGGTCGGAGAACAGGCGGGTAGAGCTTCCTCTACTTCAATTTACCTCTATTGTGAGCGGATTTTCTTTTAAATACCTCAAACACCTACTCCAGCATGAATGTGGGATATTAACTTTTCATGTTTTAAAAACCATTCTGCACTTTCGGTCAAAATATGGGGCCCACCAACAAGTCGCAGCTGCGCAGATAGGAAACGCCAATAAAGAGGAAAAAGTGCGAGGTCGAAAACACACAAGGTTTTCGGTGAGAGATCAAGAACATCCAGGGTTTTCGACATTGACACAAAGGTAAACAAAGGATGTGAAAACATCGAGGGTTTTCAATGCAAACCAAAAGTAGTAGGGAGACCGAAAACATCATGGGAAGCCATAAACATTGTGGGTTTTGGACACTTAGGCAAATTCTGAGATTATTCCCTGCAGACCTTAAAACTTGAATATCTTCTTGGGTTTTGTGATTTAGGAGATGCGATCTAAACTGGAGCAAGGTGACAACATGAATAACACAGGGCTAAGAGCGCACACCATGAAACATTATGGATTTTTTTCGCACATTAAAACAAGCTTGCAGCAGGGTGGGACAACTTCAAAATTAGTAGGGTAGAGGCCATTTTCATAGGATTTTGCATTGACTAGAAAATGGACTAATAGGTTTAATTGTATTTATGCCTAATATGGTTGATGGTTTCATTTTTCAATTATATTTATATTAAAAAATATGTATATATGTTTTGGGTATTGCTGTAAATACCAAAATTTTTATGGTGATTTTTATTTTTTTTAAATGAAAATGAAAAAAATATATATATAATTTTTTTTATTAAAATATTATTGAGGGGGCAGGGGTTTAATCCCAACCCCCCCGACAGCTCAAGGGTTGCTGATGGCAGCTTGGCTGTCGTGGAAGCTTAGCTACCCACGACAATCAAGACTGTTGCAACGACAACCATGGAGTGGGGTTGTGACACCCCCCATGCAATGTTTATTATTTTTATTTATTTTATTTTTTAAAATAAAATTTAGTTTATTAAATTTATTTTTTTTAAAATTTAAATATTGTTAATTTTAAATTAGTTTATTTGTATGGTTAGTTAGTTTAATTTTTAATTAGATTATTTAATATTTAATTTATTTTAATTTGTAAATTAGTTTATTTAATTTCATTTGTTTTAATTTAGTTTAATTGTTTTTAAATTGGTTTATTCTAAAGGGATTTTTTTAATAGTATTTTTTTTTTGATCGGTAAAAGGCCGAAGCCCTAGATAATTTTATTAATATAAATAATTATATTACAATGTGACCCCGCTCATTGCAGGCGCTGGTAGGAAAGAGCGGGGTTGAGAAAACTTCCAGCCTTGCCCGGGACCATAGGTCCTGACCTTATACAAAAATTTACATGGGCATACCCACGACTCGACAATTGTCGAGATTTGTTAAAATACATATTTTTCGTAAGCATACCTACGGCTCGATACCTATCGAGATTTGTACTTAATTTATGTAGGCATACCTACGTCCCGAAAAACTCTAGATTGCTTTTTTTTTTTTTTTTATATCATGAATTATACATAGAAAGGCGATTAGACAAGGATTACATCATTTGTATAATTGAAGCAGAGTCTCTGATCCTCCTACTATGTTAAGTATATGTGTTGAACATTCGAATGATAGTCCTTCCTGAAAAAAAAAATAAGACAAAATTCCTCCGAGACCAAGGTTAACCTGCATCAAGATAAAAATTCTACATCTCTGCTACATAACCTATCTAAGAAAATTTGATATTGACTATGAAGCATGTAGTTAAATACTTTTATTATTGACAATATAATACTAGAAACAAAAACTCTTGTGATTAAAAATCCTTACCGCTAAAGATTAACAATTCCTGCCACGAGAGTCTTAACATTTTAGGCATATTTACATCAGAACTAAATATACTTCTCAGTACTATACTAGTGTTCTAACTAAATTCAAGTCATACCTGGCTAACTATCGAAAAGAAGATAATAGCAGAGTTCATTATGGGCCTCTAATATTTACATCATTCAGAAAAAGCGACATAAAAATTAAAATTTTTTTTTAAAAAAATAAAAATTAAAAATTAAAAAAATTAAAAATAAAAATTAAAAAAATTAAAAAAATTGAAGTAGCTTTGACTAGTCCTGGATTATATGAAGATATGAATACAAAGGCCTCCAAAGTGTTTTAATTTTATTTGAAGTTCCTAAACAAGGTTCAATATGATGGAAATGAACAGGGAACTCCATTCTACCTTTCAGTCAATGGGACAACGAGACCTGAGCAATGATATTAGATCAACGGTTCCCGTTTTCCCTCCAAGCTGTTGAAGATTCATTACGGGATAGCGGGGATCTTGCCACATGTTGAGATACTTTTCTTGCAAGCTTCCCGATGTTGTTACCGAGCCCGGGTCAAAGAAAAGTGCGGCGTGCTAAGGGAGAATCAACAGATGTCGCAAGATTGCATGACTGAGGAAGATGTCATGCGATCATGTGAGATGAAGCCACGTGGAATGGTGGGGTCGTGGGCTCTTAGTTGTAGTCTCCAAATCTACGGTCCCTGCTTTGTCGCATGACTGAGGAAGAACTCTTGCAATCATGCGGGATCTCACCACGTGTCCCTCGGTGGGTCTGGAAGAATTGTTTACAGTAGAAAGGTTTAAAGATCCTCGATCAACGGTTCCCGCTTTGATGGGATGATAGGGAAGATTCTAAGCGGTCGCATGATCGCAAGACTTTAAAACAAGCTATGCGATCATGTGAGATGTGAACACGTGTCTCGCGGTGGGGCCAAGAAAAGTCTCTCGCAGTCGCTAGGTCGGAGAAGGAATAAAGTACATTCGGCGATTAGGAAAGATGACCGCGCGGTTTCGCGACTAATAAATAGTTGAAGCTGGGCAAGTTCATTTTGAGCGATCGCATGATCGCAAGACTTTAAAACATGCTATGCGATCATGCGAGATCAAGACACGTGGATTCCTTAGCAGATGCGGACCCAGTGCAGGTTTCATCTTTGGTCAGAATCGACGGTCCCCACTTTGTCACATGACTGAGGAAGAACTCTTGCGATCATGTGGGATCATGCCACGTGTCCCGGTGGGTCCACAAGCTTTTATGTTGCAGCACAGATCAATGGTCGTCGCTTTCCCGTGATGACATCAGTTTGTCTCTACGGGTAAATGGGATCTCGACGCGTGGAGCGGTGGGTCCAAAAGCGTTTGACTATAGTTTTTCCGAGATGCCAAATTTGTGGTTCCCGTTTTCCCTTGGTGGGAAGGAATATGCTTTGTGGGAAAGTAGGACTTCGCCATGTGGACTTGCTCACTTGTGGGTCCTGAGTCTAAAAGTAACTATAGGAGATGATATAATTGTGGCCATTCATTTCAAAGGCTATCGGATCAACGACATGAGTTCAAACCTGAGAGTTTTTCAATGGATACCAAACTCTGAAACGGTGCCAACGACAAAATACCAGAGGATTAAAGATAATAACTTGACTCCGAGAAGCCCAATGGATTTCGGCTTGACAGGTGTTGTTCGAAGAAATGAAAGGTCTCGAATTGAAGTGTCATAAGTCTATGATCGGCTTTTCAATTTAATTCATTTAGGTTGTTCTTGTTCTATGCTTTATCTTTCTGTATTCTGGAAGTTGAATCATTTCCAGTGGCTATAAGCATCATATGTAAACTCTATAAATACGGTGGCAGAAGTTAATGTGGGGGTCGGCAAGTTGTTGATGTAACAAGACTTGATATTGTAGAGTCAATAAAGAGTGTTTTATGTCAATAATTTCTGTTCCATTTAGTTAGTCAGTTATTGCTTCTATGTGTCTTTCTTCAAAATCTGAATTGCATGAAGAAAGGAAGGATGTTCCATTCTTTTTGTTATAAGGATATGAATTAACCAGAGTAGGATGTGCTTTGGGAGAGTCAGGGAAGGACTCATTAGAAGTTATTTATATTTCATTTACATTTCTGTAAGTAGATGCTGAGCATATGAATTCATAGGATTTGTGAGTTTACTGCTTGGTTTTAGATTAGAATGCTTTTCCTGCCTGGACTAAGTTCTGGCTAGACTTAGTTCGGTTTGCCTCTTCTACTCTCGGGTTAAGAGCATACCTGGATTAGATTTAGGAATCAAACATAATTCTTTGAAAATCATTCACATAGGGAGTTGAACCTATAAATTCAGAGAAAAGCCAGTCATCAAAAGATGGCTTTTTAACTGTTGTAAGCAGGTTTTGTTCATCATTTGGGCATTAAGAGTCAAAGCGGGAGCTGTCGATCAAAAATCTTATGCAACCTCCTTCTGGACAATTTTTCTCGGCCCCACCTCTACACGAGGAAAGTTCTCGCAAGTTCGCAAAAGTATTTGACAAGGATCGCAATTATGCGAGGGTCGTTGGATCCTTTCCTTATTCCACCATAGGTAAGTCCGTTGACTCGGGTCCCACCTGGTCCTCCATTGTCGCATGATCACAAGAGTGTTATTTTATTCACGCGATCATGCGACTGCTTTATCCTTGGCGCATGAAATAATATTTAATACTATCCTTGTTGGGCTTGAACTTGTAACTTTTCATTATCGCATTTGCGTTGTTAGCATACGTGGGTCCCAGAAGAGCGCATTCACCTACCCAAACTCCATTGTTGCATGATCGCAAGGCATTATTTTATTCCATGTGATCATGCGACTACTCTAAGATTGGTGCACGTGGATTCCCAACCTGGCTCATTGCAACATCAAATCGTACACCATTTTCATTGTTAGGATCATGGGGACTTAAGGAATCGATATATACTGCAGGATGATCCATCAAATCACAACGAGCCAAATAGTGAAAATGGTGTGCGGTTTGATGTTGAAAATAAAGCCCTATGGTAAGTGTGGTCGCATGATCACATGACTGAGAGAACTATCTTGCGATCATGCGAGATCTCTCCATGAGTTCTGGTGGGTCCAAAGGCATTTATACCGTGTGGCGTGCTAAAGGAGAATTAACGGATGCCGCTTTGTCGCTATGGTGTGGAAGATGTCTTGCGATCATGTGGGATCTGAACACATAGCATGGTGGGCCACCCTAATGTTAAGCACAACCGATTAGGTATGTGGTCGCATGATCGCATGACTAAGAGAACACTCTTGCGATCATGCGATAATGGAAGACCAAGTGGGACCCACGTACACTGATAGCGTAGATGCGCCAATGATGAAGCGGTCGCATGGATTAAAATATTGCTATGTGATCATGTGATAGCGTAAGTCACCGAAGATGCTTTGCAAGTTAACGGGATCTTGCCACGTATTTAGGTGGGCCTCTCTAATTTTAAGCGCATCTTAAGATTCCAAATCGACAGATGGCATATGATCTTGTAGAATCTTGTGAGCCCATGATATCATACGCCATCCATCCAATCCTCCAAGTGTAAAGTCAGTAAAGGCGGTGGGTTTGAAATGTTTCACGAGCATGTATGGTAGTCTGTGATTGGTCCATGAAGTACTGAGTTGGCGGATTGTCAGCGGGAACCTATATACTCTAACAGCGCAAATGCGATAAAAATATAATATAAGTTTATTAAAAGTTGTCGCATGATTGCAAGAGTTGAAAAAGAGTCATACGATCATGTGACAAGACTGTAAGTTAGCAGAACAAGAAGATGAGTGCAACTCAATAGCAGACAAATTCATGAGATCATGCCAAATGTTTTAAAGCATCTGAAGGAGTCAATGCCAGTTGGAGATCAGGTTAGTTATTCTGCTTGAGTTTGAATGATGACTTGACTCCAAGAAGCCCAATGGATTTGGCTTGACAGATACTATTAAAAAGAAGATGAAGAGTCTCAGATTCCATAGCGACCAGCAGTTTGAATCTTGACTGCTGACTGGCTCCGCGGCCAGCAGTTTGAATTTTTGGTTAGCCCAAGGTGTCTTGCAAGGCAGGAAGATAGAGAGTAAAGGCTTGTCGCATGATCGCATGCGGCTTTCTAACCGCATGCGATCATGTGACCATTGAGTAAGGAGATGTTAGGGAGAGACAGAAAGGAAAAATAAAAATATTGTACTCATAATCATGAAGATAGTATTTACATCAAAATTGTAGGTAGATATTATATATACATCAAATTTGCATATATTGTTCCTTAACATAATGCTACTCTTTTAAAGTAACTAAAGACACCAAAATTGATAGTTACAGTCTATCTTCAGTCATAGCTAAAAATTTGCTCCATTCTCTTGCTAGAACTAGCCAAGAGACTTAATATTGCATTTAAAAAGGACAAGAGATTAAAGGAATGTGGAGCTACAATGTCAAAAAGGAAAAGGCTAAGTTTGCAAACCTACTCATATTCTCTGATAAAACTACTTAATTATTATTTAAGGGTCGCATATGATTCTTTAGTAAGCTATATTCCCCAAAGAGCTCCTATATTCTTATAAGTAAGAAGGGTTCCTATGGTTAGAATGTCTCTATATGAGGATTCTGTATCCTCATAGGAGAGTTAGTTTCCCAATCTTCCTACTGAGGTAAACACAGGGTAAGGTCTCTACCTTAACCTTATCATTAAAATACCTCTTGAGCTATTATATATGTTGTTCCAATGTTACTACTCCATTGGCACCTAGATTCGCTAGCTTATCAGCCTTTGTGTTTCCTTCTTTGAAAGTATGTCTGATTTCATAATTGAGAATACTATCCATTAATAAATTAATCTCTTCTATTTTTGAATTTAAAACCCAATTAGGAGTTTTTTTTAGTGCGGATGGCGTTGATAATAATTTGGGAGTCTCCTTCAACAATTACTTTTGAAATGTTAAGATTTTTGCAAAATTTAAGCCCTTCTAATGCCGCTACACATTCGACCATATTGTTGGTTGTAGGGCTAATGGGTCTTGAGAATTTTGCTATCGCTTCTGATTTCCAATTGCGGATGATCCCTCCTATACCTGCTACCCCAGGATTGCCTCAGGATGCTCTGTCAAAGTTGAGTTTATACCAACCAGCTTTTGGTGGTATCCATTTATAGGATGCTCTGTTCATTTTAGTTTTGGATCCCCCTTTACCATAGAGGGGAGGGATAGCTAGTTTTGGCCATTTGCACCTGATTCTGTTATCCCAACTCTTAAAGGAATCTTCATAGCTCTGTTTGTCCCTGAGTTTATTGTTAGTAATTTCTACGATGGATGCTTCTATCTTGTTAGCTATTGAGTTCCAAGTTAATTTTTGGTCCATAAAAATCCTTCTGTTTCTTTCTTTCCATAATTCCCATACTAATATAGAAGGTGCTATTGTCCATATGCCCTTGAAGAGATTATCTTTATACAGAGACGGCCACGCTTTAAGGTTGCTGATTAAATCACAATGAGAAGCAGATTTCCATCCTAAACTTTGATGGAGCCAATTCCAACAATTTTGAGAAAAAGGACAATTAAGGAGAATGTGATTGGCATCCTCAAAATGGTTTTCACATAGCGGGCAACTAGATGGTCCTTCAAACCCTAATTTATTAAGCCTATTTGCAGTAAGAATTCTATTTTGTAATGCCACCCATAAGAACAATCCAGCTTTAGGGAGGCAGGATTTGTTCCAGCAAAGGTTCAAAGGTATATCGATGTTATCCATATTTTGGTTCTTAATAATTGCATTGTAACCCTCCTTAATAGAGTATTTTCTGTTGTTAGATCCTGTCCATATTAAAGTATTTGGTCTATCTTTAAGAATTACTTCTCTATCGTTTAAGAGTGTAAGGAGGTTGTTCTTTTCTGGCCAAACATCCTCTATTATATTTGTAATATTCCATTTATTGTCTTCCATCTTGCCTAGGTAGTCCTTAAGGTATGGGCCAATGACTCTTTTGCATTCTTCCATAAACTCCTTGGAGAAACCTAGTTTATTAAGAGAGGGACGGCCTACCCACGAATCCTCCCAAAATAAAGCTTGATATCTTGCTCCTACATCCCAAGAAAGGAATTTGCTGATAATCCCTCTGCAGTCCTTAATAAAATTCCATATCCATGAGCCCTTAACATGTGATTGAGACCTGAAGATGTTGATGGGATCCGCATCAAGGATGTACTTATGTAATAAAATTGATGCCCACTTACTGCTTGATTCTTTGAACATTCTCCATATAAGTTTAGCCCCGAGGGCTTGGTTTTGCCATAATAGATTTTTAATGCCTAGGCCCCCTTTAGAAATTGGTTTACATAGGGTATCCCATTTGATAAGGGCAATTTTTTTTTCCTCGGAAGGACCTTGCCAATAGAATTCTCGAAGAATTTTGTCTAATTCCTTTTTGACGCAAATTGGGAGGGGAAGGACCGACAAATGATACGTGGGAATGGCTGAAAAGACAGATTTAATCATAGTTGTTCTACTTGCTTTAGTTAACCACTTTCCTTTCCATGAGCTTTTCTTGTTTTGAACTTTGGATATGACTTGTTGCCATAATTTGGAGGATAAGAGACCTATATCCAGATCAATACCTAAGTATTTACATAGAAATTTGCCAATTTTATATCCCATCGTACCACAAATTTCTCTTTCAATTTTTGAGATAGTGTTAATAAAGTAAATTTCTGACTTAGAAGGGTTGACATGTTGACTTGAGGCTTTCGCATAAAGACTTAGAATGCTTTTGAAGGCACTTGCTTCCTGTCTACTAGCTAATCCAGGTAAAATTGTATCATCTGCAAATTGTTGGTGAGTTATATTGGGCACGTTTTCCGTGGCTTTCAATCCCAAGATTTTCCCTTCTAAATGAAACTTAGTAATTGATCTCCCCAACGCTTCTACCATAATGACATATAGAAAGGGGGATAATGGATCTCCTTGCCGAATGCCCCTAGATATATGCCAACATTTTTGGAAGAAGCCGGCTTGGAAACCATTTGGGCCTGGTGCTTTATCCGGATGTAGTTGAAATACTGCTGCTTTGACCTCTTCTATTGAGAGCTTATTACTCATCATTTTGTTGTCAGAATCCGTAATCAGCTTAGGAATAGCTTTAAGCATTTCATTTTGGGCATGAAGGTCAGAAGCTTTTGTAGTGTTGAGTAGGGAGTTGTAAAAATTCGTTAGTACATTTGAGATTTGTATAGGATCCTCAACAATAAGTTGTATTGTATTGATGCTTCTTTTAAAATTAGTTGTATTGTGAAAGAATTTAGTGTTACTATCGCCCTCCTTAAGCCAAGATTCCCTGGATTTTTGCTTCCAGAAGATTTCTTCTTTGAGAAGGATATCATTGTATCTAGCCATCAACTCTTTTTCCTTATGGTAACTAAGATCGTTCATACCTTGTTCTATTACTATTTTGTTAAGGTCAGAGATTTCTTGTTCTACCTTGGTTTTCTCTTCAAATATGTCATTGAAGTGATTCTTATTCCATTCTAACGCTTTGTTTTTAATAGTTTTTAATTTAGCTGTTAAGCAGAACATTTTCGATCCTTTGACCGAGGTTTGTTTCCACCAATCCTCAAGAAGGATTATGAATTCCAGATTTTGGAACCACATAAATTCAAATTTAAACGGATTCCTCGAGGGTTTAGAATTTTCTGTTATGGTAAGCCTGACAGGGAAGTGATCCGATCCTGCTTCAGGAAGTATCTCCGCACTGACTATTTGATTAAAGTTTTCAAAATTAGTTCTAGTAAAGAATCTATCTAATTTTTTAGCTATGTAGCTGAAGCCCGCTCTTCTATTATTCCAAGTATAGATTCCATTAATAGTATTTATGCTTATTAGATGATTAACCTCAGCCCATTTGCCAAAGTCTTTATGAGATTGTGAAATATAATGAGAGCCTCCAAATTTTTCTTCTAGATTTAGGATAGCATTGAAATCTCCTCCAATGATGAAGGGATGTTCTCATTTTTCAATTAGAAGATTTTGTATTTCCATCCAAACTTTTCTTTTTTCCTCATTAGGGATTGGCCCATATATGTTGATCAGGTAAAATTTTAAATTGGATTCTAGGCTATTAATTGTTAATGTCATCCATCTATCATTAATGTGTGCGAGTTGGGCCATTACTTTACGGGGATCCCATAGGACTGCCAAACCACTAGAGAGGCCTACTGATGGGACATATTCTGACTTCCATATACCTAGTCTTTTACTAAACTTGTTAATTTCATCTTTATTAAGCTTAGTTTCTTGTAACATAATGATTTCGGAGTCAAAGTTTCTTAAATATCTTTTGATTAATCATTTTTTGTTAGGGGCATTTAGACCCCTAACATTCCAAGTAGTGACTTTCATTGTTCCTTGGGAAGGAACTTCCCCTTCCTTGTGTTCAAAATATCCGCTATCTTTTTTTGGTTACCTGCATTACCATCCAACGTTCTCAACTCAACAGCTGACTTCCTACCTCTTTTCTTATTGAGTTTATTAATATTGGGTGTACTTAAACTACCTCTATTTATGGCTATGCCTAATTCTTTGTTTTCATTAGTGATCTCGAAAAGGCCTTCTATTGCTTCTTTAACCAAAGTAGTTTCTCCATCAAACCTTATTATGGAATTAACCTGGTTGTTTGAGTTTTTTTGCTCATTTAAGGAACAATCTTGGGGTACATCTCTATCTATGATCTCCTTGCCATAAATTTCCACTATATCTACATCATTTCCTGTCAAATCCAGATTTAATGCTTCTAGCTCTAGAGGAATATAAACAGCTAGTTCCTTCCCATTAACATAGGTAGGCATATTTAAGTTTTCCTTATCATTTATATTTTTCTCTTTTGCGTTATGCCTGTCTATAGCTTCTTGACTGATTTTTTTATCTGATTGGTCTGAATTTTTGTCAGGGTTATCCAAAAGTGCAATTTCTGAAGCTTCCTTATCCGGGGAAGAGGGAAGGAGATGTTGATTCAGACTATTATTCTATTCCTTATTTTCTTCTAGGATGCATTCCCGAATTTGTTTAATTAGTATTTCCTTTTGGATTTTTTTAATAGTATTATTTTATATAATTGATTGAAATTAAAGGACTTGTTGTGGGTTTGAGTCCATTGTGTGATTATACTTAAAGATGTTTTATTTGTCATAATGGATGGTGAAATATTTTGGGGAAATTGTCTAAACTAGAGGCTTTAGGGAGTAATTGATATTATTAGTGTTTTGGTTAATGTTTTATCTGGAACTGTATTGGAGATTGTATATTTACGATTGCATATATGTTTCTAGCATACTTTTTGTTTATGATGGTTGGATTAGGGCCAGTGTGTGTGTCCCTAATGCCTTTTATAGATCAAGTTTTTTATTATATTATTATTTTGGAACCTATGAGGTTATCATTTGATTGTGAGCCTAAGGGAGGTTAAATAGGTGCATTTTAGGAGAGTGGTTTACAATAGGGGTCCAGGGCCCAAAGAGGCCAGTACTAGGGTAACCTATCATAAGTTATTTAATAAGTGATAAACTAATAATAAAACTTGGGGACAACATTAAATACAAGATTGATCATTGATGTCTCACCCATGCCTTGAGTGCTTGTATAGGCTAAGGATGGAAATGGGATGATACCTAGAGAGTAGGTATGACTAGAATTCCTCATCTTCATGAGAGGGTATTTTGGTTTTGCATGGGTCATGTTGAGGGTCCAAGGTCCAGAGTGGCCAGTCTAGGGTAACTCAACCTGATTAACGCTTGAGGGTTCAGGGTCTAGAGAGACCAGTCCTGGGTAACTCAAGTATTTTTCTATGTGATGATACTCCCATAGTATGTAGCCTAATTCTCCTCCATAGTTTCTACATTTGCCTCTAGTGGTGTGTCCTTATTATCTCATTATTACCTGGTGGTTTATTTTGTATTATTTAGTGTTTTGGTACGTGTTGGTTACTTAATGTTTATTTATCTTTAGTTGATGGCACCCTTGAGTTAGAAAGCCTTCAATACCTTTTCTCTAAGATGTTTTGATTGAGTTTGTTATCTGAGTGGGATTTATTGTTATCTCCTCAGCACAGTGGGAGTGGAAATTTGGTTCCATGAGGTCGTGTGGTAGTCTTATCTTTTACCATTTGAGATTATGACATTCCTATAGTGGTGCTGGAGGATGCTTGTTCCTGCTACCTTATTCCTATTCTTCATTGGAGGCTTGTTAGTTCCTATCTTTTGATGTTCATGATTATATCTTGTACCAGTGCTTCAGAGTTGTAGATATTGTATTATATTTTGTATTCGATTATTGTGACATACCCTATGACTTGTGTAGAGGATGTTGTATCATTGTGTATACCTTATGCTGTTGGATGTACTTATTATTCATAATAAGTTAATTGTAATTATTCTTAATCTAAATATTTATTTTGTTATATGTAATTCTACGTCATGGGAACCTCAAAAAATTGTTAACTATAATTGATTTGTGTATATGTACTTGCTTGTATCTCATGGTTGTATTGCTTCCACATTCTTATCATCATTGTTTGTAAACACTTAAGAAAAAAATTATTTTGTAAACATAGAGACATGTATTAGGTTAAATTCTCCTAGGTTCCCTGGTGGGGCATTACACATGTACTAATGGGACATATATAACTTAAATTGTAGCCAAAGTTAGCTTACATTACCCCTATCTTGGGGTCAAAGCATGTGCATAGGTAAGATTCAGTCGATGTGCCACCTTCTAGTGGGTAGGTGAGTTTTAAATACTTAAACATTTGTACATGTATTTATATGCACCTTTGTACATGTATGTGTATACAATATTTTAATATTCTTTTTACTCAAACTTTACATGATTATATATATTAATATTTAATTAGGTGTTGTACTAAATTTGCAAGGATCAGTTATACTAAATCCATCGAAGTAGAACACTGAGTCAGAGGGGTGCTTTGTTCATATGCATCACAATGACCTAGCTTAGGATTACATCCATTTCGACATACATTATTTACTTTTATATGTAGACTTTCATAGATCCATGTTTACACATGTTTGGACATCTTTGATGGTACTAGACCTATATATTTCATCATTATATGCTTGACATGCGTGTTTATGATTTGATAGTTATTTATACTATAGGCCTATACATCTATGATTCATGTGTTTATGCTTGACATGTCTCTCTATACATGCTTATTTATGTGTTGTTTATATTTGATATGATGTTCATAGATATATTATTAGATCTATGTTCATACACATGTTTATTTTTGTGTTTATCTAGATGTTTTACATGTGTCACTTATGATATGATTGACATGTGTGTATATGATGTTTTACATGTGTCTAATACATTTAGTGATATTTTACATTTGTTTACTTGTACATATATGTGATATTTATTTATATGTTTTACACGAATTTTATGATGATTGACATGTTTGTTTATGATGTTTATCAAATTATCATGTGTAACTTATATCTCTAGATTAGATCTATTTATATGTGTTTAAATATCTTTAGATTAGAATTGATACATCAATTAGTTAATTTCACATACTTTATGTCAAATAAGATCAATTTAATATACAATGTAAGGTCAATTAATAAATGTCAATTCATCAATATATAACCTATACATAAATTAAAGATAATTTAATGTTCAATATCAATTTTATGCACCCCTTTAAGATATACATAAACATAAATAATCTATCATCAACAAATAAACACATCTATATAGTATTTCATCAAAAAAGAACACATCTTTAATATACCTAACTGGATCAAGAAACCAATCAATGACATACATCATACATGAATCATAGTTGAATAAAAATATCATTAATAGTGATCTTGATAATCATCCAAACAATCACCACAAGTATACAATCCATGAATATGCCATCATAATCAAGTCCTAAACTATCGAAACATGATATTTATAGTCCATCACAATAATCAATGTCCTAAGAAGTTTTAACCATAGATATAAAAAAAGGAAACATGTCTAGACTTGGGTATTGCATTGTTATTCAGACTACTTCAATTGGTTCAGCCCACTCTTGGAGAACATGTAATATTTTTTCACGATCCTCACTATATAGTCTCTACTTATGACGTCCACATTGTGATTTACCTAGATGGAGAGAAAGAGTGTTGGATGTTTTTTTTAAAAGAAAAAGTGGACTGGCCACTATATATATATATATATATATATATATATATATATATATATATATATATATATATATATATATATATATATATATATATATATATATATATATATATATATATATATATATATATATATATATATATATATATATATATATATATATATATATATATATATATAAGTTGATTCAAAGCTCAATCAAGGATAGAACCAGTAAGAAAACCTGATATCCCAGCCATATACATATGAGAATTACAATCAAGATTTTATAACCACCAACTCATCATATCAAATAATAACCCAAAATAATTCTAGAGTTTGGGTGGATGCTAATTACAATGTAACTACTCAAAAATTGTCATGGATACATTACATAGATTGATAAAAAAAGCCATATTCTACCTCCATGTCATTGGGGCACCAAACTGCAACATCTGGCTGGGACCGAGGAGACCAATCTAAAGACTCTGCCAATTTGCCATGACTATGGTGACCAACCTATTTCACCACATTCCTGCTATCATCCAAGTCACCCCAACCAGGCGTGTTCACCTGTTGGGCATTATGAGTAGTAGGCCAATCGACCTCTTCCACAGAATGGTAATTTAAATCCAAGGCACCTGTCACATTCTTAGCCGACTGATCAGAAATGGAAGAGTGACCACCTAACCTTGATAGGGTATTAGGGTATTCAAACAAGTCCATTAGAGCATAGATTGTTTCTCTAATGCACATCACTAAATCATTCCCCAATATTGTGCAAGAAGTACCTAGGGCATGCACAAAATAGCAGTTACTCTACTTCTCCAATGTGTGTTTTATGCAGTCATACACCACCATGAAGTCATGGTTAGTAAGAAGGAGATGGCGGGAGAAGAGGTTGCCAACCAACGCATCACCGCACCAAAGATCATACTGTTGCATTGATTTTTTTAGTGCACTATCCTGCAAAAATGATGCTTTGACAACTTTGGCTGCAAGTATCTCCAGTAGATGGACTGATTGTAGAAGGTTCATAATGTTGGACAAGAAGATAGAAACAATTTGTGAGGGGAAGAAAAATATTTTGGTTTGTGGTGAAAGATTTTCCTCCCCAATCACAATTCGAATGGCTTTTCTAATTATCTTCGAATGGCATACAAACATAATCTCCAATGCTATGTCATCTACTTGTAGCAGCAAAACCTCCTCTAAAACACTCAAAAATAGGCGAATACGAAGATTTGTTGGAAGAATTTAGTAGTGAAATCTTTCGCAATGGACACACTTTTTGCAAATCTCCTTCTTGGACTCCATTTTAACTCTTTGTAAATTGATGCATTTGGTAATAAAAAGAGCGATTTGAAGATGCAGAGCATGTGAAGGTACATATTTGAGTTAATACCAAATCCTTGTCAATCTTACTTAATTAATACTGTACTTAATTACCAACTCTTTGAAATAACATCACACAAGATAACCCAAAGGTAGGCGTGTGAAATGTACCACAAAATTACCAATTGACCAGTGCATACCATTTGTTCGTACAAGAAAGGGAAATTTGAATTGGGAGGTAGTGCTCGTTCCATACTTGTCCGCATTATGAGAGCCGAGGTGATGTGTGATGTACTAATATATTTATAATCTCTGGCATGATAAAATTCCCCATCAATTGGTAATGACAACCCACATGAACTAGAAAATCCTTTATGCTACTGTCATCAACCCCATGCAATGTCACAGGGGTGATGACATGCTATTAGAAGGTTTCATATCGAACAAAAACACTCTTTGCATCTTGATATCTTTGCTAATGATTTCCTCTGGAGTGTGTGAATCTAATGCAAAACCATTGCATCCCAAATTGGCTAAGTGGTCAGCTAATGCATTACCTTCCCTTAATGTATGTGAAATATAAACCTTTGAGAAAGAATCTAGAAGGTTCCATATGTGCTGAAGAATATATGTAAGCTACCAAGTGTGAGATTGTCTTTATATGCAAGCATTAACTATGATCATTGAGTCTCCTTCAACCTATATGTATTGAAAACCACCTTGTTTGGTGAGGATAAGACCAACAAATAGAGCATGGGCCTCAGCCATGTTATTTGAGACTTGGGGAATTAGGGAGGATTTGATCGCCAACACTTTACCTTGGTGGTCTCTGATACAAATTCCTATGCCTAACTTTCCCAGATTACCTCGTGAGGATCCATCAAAATTGATCTTAACAGACCCTTGAGCGGGAGGAAGCCCGTGAACTAAAGCTCTATCATGTGATTTAGTTTTTGGATATTGGTGACACCAACCAATTGGTATATGAATACTCTTCCAATCTCACACAATAGCACTATCCCAAGAAGACATTACTAGATTGCATTTAATTTTATAGTGACTAGCATTTATCACTTCATATATTGTTCTTTCAAGACCTATAATAACATCTTCAATAGATGAGGGGTTGTGACAAAATATTCTCTTATTGCGTTCCCACCATATTGCCCAAACCACATGCATCAGGATACATTTCCATAGTCTAGAGAACAAGGAGTTAGAATATAACTCAGGTCATGATTAAAAAAGATCCCACAAATTATTAGGGAGAGGAGTGGAATATTGTAATTTTCCAAGTGCAAACAACCAATGTTGTTGTGAAAAAGAACAATTCAAGAATAAAGGGTCAGTATCTTCAATCTCTAAATCGCAAAGCAGACATTTGAAAAGTTGTGAGATATGAAATTTATGCAGCCTATCACTTGTTAGTGCCCTATTTTTTATTGCTATCCATACAAAACAACCTGCCTTAGGAAGGGTTACATGATTCCAATAGAAAGAGTAGGCACAGTAAGGGGCTGAGCTTGATACTTGTTGCTAAATGATTCTATAACCTTCTTTAATAGAATATTTTCCATTTTCCCCGGGAGCCCAAAACAACTTATCTGCTTTGCCTGACAAGTATATCACTTTATCTAAATTTGTTTTGGAAAATATTATTCTATCTTAAATAGAGATATGCAAGTCACTTGGATCTTTCCAAATTAATTGTCTAGAGAATAGACTAATTGCTAAGACATAATCTACCAAGTTCTTACCCCAATTACTTTCTAAAGAGGAGACAATGTCCTCAATTGCTTCTAATTTAAATAATGGGGTGCACCATTCCATGAATCATGCCAAAACTTAACTTGTTCGCCATTATTTACTTCCCAAGATATGAACTTGACAACTATCTCTCTTGAAGACATCATAAAGTCCCAAATTACCAAACCTTTAGGGGGGTCTAAGGTAGATAAAACTCTTGTAAGACAATTACTATCAAGGTACTTTTGCTGCATGATTTGGCACCATAAATTTTGTGGTTTGTTATAAAATTGCCAAACTAGCTTTCCCCAAAATGCTTTATTATGTTTTGACATATCATGAGCTCCAGCCCCCCCCAAGGCTTTGATTTGTGCCATGCATTGTAAGGAGATAAGTGGGATTTTCTTCTCCCCATTCATATTAGCAGTCCATAAAAAATATCTCAATAACTTTTGAATTGTATGGATCACTGATGAAGGATCCTTGAGCATTGACATATAATAATTTGGAATAGCTGATAGCACTATTTTAATAAGAAGTATTATGCCTGCTAGTGAGAGCCACTTTGCTTTCCAAGCCACTATCCTTGATTTAATTCTTTATATGATAGGCGACTAGTAGCTTGTCTTATTTGCCCCAATGAAAAAAGGAATGCCAAGGTACATGGAGGGGAGGGAATCTACTGAAAAGCCCAATATATTTATGATCATATTGGAGATAATCTGATTGGTATTGAACAAGTAGACCTTTGATTTGTGATTGTTCATTTTCTGACATGAGGCTGAAGTGTACAAATCCAGAGTATGCTTGATTTGTTTAGCTTCTGAGATATTGGATGAACCAAAAAGCAATGTGTCATCTACAAATAATGAATGGGTGACTAAAATTTAAGACCCCCTATTTTAACTCCTTGCTAGCAACCTAACGCTTGTTTGTTAATGATTTGTCTGCTAAAAGTTTCAGCCATAAGAATGAATAAAGCTGGTGAATAAGGGTCCCCTTAATGGACCCCTTGGGTGGATGAGAAGAATTCAACTGGCACCCCATTGATTAGAACTGAAAACCATGCTCCAATTATACAATCTCTAACCCATTTACACCAACTTTTTGTAAAACCAAACTTCTGAAGAACTTTGAACAAGAAATCCCAACATAGTTTATCATATGCCTTCATCATAGCCAATTTAATGATAAAGTTAGCTATGTTATCACTATTTATAAAATGTAATGCTTCATGAGCCACTAAATCCCTTTCCATTGTTTTCTTGCTCAGAACAAAACCACCTTGTTCTTGGGATACAAGTTTTGGAATCAAATACTGCATTCTCAAATATATTGCCTTTGAAATGATCTTGTAGATTGTGTTACAGAATGAAATTGGGTGAAATTCTACAAAATTTTTGGGTGACTTGAATTTAGGAATGATGGCTATGTTGGTAGTATTGAATATTTTTAGCATGATTTTACTTTTTCAGGATTCTTCAATAACACCCAATAGGTCCCATCCAATAAAATCCCAATAGGCTTGAAAAAATAATGTTGTGAATCCATCTAGACCAGGTGCTTTATCCAGAGGTAGAGAAAAAAATACTCTTCTAAGTTCTTGAATTGTGAAAGGGGCCATTAAATTCATGTTATCAGAGTCGGTAACTAATGTAGGAATAGCGTCCAGGAGTTTGATTGTGGGGATATCAATTGATATTGGGTGGCTAGATGGAGTAAGAAAATTGGAAAAAAACCTTACCCCTTCTTCCTGAATTTCATGGGCATTAGTTATTAGATCACCAGTATTTGCATTTTTTATGGAGGATATTTGATTTGCATCTCTCTTCTGTTTAGCTGAAGCATGGAAGTACTTTGTATTCTTATCACCCTCTCTTAACCATAACTCCCTGGATTTTTGCCACCAATATACCACTTCTCTAGAGCATAATTCTTCCCACTCTGACTATAATGTTTTCTAAAAAGCGTAAGAGTCATTATCCATGCCTGATTTAATGATCTTAGCATATATGTCCCCCAGTTTTTTCTTAACATTTTCTTTTTCTTTAAAAATATTTTTGAACACTACTTCATTCCATTTCTTAATGTGCTTCTTGGTATTATTCATTTTGTAAGTAAATTGGTGCATTTTAGATCCATTGCAATGCAGAGTACTAATCCATCATTGCCTAATTAGAGGGATGAAGTTTGGGTGGTGAAGCCACATCCTTTCAAATTTAAAAGATGATTTGTGCTAAGATCCTTGATTGAACGATGGGAAGCCAACTTGTAGAGAAATGGGAAAGTGGTTCAAACCTAGTCTAGGCAAAATATCTGACTGAAAGATGGCATTGGATAGCTTCCAATCTTGAGAAATAAGGAATCTATCCAATCTTACTGCAATCTGAGAAAAGTTAATCCTCTTATTAGTCCATGTAAATGTTCCTCCAATAGGCTCAATATCCATTAGATTATTGTCTTCTACAAAATCTGCAAAGTCTTGGATAGTTTTTAATGGAGGATAAATACCCCCATGTTTTTTGATAACTTAAGGATAGCATTGAAATCCCCACCCAAGATTATGCATTGATCATTTTGGAGCTGAATGACGCGGGTCACATTTCTCCATAATCTTTGTTTGTCATGTGTTGATGTTGGACCACACACATTGATCAATATAAAAGATATGTTAGAGATGGTCATCTTAAGAAGTTGCCAACTATCATTCTGATTTAAAATTTGGCCTTGCAATTTTTTGGGGTCCCATAAGACAACAATTCCCCTTGAGGCACCAATCCCCTCTGTGTGGACTGATTTCCAGTTTTCCCATTTACCTATTGTTTTATCAAAGGTTTGCTGTGACATCTTGGTTTCTTGAAGTAAAAAATGTCTTCCTTCATTTAATCCAGCTCTTGCTTGATTCTACCTCTTTTGTCAGAGGCATTTAAGCCTCTGAAATTCCATGATGTAATCTTCATTGCTAACAAGGAGAACCCTTGGTTCTCCTCATCAATCTCTTAGAATGTGTAAATTTACCATCCAATGTTGATTTTATACCTGCATCAATTTCTTCTTTAGTTTTTATACCCTTAGGTTTTCTCCCTCTCTTCTTAGGCGTAGGCTTACTTAGAGTAGTTTTGCTAGTAGTCTGCTAATAGATAGCATAATATTATGATCATAAAATTTCATTTGGGGAATTTTCTTAAATTTTTGTGTTTCCTTTTGATCATTTTGGTCAGCATCCTCTTGAAATCTTTCTACTTCGGACTCCCCATCACTATTATTGGTTGCCCAATCCCTGAACTGAGCACTATTCTTAGTAAAGGTAGGCTCATTATTTGCTTCAATCCTACATATCTGATAGTACTGATCCATGAGAGAGGAATTGATGGAATTATGGTTAGTCTTAATCTCCTCTTATAGGTGTTGGTTAAGATCTGGATTTACCCTGGCACCCCTATGAATCTCTTGTAAAGACTCATCCCAATCTATCATCCTTCTATTTGTTATTTTTGAATCCTCAACCTCTTGCAGACCAAAGGGGCATTCCCTATTAGTAAATTGATTTTGGGTTATAGATTGTTGTTCTAAGCCAACATATGTTTGAATGGCTTGGTCCTCTTCAATAAATAGTTCCTCCTCTTCTACAATTTCATAAATTAGTTTAGTGGCTAACTCTGAAATCATTTGTTCTGATAGCTTACGAGTTTTCATATCATTCATTTCCCTTGAACTGGGTATCTCATGTGAGCTTGTCATGGTAATTGGTTAATTTTGGAACATCAATTGTTTCACAATGTTATCTATCTCATGAGGGGACGTAACTGGCTGCTCCCACATAAAATAACCTTGTACTGCATTAGGGACCTGAGTCTTACTATTTTCACATTGCACAATTTTGAACAAGTTTCTTAATATGTAGAAGAAAAAATTGAACATGTTATAGCAGTGGAATACAGTCTTAAGGTCTATCATTTGAGTGTTTGTAGCCACAAGGATCAAGTCTTTGTTAGAGCTTTGATCCATAGTATGGAAGGTCTCTATTAATGAACATTCTAAAGGAATCAAACAATGATCCTCACACACAAATGCCTATAATTGAACCATCTTTTTGCATTGGATGTTAAAGTGTCCTAGTTTATGTTGATATTTATGAATAGTGACTTCATCTTGCAGAACAATGCTTTGGTTTAGGACACCCCATTTTGACTTGATCTTGATCAACCTTGGTAGAACCTTTGTGGAATTAGTAAGGACACAAACTCTGACATCACAATGAGGGAAATCGAAGGGGATGTGATCATGTTTGACAAAAATACCAACCTTATTAGTAAAAATTTCCACAATCTTTGGGTCTCTGTACTCTAAAGGTAGCAAGGGTAGGGATATCCATGATGATCTACAACTGATTGAATATCTGGATGAACTTGAGAAACAATTATTAGAGATCACCTAGCTACTAAAGTGATATGTAAGATGATTAAATCAGTCAATATGTTGTCATTGATGTCAACTAGTTTTGACAATACTTATCATGTTAGTTACAAACATTTGAACATCTGTTGAAGGAAGAAAAGATGAAGAACTAAAATATCTACATAAGGAAAAGATGGATATGACAGATAAGGATAAGGTAAACATTGGTTAACTTATTGATGAGTCTATGGCTTTATATTGTTGACTTGCACATGTTAAATTGATCTATTATGAAGAAGAGATTTAAATTTTAACAAGTCAATGTGGTCGGTAATTGAAGAATTTTGTATACACTGAGCCAGTGCAGTGTATACCAAGTGACAGTAATAAGCGAGTTAGTTATCACCGATGCATTTAAGTAATAATCAAGTATGGATGAAAACATTAAATGCTAAGAACAACTGACAAAAATTGATGAGCTGGATATTGTTATGATTTCGAGGTTAATGATGAAGTTAGTTATGAGATCCACAACTGACATAATTCGGAGATGATCTAAAGGATGAGATTGAAACGTGTTAAAGACACATTTTCTGAGGAAGGTTTAAGTGGCAAAATAGACGAAGGAGATTAAGAGGAAAAATATGATGGCTGATATGAAAATGGTTTACTTGTCTATATAAGAGATATGAGTTTCATTGTTGAAACATGCTAGACAAAAGGAGACTGTAGAGATTTTGCATGAAGATTGTATTCATGCATACTTGATCAAACTAGTTACAGAAAGAACTGAGCTGTAGACATACTAAGCATCAAAGAACTATTTACTGAGTGAAAGGTTGGCTCTTTACTGAGATCGCTTCATAAGAGTGAATTATTTTGGGTTACTGGTCCCATGTGGTTTTTCCCTTAGCAGGGTTTCCACATTAAATCATTGTGTGATTTGTTATGATTGTTTTTCTATCATACTTTACATACTGCATAGTTGATTTATCTAATAATCACAGTTTGGATAATTACTAGTATTCAGTAAAGTGAATAGATAGATTGATATTTTATGTTACTGAGCTGCATAAATTGTTGAAATTATTTTGTAACGTACATTTGGGAGTTTGGGACTATAGGATAACTAATCCAACTGATTCACCCCCCTCTTAGTTATTTTAACAATTCATTATGGGAAAAAGGCACATGCTTCCTTATCAGGTTTACAGTTGGGAGTCCATATCCTAGTGAACAATCCCGAGCCTTTACAAAACCATCGTTTGTTTTTGTGTATAACATCCCTCTTTTCAACATACTCAAACAATGCAACAAAAAACCCCAAGTTTGATTCCAACCAAAATATATCTTTTAACCCATCCCAAGACTCAAATGCCCATGGCTCAATATCTGCAAATAACATAGCATTGTTTGAGAACTTACCAATTAGAGTTGATCATCAAAGATTTCCTACGTGGCCCTGCAACATGTGCTATGGGAGGGTAATATTAATCATGTTCTAAGAGTCCTACTTTGATGAAACATTGACCAATTTATGATTTCCTTGACCTTGCTTAGTTTGATGAAGCTTTGGTTGCCAGATTTGTGTAACTTTACTTGGGTTGAAGGGTGCTCTATTTAAGAATTTTGGTAGATTCTTACCCATGTAAGCCCCCTTTTTATTGTGATTATCTTTGTTGAGGTCTTGGTCATCCTCCACATAGCGGTTAGAAAACTTGATTTGCACCGGGGATCAAGGAGGAGTACTCTCACATATGTCAAATATCAGCTACTTATTCATAAATCTAGAGTTGCCTCTCTTACCATGATACCTAGATTGTTTCGGTTGCTTCCTGAGAGGTTGACATTGGTTCAATGAGATTTCCCGTCCAAATCTTGGTTCAAATTTTTTCTTGTTTGCCATTTTTTTTTTATGATCTTTCATGGGTCTGGGTCTCATGGTTGTGTATCTAGAAGATTCTCCCTACTCAAGGTATGATGAACCATGAAAGGTAGTATGGGTTTTCTTCATATTTGGCTGATCCCTTTTTGGTTGAGAAATGTTTTGATATTGAAACCTATGGTTGAGAAAGAAGGGCTTCACTGGTTGAACATAAGCTTTTCCACTAAAAATGCTAGGACCTTCATAACAACCATTGAGATTTAGATTGTTTCAAGTAGTATTGGTAGCATTTTTTTCTACAAACGAATATCTCTGAAACCCATTATTCTGATTTCCTAGAATGCGGTCTCTGGCTGGTTGAACAATTGGAGGGCCACAAAAAATCTTTACAAAATATGAGAAAGAATGGAAACCCAAAGGGTTTCAACCTTCACGGTAGGCACCATAACACCTTTTTCCATTATCTCCCAGCAACTGGCTACCAGGTCCTACCCGATTTTGCTCATGATCTACTTGGGGTCTCACCTGTGTTGTCTACCCTATTCTTGCTCCCACACCCTCTCTAACATGCGCTATCATTAAAGAGTGTTGGATATTACTAGGTGTCTATATTGATATACCCTATTGTTAGGTTGATAATCAATAAATTTAATCCCATGTTGGACTATTTTGATTTTCTTGAAATATGTTCCTTGCAAAATAACTGAACATGCACCAGAAATTTTAACAACATTCAAAACCTTTTACAATCATTGATATATATATATATATATATATATATATATATATATATATATATATATATATATATATATATATATATATATATATATATATATATATATATATATATATATATATATATATATATATATATATATATATATATATATATATATATATATATATATATATATATATATATATATATATATATATATATATATATATATATAAAATTTTTTTCAAATAAATTCAAGATCAAAAGCATCAAACCTGTGGGAAATAACATTTTATTTCTTTCTTTAGGGTCAATTAACTTCATCCTCTCGTTAGTGCAATGCAATAAATAGTAACTGAATCCTATATTTCTAGGCTTCACGATCACTGAAAAGACATCTCATGCACACAAAAATTATACTTGTGAAAAATAACACTTACATGTAAATTTAAATACTTACAAAAAATATATACATGTAAATTTAAATACTTACCAATTTTAACCAATCCTAAAATATGATCATAATTAGTAGAAATAATGGGAATGTCATCAAAGTTTTCATCTCTTCTTCATCGACTATATCAATAACAAGTGGCACCAAATTCCATGCACCTACGTATCCACATTCTTGATTGTTGCATTCATCATAGTTTTCAGCAATGTAGTAATAATACAAACATGCGTAGTCCCTAGTGTACATCTAATTGCGATTATTTTTACTCATGAATGAATGCAAAGATCATGTCTTCTCTACCCTCTTGCAACCATGCATAGTTCTTATATCCACACCTAAACATATATAACATTAAAAAAAAATGACAAAATAAACAAGAATATCACATGTACTTAGACGTGCATACCTTTTATCTCCAAAAATACTCTATGTGGTACCACATGATTTATTCTTGATGATGTACCTATTGAAATATTGTTGAGCATGTCAGAGTTTTGGATTTGGGTGTTTTGACATTAATGTTTTTTAATTGATGTCAACATACTTGTTGTTGTCTCAAATAGTGTGTTTAGGACATTCAGTAAGGGGGATTTTAGTTGTTCACATGCTATGCTAAAGATATTGAGATGTGATGGTGAGGTATTGTTCTAATATGTCTATAGATCATCTATAGAGGTTCATATAAGTTTTTAAAATAGTTTGAGTAAGATATGATCGAGTTTCTGGTTACTGGTGTCACAGTGTCCTTGTGAATAGTGGATGAGTATTTGGTTCGGTATGACTTGGATTTGATGTTTCAGAGATTGTGAAGCTAGCGATTACATATTTTATTATCATTGTATTCACAATTGGTGTTGTTCATGATTCAAAGTATAAGTTATCTTTTGTTATGTCTGAGTTCGATATCTTAGTATTCCTATTGATAAGAGATAAAGATGATTTTGGATTTCATGTTGGAGATGATGTGAAGGTTTTGGATGGTATTCATGTTTCTTTTTGGTGTTTTTGGATTGTGTGATGATCATGTTATTAGTTTGTATTGGTTGAGATGATCGAATTTTCTACTTTGGTAGCATTGTTGGTGTTTCTTCATTTAGGTCCTAGCTAAGTTGATGAGCTAACATTTTGTGATTCTTGATGTTGCTTCAGTAGCACTTGTGTGTGTTTGACGTTGAATATTTGGGTCCTATCTAAGTGTTAGCTGAATTGATTTGGATCACATTGGAGATTGAGCATAATGTTTATATCTTTTATTGTATTAGGTCTTAGTCGACCTAATGATTGATTATTCTTTGTAATTGGTATAAATGAGAGATCATTTGTAATTGAGAGCATGTATGAAAGAGAGAGGATTGTATATATGTATGTTCTACACTTAAGGAAGAGTTTGTACTTCATTGGAACTATATTGGCATAGGAGATTTTATTTGTCATTTTGGTTGTAAAGAATTATATGTCCACCCTATTTTAATTGAAGATAGATTGATGAGTCCTACTGAGGGGCATATATGATATTGTATTATGATAAATGAGCCTGTAGATTGAGTTATAAGCCTATGGTTTCAAGTGAATCCTTTGTTCTCTATTTTTATCTTAACCACATAGTAATTTTAACATAGTACACTCATCTAGTGGGTTTGACTCCAACCGGGGTTTTCCCTTAATTGGGTTTCCTTGAGAACAAATCTTTGTGTTATGTGCTTTGTGTTGTAGATTTTGCATTATTGTTTATCTTTTAGATCTAAGTGGCTAAAGTGAAATTAAAGTAATTAGGCACACACAAATTATTCACCCCCCCTATCAATTGTGCTTGCCTCCTTTTCAGACTAACAATTGGTATCAGAGCTAAGTCCTTTATGAAGAAGCTTGACCTCTTGAAGGAGATTTGTCATGGCAAGTTTAAGAAGAGAGATTCTAAAGTTTGATGGAAATAAATACCTAATTTGGAAGGATCAGATGACTACCTATCTGATATGCATTGGAATATGAGATGAATACTATCACATCACTAAGAAGCCTTATAATATTATGAATGAACTAACAAATGCTACTACAGATGAAAAGAAGAAATTTAAAGAGAATACGTTAGCAAGAGAGGCACTAATTAATGCCTTATCATATTTAGAATATTCACACATTCATGGATTAAGGACTGCACATGAGGTATGGACAAAATTAGAAACTATTTATGAAGGTAATACCTATGTTAAGTAAGCTAAGTTGTAGGGACTAAAATATGTTAGTCCTAAGATCATATTACTAAGAGGGGGGGTGAATTAGTAATCTACCAATTATGCTACTTTTTGACCTCTTAAACTTTACCACAACATTCACAAGATTATCTTTAATAAAAAAAAATGAAAAACATAATCATAAGCACATTCACATAATAATGAAACACTTGACACAAAGATTTATCTCATGGAAACCCAAATCAGAAAAAAAAAAATCACGGTGGGGATTAGAACCCACTAAATGATGTACTCTTATGAAGTACACCCTGTGAGGAGCTTAACCATGTTAGAAGTTTATAAAAGTATTGTTAGGTGATACCTGGTTAAGGGATTTACCTTAGACCTGTTAGAACGTTTTCTCTATTAAGAGTATCCTTGTTAGAGGACTTCAAACACAAGCTAATGTGCCACCTTGTTAGAGAATTTATAATAGGGACCTGTTAAGATCCACCCAATTAAGGGATTTTGACTGGTGTAACTATTAGGGAATGATAGAGAAAATAATCTGTAAAATAGCACTATCTCTTCTTGGTCAGATCAACTGAAGCACAAAATCTCTTCATAACACAATTAATGTTCTCCTGTCTTGATCAAAACTCACACTTTACACCGCACTTCCCCAACACATGATCAAGCTATAAAAACTTTCAACTTCATCACATAAATACTATTCACCAAGTCCTAAAGTCTTCCACCACCTTAAGCAAGCTCTAAAATTTAATTTCTAAAATCTCGCTCAAATTCAACATGCCACAAAACAAAATTAAATGTAAAAAATGATTTTCCAAGACCGCATTGTCTAATACAATAATTTACATAGAAATTTGTGTCATGAGGTCAAACACATTTTGACCAAATACTTTCTTCCTCAAGAATCTTCTCCACACACTAACATTAAACAATATGATGCTAGATCATTACCTCCAATCTTTAAGACACGTCACCATATCATGACTGACTGAACTGAATTCACTACAACCTCTACACCAATAATAGATCAAAGATTCATCAACTGTACCTTAAGAACACAAACACTCCAACCTATAATAACTTTAACTCTATTCATCGGTCATCTATCCTTTACACCGGTCACTCAAATTAGTTTTGATTATAACCATAGCTTCTACACACTATTTTACACTGTATCCTATAACTGTACTACTTGAGACACAACAAATATTTGACAAACCAATCAAATCACCTATTGCCTGCCATTAATTATTCTAGTAATTGCACTATCAACCTTCATCCGATCATAACTTTCTTACAGGTCTACATCAATAGTAGTGGTCATGCATTTGATATTAAAAGACATCCCCAAGTCTCTCATAAGAATCTCTACAACTGAAACTTACCACAACACCTTGATCATCATACTTATTCTTAGCAACATACTAGGAATAGTAGGTCGATACTTGACATCAATGACAATCCAATAACTGATCATCATGCAATCAATTCTATATCATTACATCTCCAGAAGTCACTTACCATCACTACATTAGTTATGCCAAAAATCTCCCCCTTTGGCATTGATGGAAAAACTCTCTCCAACATTTGCTTCCTCTCTCCAACATGATAAATTATGCAACACTAGGAATAGAAAAATGTTCCCACTTCTATCTTTCACCTATTCTGTAACTACTTCGCCTTTCACTTAACTTTTCTCTTTTGCATTCTGCATTTTCTTTACTTTATCTCTTATTGTATTGACTCTACCTAAATTATTCTCCTTACTTTCTCTCCCCCTTTGAAAATAATGCCAATGGTATCGAACACATTTGATGTCTGTTTGGTGAACTTGATGAATCAAAACACATTACTTCATAGACTTATCCCCCTAAGGATTATCCCCATAACATCAATCCAAACATAAAGATATTCACTGGATACACTTGGATTGATGCAAGTGCATCTTCTTTCAATTCAAGTTAGATAGGGGAATGAACCCTAACTTACCTCTTTGATACTCAAATGTATCCATAGGTAATGGCTTAGTGAAAATATCAGCAACATGCTCCTTTGTTGGCACAAACTCCAACCTTACTTCTTTTTCATGTACCTATTCTCTAAGAAAAATATATTTGATAGCTATATGTTTGGTCTTAGAGTGAATCACCAAGTTTTTATATATGTTAATGGCACTTGTATTGTCACAATATATAACCACTGGTTTAGTTACCTTCACCTAAATTCCTTCTAGAATCTACTTAATCTACTCCACTTGTGTATAGTTAACTGCAACAACAACATATTTAGCTTCAGTTATTGATTGAGATAAATAGTTATGCTTCTTGTTTGTCCAAGATACAAGCCCATTACCAAGAAAGAATGCACATCCACTTATTCTCTTCTGATCATCAACATTTCATTCCCAATCAACATCAATAAACACACCCAAAGAGAAATCATATTTATGTCCATACTAGATACCATAGTCTTTAATCCCTTTAAGATATCAGAATATCTTCTTCACCACAATCAAATGTGATTCCTTAGGATTAGAAGAAAATCTAGCCACTAATCCAATTGCCTGTGCAATGTCCAATCTACTTTGCACCACATACTATAGCTTACTGATCATGGACCTATAAAGAGTCTCATCCACCTCTTTAGAATCATATTCTTTTGATAGTTTGCAACCGGTTACCATAGGGGTACCAACTACTTTTGAGTCTTCTAACCCAAATGTCTTTAGTATTTCCCTTACATACTTGGACTGGCTGGTGTAGATACCATCTTTCAAATGTTGAACCTGCAATCCAAAAAAGAATTTAATCTCACCAATCATAGACATCTTAAATTCTTTCCTCATTTCATCTACAAATGATCTAATAATCTCTTCATTTCCACCAAAAATTATATCATTTACAAATATCTCTACACTCAGTAACATGTCATCTTTCTTAATCTTCAAATATAAATTACTATTGTCACTTGTCCTTATGAAACCAATATGAGTCAAATATGAGTGCAATCTCTCATACCATGCCCTAGGTGCTTATTTCAACCCATATAAAGCTTTATGTAATTTATACACCATGTTCTTACCTTCTAAATTAGAAAATCCTTTAGGTTGTTTAATGTATACCTCTTCTTCTAATACACCTATAAGAAAAGATGACTTAACATCCATTTTATATACCTTGAATTCTTTGTAGGAAACATATGAAAGTAATATCCTTACACCTTCAAGTTTGGCCACAGGTGCCAATATTTCACCATAGTGTAGGACTTCCTCCTGTGTGTATCCTTTGCACACTAATCTTGCCTTGTTTCTTACCACTTCACCTTTCTCATTCATCGTATTCCTGAAAATCCACTTCGTGCTGATTACATTCTTGTCCACCGGTTTGGATAATAATGTCCAGGTTTTATTCTTCTCAATCCACTCCAATTATTCTTCCATATATTTCACCCAATCATCATCTTTCAATGCATCTTTCATGGTTTTAGGCTCAAGTTCAGATAGAAAACATGTACTTTTTCTTGCATTTCTTCTTGTTAGAACACTAACATTTATGTCAATAATAATTTGATCAGGGGAATGATTCAGTTTCACATACCTTAGTAATAATGGTTCAATTCTAGGAGTATCTTCAATCGCTTGTATCAGTTTTTGTTCATTTACCTATCCCTCCATTGATTCTGCCTCTATCGATTCTGCTATAGTGTCCTACTCCACTAGTTGTACATATACAAACCCATGATAGTCTTCAGATTCCTTCTTGTTGGATTCATCATTTTGGTCATAAAATTCATCTACTCTTACATTAGCTCTTTCCACTATCTTATTTTTTCTCTTGTTCAAGAACTTGTAGGCTTTTCTCTTTGTGGAATATCCTAATAATATTCCCTCATCACTTATTGGGTCTAACTTTCATGAATTTTCATCTCTTTTAATGTAACATCTACTTCCAAAAGCTTTGAAATAACCTACACTAGGAGATCGACCATGCCACAACACACGAGGAGTTTTGTTTGTACCTTTCTTCAATTGAACTCTATTCAATGTGTAAATAACAGTGCTTACTGCTTCTCTCCAAAATGTCTATGCAACACCTTTCTGAATCATTAATGTCCTGGCACAATCAATGATAGACCTATTTCTTCTTTAAGCAATACCATTTTGTTGAGGTGTCATATGAGCTAACATCTACCTTTTGATTTCTTGTTCCTCACAATATGAATCAAACTCATGTGAAGTAAACTCACCTCCTCTATTAGATCTGAGACATTTCAGGGTCTTACCGATCTCCTTCTCCACTATGTCTTTGTAGATCTTAAACATGTGAAAAGCTTCTCATTTTTATTTTAGAATCACAACCCACATCATTCTAGAATAATCATCAAAAAGAAACATGAAATATCTATCACCATAGTAACTCTGAGTTCTCATTGTACCACATAGATTCGTATGAATCAGATCCAAAATACTTTCAGAAGAGTAATTCTTACTGATAAAACTAGAACTAGTTAACTTCCCAAGATGATATTCTTTACACATTACATTGTCTGACTTTACTAGGTTAGGCAAACCCCTTACTATCTTCATCTTACTAACTTTTACCAAGTTATCAAAATTTACATGAAAAAACCTTTTATGCTATAACCAACAATCTTCTACCTTATAAATTAGACAACTCTTAATATTAGAACTTAGATGAAACAAGTTACCTTTAGTTTATTCACCAGTATCAATCAATTCTCTTGATTTCCTAATGATCCTACATATACCTTCATTGAACTCCAATCTACATCCTTTTTTATTCAACTGAGAAACACTTAACAAGTTGTATTTCAAACCATTAACCCAGTAAACATCATCACAATTTATGTTATCATTTAAAGAAATAGATCCTTTACCTTTTACCATACAAGGAGCATCATTACCAAATCTTATCGAACCACCACAATGTTAGGAATAGCAAATAGAAATTTAATAGTTACATGAAAATATAATCAATAATGCAAAGGGATAAAGCACACATGGGTATCTAACAAGAAGACACAAAGATTTAACGTGGTTCACCCAATCTTGGGCTACATCCACCAAACAAAGAGTCTAATCTTATTATCTAATAATTCCTTCCTATTACAATCTGCAATCCCTTGCAACTCAATGCCATTGAAAGAAGCTATGAAATTATCATATATTGAGAAAACCCTAACCCTAAGCCATTAGAAAAAGACTTATGTTGGTTAACAAGTTAACCCTAAAAAAGACTTGATGAATCAACCTAGGGAAAAACTTGACAAGTTAACCCCCCCCCAAAAAAATAAAAATAAAAATTTGGGTCGTTACCCCAAACCCCACGATAAATGAAAAGTGTACAGTACTTGCCTGATTAGTCACCACAAACCAACAATCTCCCACTTGGGGACTAATAAGGCTCCACATTAAGAAACCTCCCACCTGGAGATTGATCCTATAGCAACATCGCTGCTCGGCTAATTAAATGTCTTAGAAACTTAGAACATAACATTCATTCATTCAAGATTGGACATCTTAACCAACAACTAATTGACTCGTTTAGCTGATTTATAGTATCAACCAAGGACATAAACTTGAGATAGTATCTGCAAGGTATATGCTCCAAACTATCTTAATTGCCACATATCTAAACTATTGAATTTAAAATACTTGAAAGCTTGATAGGTTAAACTAGAAAAAAGAGACAAGTTTATTCTACTGGAAGAAATAATCATAGATAGGTACTTCTATATTTGCCTTTGCTAGGAATAGCCCGTTAATTCAGTTACCAACGGCTATAGGAACAACATAGTTCTTTCTAATTCTAAGAAATCATGAAATAGATCCTAACCAATAATGGGAGTCACTCACCAAGTGGGCCCCCTTGGATGAGTGAATAGGACACAATCAAGATAAAAAGTTGGAACTTGTAAAGTGCATTCTTTTTTAGCATTTGAAAGGTACACTTGAAGTAAAATAGAACTGAACTCTATTTGTTGTTACAAGATTACAATAACTTTCCTAGCTCGAATCTCTTTTGAAAGTTAAGTCAATAAATTACTTATAAGAAAACACTGAAAAATAACTCCTATAACTACAATCACTCCAACAATGATGATCGATAAGATTCATAATGTCATACAACATAATTAACAACTTTTGAGAATAAGTCTTCCATAGATATAATAGGTAGTGCTTCTAAATCTGCACTTAGGTATGATGGCAATTGTTTGACCACTCCAAGGAAGAGTGATGCACAGTTATGTCTTGATTGCTTCAGCTGTAGAGTTGATCTTGTCAATTCCACCACACTACTCAATGAATACACCATTGACTTATTCTTGCATGGAGTTAGTAACACATGTCAAACTCAAAACATATATTTGCATCATTAAATCATAAAAGGCATTATCTCATTAACTTACTCTTGCATGATATGTGGCTTCAGGAATCCTAACCCAAAACAACTTAGGAGAGATGAAAATTAAATAACACACATGTATATTTACTAATTCATCTATCATATTATATCCATAAGTTCCAACTTATACCACATATCCTCCTAATCCATAAAGTATTTAAAGTATTGTTCATGCACTTACACATATAAAAGTTATACATATAATATCATCAAAGTATACATAAAACCATATAAAAACACCCTACTGAACTATAGAAAAAACATCATAAAATATGTCATTAATTTGGCCCATCATTCCCCCCAGCTTAAGGTATTTTTGGTTTGCCTACAAGCATGAAGTTTTTGATCCTGGCCTTCATTCGCAAGTGATCTGCAATCTGCTATCCAAATGCTCCCTCCTTATAATTCAGGTATCCCTTGTCCACTTCTAACTTGTTCCACCTACTCACCTCAACTGCCATGTCATGATCATCTGCATCTTTGGTCATTCCTAACAAAGTGTGCATAAGAATTGGTGGCTGAAATTTTAAGTGAAACTAGTAACTAGTTTTGGTTCTGCCTAGCATAATATACTAAGGAGCTCTGTGACTTGCCAAGGTTAAATTTTGTGGTGAATGGGTCTCTTTAGCCCTTAATTCTTCAGGAATCCTGGCCCATTTATGGGTGTTGGCTATAATGGCTGCAAGGATCTCTATGGTAGTAAATTCTTCATAATCTTTAAAATCCCTTTCCCTTAAGGGATAAATTTTCTATTTCCCATTGTCAGTCAATGTAACCTTTACCCAATCATAGAATGTTCTGCTAGCCTCCTTAGTCTTGGGTCTAACATAGAGTGATATTTCCATCTCATCACCCTTGTATGGTCTAGCTTGGTGCTCCCTATTGATTTCATTTTGTACCCAAGACATAAAGGCCCAGAGTTGGATATCTCCCACATACATGAGTGAGTTCCAATAAATGTCATTAGGGACTGCTAGGTTGTGTAGGTATAATTAACATAATAGATTCTTAATGTGCATTGGAGAGGAATGAAATGCATCATAAAATTCATGTGGTGTAGCAATAGAAGGACTAAGTCCTTGGACTATTCTAGTCAATTAAAAGTTCAGAAATTATTCTTTTAGGAACAATGCATATACCTATGAGGGTGACCTGCACTTCATTAATTTGGAACAAATTCTGTAATTTGTGTGAATTTCTCCTCCAATACCATAATTTTATCCTATTGCTTCTCAATTTGATGAGCTTTCTCATCAATAACCTATTTCAACCTTTTCTTCTCCAATTGCCATTGTGCTCTTTCTAACAACATCTATTGATACAAACTCAACCCAACTGTTAATGGAGTAGATAGGTTTGGAGGTGACATTGGACCTTTATTATTAATGTCAGTCCATCCTAGGGTTAAATTAGGAATTCCTTTTTCCTTGTTACCTATAAAATTTTTATCCACCCATAAAACAATGGCCATCTTAGGGTTCTTTTCTACACATTGCTCAACTACCTATGCAAGGGTATCCAACCCATCATGTCTTAACTTTTCAAAAACAAAATTGACAATATCTATGTTAATCTCAAGAAATTATTTAGAGGGTAACTCCTCTGATGTTGCAAGAACATCTTGACCACGTGGGATGTCTTCTCCATAGGGGTCATCATCAATGTCCATAGAGTCATATGTTTCATTATCTCTCCCTGATTCTAAACTTTCTTTATCATTGTTAATGATAATAAAGTTAGGGTTGTTTTCCTTATTTTGTACATGTGGTTCATTTGGAGTCATAGTGGCATCATGCTCACTTGGAGAGGGAACACTATCACTGTTTAACAAGTCATCACTTGCATTTACCATACTCTCTGCTAAAGGAGTTTCTACAAACTCTGAGGAATATAGATTAACTACAGGAGGCTTAGATATCTTGGCCTAGGGTAAATCAGGAGCAAATCAAACACTTCACCGAACAAGAGTACCAAACAAGTGCTTAGGGGTTTTCCTTCTCCTTTTAATAGAGGATGCTCCTTTAGCAGAAGCTGAAGGAGGTTCTTTTTGTGCTCTCTTTCTCCTTGGTGAAGGAGTTTTATTAGTCTTTTCATCACGTCCTTTCTCAACATGCCAAGATTCTAGAGTTAATTTCTTAGTTTCAACAGTTTCTCCTTTTCCTCTTCTACTGGCAGACCTAGTCTTTATAGAAGATTGGAGATTTTGTGAAGCAACAAAATCTTTATCCTTATGCTTCTGAGAAGTAGTGGGAATGGTTTCAACAATGTTATTTTTGGAAGGCCTAGGGCTAGAGGTGGAAGCTTCAGGAGTAGTTTCCAACCTTTCAACTATCTTAACAATACCTTGGACTATTTTCTCCTTTCTACCCAATCCTTGACCTCTAGGGCCGACCGTTCTAGGTATTATTTCATCAGTGTCTAGAAATTATTTCCATGTCTCTAGTGACTGCTTGTTCAATTCCCTTTCTACCATCAATTTTATTAAACAATTATGTGACACAGATTGAGGCTTACCTATTTGCACACTTGCAACTTGCTTTTTCAAAATGTTGAATAGGAAATTAGGAAGATTTACTGGTCTATTAGCATGGCATAAGGTGTTGAGAATCTTGAAGTGTAGCCCATGCATCCAAGTGTAATGACCTTCATAGGTGAAGTATTTCATCATATGTAATGCTAGCTACATATAATCATTTGGAAAATAAAGTCTTAATGTCCCTTGTTTTCTATCAATGACCAACTTGGGGTCACCATGCAACGTAAACTGTTCCCTAGGTGAGCGAGGGTCTAGGTGATTCTCATAATTTTCTCCTACCTATAGCAAACCAAATACTTCTGCAATGATTTATTTACTACACTCAAATCAGAGACCTTTAACAATTGCAATTCCATCCCTCAAAATATTTAGAAACTAAAAAGCTACATCATCATCAAAGGCATCAAGCCTTAAGCAATAGTCCAACCAACCTTTCTGCTTAAACATCTGTCGGCTAGGAAGATCATCCAACAACACTGTGTGATTAGCCAGCTCATGTCTCACTAAATCACCACCCATGATACAACACTGTAGCAACAAATAACCTCAAAAATTCCAGATGAAGAGCTAAAAATCTCAGGGAATTCAGACACACAAAAACCAGTAGTTCAAACTTCAAGAAATGCAAAACTCTTTTCTCAAAGTATGACCAGTTCAATGGATTTATTTCTCATCAAAGAAAAAGGTTGCCATAATATTCCATAATTACCTTCACACATGCCAAAGTCTTCCACCTTCGGTACATCATGAAGGTACTTAATGACTTAATTATTACATGGCACCTTAATCAACCTTTTTTAATCATTAACAAGATATGGTGAATTAATGACAGGTCACACAAGATTTTGCAAAAAGATTTTGAAAAGATAGAAAAAAATGTTTAAATATTCACACAATTAAATATTCTCCCATCTAAGTTTAGGCATGGGTCCCACCAGGCCATATATGCAAGAGTAGTAACTAAATAAATATACCTTGTCTAAAATAAATGAATCAAATAATATGTACGATAACATATGCTACTAACCTGTGGTTGCTGAAGGAGAATTGCTGCTATGTGAAAATCTATTGTTGGAGTAATATGATGAAATGGCAGGGTGATATAGACAGAAGAGGAGATGAGTATTTATTATAGAGAAATAATTTCATAGAATGTGAAATTTTATTATGAAATCTTTGATGAAAATCAAAGCTTAGTGGCAATTTGGGTGGAAGACCCAGATTTTTCTGCTGTAGGATTGCTTAATTTGTTGTGGAAGGTGAACTTCTACAAGAAATCATCTCTAATTTGTGGTTTATGGTAGAGCTCAAGTCTATGGCCATTGACAAGAAGCTTAAATCGAACTAGATCAATAGTTGACAGCTATACGACTCCATTTGTAAAAATGGAAACAATTTCATACAGACCCAACCACCTTGTTTGAAACTTACCTAAAGTGTGCTAATAACGGGAATCATATAACAAGGTCCAGTCACCAGCATATAACTTTTTATCCTTAATAAACTTGTCATGTCATTTCTTCCTTTGCTACTGAATGATCTCTGTGTTATGCAAGGCAGATTTTCTGATTTCATCCAAGCTATTTAGTTGGAGGATCCTTTCTTGTTGAGCCTTGGTAAGATCAATATCCAGCTCAAGGGTTGTCCTAAGTGTTTTGTGTTGGAACTCAATGGGCATGGAAATAAATTTTCCATAAACTAGCTCAAATGGTGTAAAACTATTTGTAGTTTTCCATGTTGTCCTATAGGCCCAAATGGCTTCAAGAAGTCGAGAGGCTCAATCCCTCTTGTGAACAGATATTGTTTTTGTCAGAATGGATTCTATTTCCCTATTTGTGATTTCGGCTTGACCATTAGCCTACATATATTAAGGTGAGGATTTACCATGCCTAATTGTGTATTCATTCATCAAGGTAGTTATGAGGTTTGAGGTAAACTAAGAACCTTGGTCCGCGACTAGTTCTCTCGGTACACCAAACCTAGTGAATATGGATTCATACAAAAATTCAGCCACTTTATTATCCCTAACATGCTTCATAGCCTTGGCTTCTACCCATTTGGTTGCATAATCAGTACAAACTTGTAATACCCCAAAAATGGGCTATAAGTTCATTAATCTTCTATATCAACAAATCGAACGAAATCAACATCGAAGTCCTAATCTAAGGCACATCTAAACATCATCAAATCATAATTGATTATCTTATATTCTGCATCGGGGAATATTCCTAGCAATATTCTTAATTATCTTAATTATCTTTAATTTAATGATTATTTGACGATAAATCACATTTATCCTAAGTTTGATTAATTGAATATTTTCATATTTAATTAATTAGATTTAATATCTTGCCACTTAATTGTGTAATTAAATTTAATTCTATCTATTATTAATTATATTATTTAATTTTGACAATAAATCCAATATCCTATGAATAAATGATTAAATTTTTATTTAATTAATTAAAGCAAGTTGTCATTATTTAATAATATAGTTTTTAATAAAAGTTTGATAAAATAGTTAATTAACCCATAAATTAATTATTTTATTTCAAAAAGTAGTTAAGTTGAGAATAAATCACTTTATTTATTTATTAAATCATAATTATCCATCTGCACATTCAAGGACCAGTTAAACTCAAATTGGAAAATCAATGCAAGTTGTTAGCTTTTTGAAACTCAACATCTTTTTGAGTTTTAAAGTTGATCTAAACTTCTAATTCGAGTTGAACTGTGCTTTTGCATGATTTTTGTGACTTAATTATCTTTATTTAAAAATAACTCAAAAATCAACCTGAGTTATTTGAGTGATTTATGACTTTTTCTCATGCACCTCCAAAGCCCTTGATTTCTATAAAACCAAGGCTTAGCTCTTCATAATTCATCTCGCAAATTGCAAACTTATTCTATAAGAATCATAGCATATCAGATTTGGAGAATTTGCACAATTGGAGCTTGAAAGATAAATTTGAGGATTCGAAGCTTTGTGAGATCAATTTCAAATTCATAGCTTTCATATTATTGTTAGAATTTTCATTCTCATATCATATCATTTCTAGATTAGCATTGCATATCAATTTACATATTAGCATAGATTCATATCATTGTTAGATCAATTTCCATATTAGCATAGATTCATATCAGTTTTCATCATATTATTGCATAGAAAATACCAAAAAAATAGATTAATTGCATTCATATTTCATATTAGTTTGGCATTCAAATCTTTCATTTAGGTGTCATCTAGGTCATTGATCTCGATAGCAATCTGAGAACATTAATCTCGCACCTACTAGAAGGCAGTAAATCGCTTGGTTAGATTAGATTTCAATTTTGCATGATTTTGATTATAGCTAACCTCTAATGTTTTACTGAAGTGTTGTATTTATAGATCAGGTACAAAATTTACACACACATTTCTGGCGTCCATCGTGGGGCAACCCACCTTTACATGCTAGTTTTGATTTTTTTTTTGGAGCTAAAGCCCTAAAGTTTCAAAGATTTAATTTTATCTCTCAAACGGCTTGGAGTTTTGGACTAAATTTTTTTTTTTATGTTGGAAATATATCAGAGAAGCTACAGTAAAAAATTTAGAATTTTCTGAGATGTTTTAAATTTTTAATAATTTTTTTTTTGAAATTTTAGAAAAAATTAATATCTGACGCAAATTAGCATATTTTTAAATTTTTTTTATATTTTTTTTATATTTTTAAATTCTACAGGGGGTCCATTCTTTGTATTTTAAATTTGGATGCAATATAATAGCTCAAATAGTCAATTTACAAAAATTGGTCTATTTTGATAAAATAGGTCTCTAGGGCACAAATGAAGAGATTTTTCTAAAATTTTTACATTTTTGGAAAGCTCTCTATTTTTTAGTAGGGGTCTCTATTTTGAATTTCTATTTTTGTGGCCAAAATCATAAAAAAAAAATTAGATCTTGTTGACTAGGTCAAATGTAGCAAAAAAAATAAAGTTTTGTGATGGGTATGCACTTATTTTTTTACATGGTTCAATGAATGATATGAGTTGTCATTTGGGTTAATTTCTGGTTATTATTTCTGATAACAATTGATTTTTAGAGCTAACCCTATGGTTTTCATAAGTTGAATATATTTTGCATATCTTGTTTGCTTGTTTGCTTGTTGGAGAGTTCGTCACTTGCTTGCATGAAAAAGCTCAACAAGAATTGCTAAAAATCAGGTAAAATCTACTAAGCATGTTGCAAGGATCCCAAGTATTCTCCTTCATCTAATAACATTTCAATTTGGCCTTAAAATAAATCTCTTATGTGTTTAGCTTGAGTGTTTCTTTGCATGCTTTTTCTATGAATTTGCATAATTGAATACTAGGTTGTGACACCTTAAGTATTTATTAGTAGTCTTAGATTACTTGTGATTGATCTTGATTTCTATCTTGGGTTATTGGACTCGCTAATCTTCCGGCCCCTCATTCCACCCCGTGGTTGCAATCTCAGCGCCATAAAGGGGAGGGGTCTACAGGAGAGAAGCGTTAATTGTTCCACCAGACAACCCTTTTGTGCTTTTAGGAACTCACTTATTTTCTAAGTTGGGGACTCATTTTCAACTTGTGTGAGGTGTTAAGTGTTCCACCTTGTAGACTCATCTCATATTCACTTTAAGCGTTAAGTGTTCTTCTTTTTGCTTTTTGGGTACTTTTGGTAGATTTGCTTTTGGAAACATACATCTGTGCTCACATAGTAATTAGGCCCTATGAACACTATTCGTGATTCTTGAGAGATTGGATTCCCAGTGAAATCCTTCTTGACGATAGAATCCTTGTAGGTAGGGAGGATACTTAGTGAGTTTCACATTCAAATTGGTTAGTGTGTCTTCTCTTATTGATCGATACATTCTCTCCTAAGAGAGGTTGATAGATCATGTGGGGTTGACATCATGAGCTTTGGTGAATCAAAATTGGTTAGTGCATCTTCCCTTATTGATTGATACATTCTCTCTCCAGAGGGGTTGATAGATCACGTGGGGTTGATATCATAGACCTTGGTGAGACAAACTTTGTCTTAGCGTGTCGAATTAATCTACTTGCTTTGTTTGGGTTAAAAGTGAAAAGGTGTCAAAAACTTTGGATCTGGAGCCAAGTCCCCTTGTGGTATACTATTGTGAGTCACTTTTAGAGAGGGTTAACCGTAGTGAACAATCCCTTCATAGGGAAAACTGTGTTGATAGAACCTCAAGTGATAATAGCCATTTTCACTGTGGTAGTGACAACCGCTATATAAATGTCCTTGTGGAAGAAATCTCCACGGGTATGGTTCATTGTTGGGTTGTCAGATCTCCTTAGCAGCTCCTGAAGATTAAGTTCTTGGACTGTGTCAAAACCTTGGTGCGCCAGGATTAGAGTTCACCCCTTTGGATCATAAAAGTTGTAGAGTCAAACCATTACTAAAAACCCTAGCGAGGCCAAATTTTCATTTTATAGGGTATATGTGCATTATTGCAAAACATTTTTGGAACATACACAATTAGCCCTTCTGAGGATTAGAACGAATAAGTCACTTGATTGTTCATGCGCAAGGTTGCTTTTGCCCTTGTTCATTGTTTTTAGACATGCTTGAAATCACTTGCTTGCTATTTTGTGTGCTTGTTTATCTATCTGGTTATTGAAAACAGACAAACTTGTTACAATCCTCAGATCTGGACATTGAAATTTGCAAACGATTCAAAACTGAAAACTCAAAATTTGCAAAATCTGAAGTAAAATCCTTTTCTGGAGTCAAAAGTCATCTCAGGAGGTTAGAAAGTCATACGAGTTTTCTCAAAGTGTCATTTCATTACTGCCCAACTGTCGTATGATTGAGTACCCAGTGTCGTACAAGTTTCCATGCCAACAAATTCTCAAAGTCAAAATCTTGCAATTGTCGTATGAGATTTTCAACTATCATTTCATTGCTACCCAACTGTCGTACGAGTTTTGCAACTGTCATTTCATTGCTACCCAACTGTCATATGAGTTTTGCAACTGTCATTTCATAGCATACTCACTGTTGTACGAGTCTGCAGAGTGTTGTTTGAGAAATTTTTGAAAGTTGTCAAAAAATTGTTAGAATTGCCAGATATTTAGCTTTTTCAACCTATTTCCAGAATCTATCGAACAAATCACTGTGTCAGGAATAGAGCAATAGCTATTGAGAATCAGTACACATGTCTCAAAGAATCAGTACACAAGAGGAAGAAGCTCTAATCACTGCTATGATGAAGCAGCTGCAAGCTATGCAAGTCCAGCTTGACAAACTTGAGAAAGAAAAGGAACCTAAAGAGTTCTCCATGGAAACTCTATGCTCTTTTCCATTTGATAAAGACTTGTACATGTCACCATGCCCTTAGACAAAATGTGAGCAACGTGACAACCCTTATGATACCTCTTCCACAGAGAGTGACACATCAAGCTTTGGAGACTATGATGACCATGACGATAGACAATGTAATGATACCTATGACACCTCTGTTCCTAAGAATCCTCCTCATCGTGTGTTCCTACTTACTACAAATGGGCCATCACATTGGATAGATCGTGATGGTGATCCATATGATTCTAATTTTGAAAGAGATTTTGATGGCTTTTGTGGACAATACCTTGATTATGATCCATCTACTATTGCTGAGGACTATAAAATGCATCGTGTTAGCTTGAAGCATCAATATTATAAGAATCCTTCTCCTAAAGACTCTCCTACTGAAAATAAAGATTATCTTCTCAAGCAAGGTCATGTTAATGTTGAACCTTTGTCTAGTGATGGTTCCCTTCCATCCCCTACTTCCTCCAATACCCGTACATTTCCTAAAGCTTTTGAGTCTTTCAAATCTTTCATAGAACCTTCATCCAACACAAGCCCTGATACTTTTCATGCGGTTCCCTATAGTTATCCTCCAGGGCTACCCCTTGAAGAAACTCAAGCTAACCTTCACTTGGCTACCAATAATTTCAATAATGCTAAACCTAAAGAGCCTAAGCCTTCATATGCTACAACACCTACTTCAACTGGTCCTTCACCATCTCTGCAACAGTCTTCTATACAATCCCAACATGCTTCCTTGTCCTTAGAAGTGGCTCTATGTCAAGAGAACTCTAAAAATGATAAAGAAAAGAGCATAAAAAAAATCAAGATCAAGAACCCTCCATGTCGTCCACTCCTTTTTCCAATGTCTCTTATTCGCTTCATGGTTATTTTGATCCTGCACACCCTTTTTCATGCATTCCACCATGTCTTAAGTCTTCTCCTAAGCAAGATCAAGCTACTACTTACACTATTGAGCTTATTGACAATCAAAATAACCTTAAAACACTTGTGCTTTCCAAAGATGATACTTCCATTAAGGTTATTAAAAATGGTGTTGTTACTTCCGATGTTAAGCCTATTCAAGAGACAAATTTTGCACTTGTGCTATCCAAAGATCCTTGTCAAGATCAAAGTCTTCCATCTTCTTGTTCTACCATTCTATGTTCACTTCCGCTTTCTGCTCTTCCTAAGTCTTTGCAAGCTTCGAACGATCTTATCAAAGAAAATGCTCTTATTCAAGATGTCCAGGATCCTATTGAAAATTCTAATGCTCACTCTGAAGATGTTGATATCCTTGGTTGTCATATAGATGTTGATGAACTTATTGATTATCCTTTTGCATCTTCCACTTCCATCCTTGGACCTCTTCCACCACTACAAAGGGCTTCACGTCTTCTTTCCATCTTGGGTCCTTATGTCCCTTCACTTTCCCCTCCTAACTCTCCTAATTTTCCATCCATCTTGGGTCCTTACATCCCTCCATCTCCCATCTTTCCTCAAGATCAACATAGATGCATACCCTTGAATCCTTTTTATCCACCCACCCATCTAAACCAGTCATATCCTCCTTCTTCCACAAGTTCCAAGTCTTTCAGAAGTAACTTGAATGTTCAATACAAGAAAAAGAAGCAATACAAGAATCCGTCAAAAAAAGAAGATCACCATGTCTCCTCTAATCGACATGGAGGTATAAATTCAAAACAGATATCTAAGAAAAAAATTACAAGACAAGTATGGGTTCCAAAATCCATCATTGAAGATATTCTCTCTAGATCATCAAAAGAAAATAAAAAGCCTACGACTATATGGATTCCAAAGTCTCTCTTGAAAGAGTCTGGTGTTAAGCAAAAAGTGAAATTGACATTCAAGCTTCCAAAGGCTTCCACTTCATCTTCTTCCAAAAATATTCTTCTATTTCATGCGCCTAAACCACAACCTCTGCTATCCATTTGCCATATTCCTTCACGTATTCCTTCATTCACATTTCCTCCACCCTCCCGCCACCCTTCAAGGTGTGTGTTGATGTTGATCTTGCCTTCCTTTCCACCTACCCTTTCACAATCCTTCCATTCATTATCCTTCTACCTTCTATCCTTTTTCCTCATTTGCCTATTCCTCCTATCTTCCAACCTCACTCGCTTTACATAAAATCTTATCCTCCATTTTCCTCTTCCATCTTCTTTTTTCCTATCAGCATCTTTTAGCATATCATTTGAATCTTTGGTATATCATGGTTTATCCTTTCAAGGAGCATTATCTAAAAAGCTTTCCTTCTTCCAAAAAAAGAGAAATGAAAAAAAAATTGAAAATGTGCCTTGGTGAAAACTTGGAAACAGGTGCCTTGGTAGCAAAAGTTAAAAAAAAAAATTTGTCCTATGGTGAAAACCACTCCCTTGTGGCACCTTGGATAAGTACCATGATGAAAACCTGGCAATCAGGCATCATGCGTAGTTCTTCTACATATTTCATCCATTCCATCTTCTCTCTTTGATCTTGACAATGTTGATCTATACACAAACATTTGGCTATTTTGTGAGCTATCTTACGATGATCGTGCTTTCATTCCTTCCATTTTTAGCCTTCATATCCATTTTCCTCCATTCATTTTTGCCTATTACTATTTTTTTCCCATTTGGTCTTGATCTAATAAAAAAAGAAAAAAGAGAGTAAAACACTATGCTATGAAGCCTCTTGACATGTCTACTCCTTTGGACTGCATCCTGTCCTTCTTTGGCATTACACTTTTGTGATTTATCCTATGCTGGTCTTTTATTACTTGTCTAAATGTGCTTTACATGACAATTTTTCCCTAGCTTGAGTATTCTTGAGGAGTTTGCCCTTGAGGATTTATTCCCTTCATTCTCTTGTCTTCCATCTCTTCCACCAGCTTGCCAATCCCTCTTGTTCTCCACCTTGCTAGACATTGGGACTGCATGATATGATCTTACTTGGGAGTTTGCAATGGAAAAAGATGCTATCAAGTATACCAAGTATTAGAACAAATATCAGAACCAGTATCAAGACAAATATCAGAACAAGTATTAGAACAAGTATCAGAACCAGTATCAGAACCAGTATCAGAACCAGTATCATAACAAGTATCAGAACACCTACTGGGGCTACACCTTTTGCTTTAGTTTATGGGTCTGAAGCGGTACTCCCTATTGAGGTTGAAATCCCATCACTAAGAATCAAAATGCATGGTCTAGTAACTGATGATGACTACAGAGTGTCTAGGTTGCAAGAACTGGAACTACTAGATGAGCATAGACAAGTAGCATATGATCATCTTAGAGTATATCAGAAGATAATGTCTAGAGGCTACAACAAGAAAGTCAGACACAGAGAATTTCAGGTTGGTGATCTAGTCTTGAGAGAAAATCCTAAAAATCAATCCCATCGAGAATGCAAGGGGAAGTTTGAACCCAATTGGCTGGGTCCCTTTGTAATCACTGCTACTTTTGGCTCTGGTGCCTATCAACTCTCAACGACTGAAGGAGAACAACTCTGAGAACCAATCAACGTTCTCCATCTGAAGAAATTCCATGCCTAAGGCATTCAGTCTATGGTAAAATGTCCTGAAATTTTTTTTATAAAAATCAGAAAAAGTCATGAAAAAATGAACATCTTGGTGAAAACCTAGCAATAGGTGCCTTGATGATTCACAAAAAAAAAAAAAAATATCAAAAGTACAAAAAAAAATGGAAAAAATGAAAAATACAAAAAAAAAAAGAAAAAAAGTGCCTTGGTGAAAACCTAGAAATAGGCACCTTGGTAGCAAAAATAGAATCTCTGCCAAGATGGTGAAAACTTGGCAAACGGGCACCACTTGTTTCAAAATGCTCCATCTATCAATGCAATCTTGGTCTTTCCTAGCTTTCAGTCTTGCTTTAGTTTGTATATATCTCCCAGTTTGTTTTTGCATTCCTATTTTCAATAAGTCGGTCTGTACACCAGTCAGCTCAAGCGTCTGTATCCTATCAATGCTTAACACTTGGGGGAAATCAATGTCATATCCTATGGTCTCCGGTGTATCTTAGACATCTCATATCCACTTAGAGTCCTTTGAAGCTTCATTTGAGTCAGTCAGTCAGTCTTGTCTCCAGAAAGGATTTTGCATCTACAACAACGCAATCAAACACAAACTGAAAATGATCTATGCTTTTTTACATGCTTTTATCTCCTTGTATGCTTACTGATTCGCATTGAGATTTTTGCATATTGTGTCCCTTCGAGCTCTTTGATGATGTCCTTTATAGGATTTAGAGAGTGATGACTGGGGGCATAATTTTTTCTTTGTCTTCTGCTTGTATGTGAAAATCTAACGTCTTTCAAAATTTTGGATTGAAATGGTGTCCGACTGTAAGAGCCTCTATCTCAAATTGGATGGCCATGCATACCTTGACCATTGATACCCAGAAGATTCAAAGAAGTTTTGATCTAACTATTGTCTTTTTGAGTGAGTTATTTCTCCTACTGTGAAACACAATCTTACCTAAGGATGTGAACGATAAAGGGTCACTATGAGTAATTCACACTAGATTTAGAATGATCTCTTGACTGTTTGATGTGTTTGAATGCAAGACGTATTCAGGTCATCATGATGTTTATGTTTTGATGCTTATACAAATTGCTATATCAAAATGGACATGATATTCAGGTCATCCTGGTGTTTGTGCCTTGGTGCTTATATCTAATCCGACATTCCAAAAATAAAATCAATATTCATATATCCATGGTTGTTGACCAGTGGGTGTTGTATTGATTCTTGCGCATACAAATCGATATTCATATGTCTATGGTTTCATAGCTAGTGGGCATTGTATTGATTTACCCGGTTACCTAAAAGTTCAATGATGATAACAAATCGACACATGATCAGTGAGTAGGTCCTAGGTCTTAGGTTGCATTTCATTTTGTATGTCTCTTTGCATTTTGCATGTTGCATGATCTCACAATGGTTAAACGAACTTCAATGCTTAAACGATTCTTCAAATCACATCTTCCAGTCTAACAAGAGATGAATCTCACATGAAGGTTCCTCCAATGAAACAACAAGTAGAATCCTTTTTCAGGATCAAAATCAAAATTTGAGATCGTTTATTATGTTAAAATCACGATTTTAAATTTTGGGCCCAGGACGGTCTACTGCTTGCATATTCGACCTTCGATCATCACAGAAATCCATAATTCAACTTAATTGATTATCTTACATCAAACTATCAAAATTTCAACCTGGTCAACCATGGTCAACTCATGGTCAAACCTAGTTAAACTTGGTCATCTGGACCTCTAAACGATGTAGAATGCATTCCCGGACGTGTTTAACCACTTCTCAAATCAATTTACATGCTTCTAAACCATTTAACGCTGACTTCTCTTATCAGATTTCAATTTTAATCCCAAAGGGGGCATGATATTGCACATCATTCAAAGTCTGTAATCAAATTTGAAATCATATCTTTATGGAAATCATATCTTCCTCAGTAATCAAGACAACAACCATGTCTAGTTATTGATTAATCAAAAGTCCTCATCACTCGAGGCAAATCTATCATCACTTGGGGCATATCAGATTCGTCGATCCATATCAATCTGGTATCCTCCTAATCTTGTAAACTATATCAGTTTTTGCAACCATCCGATCATAGTGTTCTTTCCTTGGTTCTTCGGCAACTGAAGGATTCAGATGTGATACCTGCTAGTTCTGCTAAGATAATCAAGTCTAGAACCGGTCACTCACTTCTTTACAATCCTAAGGTTTGGAATCAGGCGTTTGACACTTTTTCACAATCATAGGTTCATTTGCTGTTATAGTGAACATTATCTTTGGTCATTCAGGACCTATTATCTTCATATCAAATCAATATCAATCAGCTTCTATCTCATATCAATTATCAATTTCGAATCAGTTTCATATCTCTATCAAACACAGACTATCTTTGAACCACTGCGCTTCGCACAATAATTCAAAGAGGGGCAAAATGTAATACCCCAAAAATGGGCTATAAGTTCATTAATCTTCTATATCAACAAATCGAATGAAATCAACATCGAAGTCCTAATTTAAGGCACATCTAAACATCATCAAATCATAATTGATTATCTTATATTCTGCATCGGGGAATATTCCTAGCAATATTCTTAATTACCTTAATTATCTTTAATTTAATGATTATTTGGTGATAAATCACATTTATCCTAAGTTTGATTAATTGAATATTTTCATATTTAATTAATTAGATTTAATATCTTGCCACTTAATTGTGTAATTAAATTTAATTCTATCTATTATTAATTGTATTATTTAATTTTGACAATAAATCCAATATCCTATGAATAATTGATTAAATTTTTATTTAATTAATTAAAGCAAGTTGTCATTATTTAATAATATAGTTTTTAATAAAAGTTTGATAAAATAGTTAATTAACCCATAAATTAATTATTTTATTTCAAAAAGTAGTTAAGTTGAGAATAAATCACTTTATTTATTTATTAAATTATAATTATCCATGTGCACATTCAAGGACCAGTTAAACTCAAATTGGAAAATCAATGCAAGTTGTTAGCTTTTTGAAACTCAACATCTTTTTGAGTTTTAAAGTTGATCTAAACTTCTAATTCGAGTTGAACTGTGCTTTTAAATGATTTTTGTGACTTAATTATCTTTATTTAAAAATAACTCAAAAATCAACCTTAGTTATTTGAGTGATTTATGGCTTTTTCTCATGTACCTCCAAAGCCCTAGATTTCTATAAAACCAAGGCTCAGCTCTTCATAATTCATCTCGCAAATTGCAAACTTACTCTACAGGAATCATAGCATATCAGATTTGGAGAATTTGCACAATTGGAGCTTGAAAGATAAATTTGAGGATTCGAAGCTTTGTGAGATCAATTTCAAATTCATAGCTTTCATATTATTGTTAGAATTTTCATTCTCATATCATATCATTTCTAGATTAGCATTGCATATCAATTTACATATTAGCATATATTCATATCATTGTTAGATCAATTTTCATATTAGCATAGATTCATATCAGTTTTCATCATATTATTGCATAGAAAATACCAAAAAAATAGATTAATTGCATTCATATTTCATATTAGTTTGGCATTCAAATCTTTCGTTTAGGTGTCGTCTAGGTCACTGATCTCAATAGCAATCTGAGAACATTAATCTCGCACCTACTAGAAGGTAGTAAATCGCTTGGTTAGATTAGATTTCAATTTTGCATGATTTTGATTATAGCTAATCTCTAATGTTTTATTGAAGTGTTGTGTCTACAGATTAGGTACAAAATTCACACACACAAAACTAAGATATAGGACTTACCATGAGAGGAAGACTCTATATGATCCACAAAATCAATACCTCACTTGTCAAATGGTGTTAAAATTACCTATGGCTACATGGGAATTTCATTTGATTTAGTTGGGTGTCCCATCCTTTGGCATCTATCACAGTGCCTTGTATATTTAGCAACATCCTTGTGTAGGGTAGGGCAGTAATAACCAGTGGTTAGAATCTTGAATGTCGTACGCTTTGCTGGAAAGTTCTCTCCACATGGTTCATCATGACATGCATGAAGGATGCCATATATATCATCTTCACAAACACATCTTCTTATGACTTGATCCAGACCTGTGTAGAATATAAATCCAACAATCTAGGAAAAGTTAAAACTTTTCTCAACTAAGATTCTACGCACCTTAGGAGAGAAGTGTGGCATGGTACTTCCTGTAGCAATGTAGTTTTCTATATTTTCATACCATGGATTATGAATAATGATAGAGAAAAAAATTTCATCAAGATAACTGTCATCTATAGCTGTAGGATCATTAGGAACGTGCAATCTTGACAGAAAATCAGCTACCACATTAGCTTTCCTTGGTTCATCAATGATTTTGATATCAAATTCTTGCATGAGGAGTAACCATCTGGCCAACCTACCTGAGATAGAAGGTTTGTTCATTAGGTACTTGATTTATGAGTGATTTGTATGTACACATACTTCATAACTAGTAATGTAGTGTCTGAATTTATTAAGAGCATAGATAACTGCTAACAGTTCCTTCTCAGTGACAATGTAATTTAGTTCAATAGCTTGTAGATTCTTGCTAATGTAATATATGGAATGATAAAATATTCCTTCTTTCTATCCTAGCACTACTCCTATGGAATAATCTTAGGCATCTATATGGATATGAAATGGAAAATTCCAATCAGGTCCTCTCAAGATAGGTATTTTAGTCAAGTCATCCTTCAACTTCTGGAATGATTGCTCATAGTCCTTAGTCCATTCAAATTATTCTTCTTTCTTTAAGAGATTGTACAATGGAGCTACAATTTGACTAAAATCTTTGATGAATCTCCTATAGTAACCAACATGGCCTAGAAAACTTCTAACTTTTTTCTGCTTTGTTGGAGTTGAAAGTGTATTTATGACTTCTATCTTAGCAGGATCAACTTGAATACCAAATGATGAAAGGTAGTTCCCTAAAAAAAATCCTTCATCCATCATCATATAACACTTCTCACTATTAAGAGAGAGATTATGTTCCTAGAATCTTTTAATAACTTTGTCTAAGTTGGCATGATCCTCCTCAAACATGGATCCATATGTAGTAAAGTCATCCATGTAGATTTCAACACAATCAATAGATATGTTAGAAAAGATACTGATAAATACTCATTGAAATGTAGCAAGTGCATTACATAATCCAAAAGTTAAGAAACAATAGGAAAAGGTTCCCCATGGGCATGTAAATGTGGTCTTATCTTGGTCCTTAGGTGCTATCTAAATTTGGTTGTATCCACTGAACCCATCCAGAAATAAAAAGTACTTCTTACAAGCTAGGTTGTCAAGGACTTGATCAATAAAAGGAAATGGAAAGTGGTCCTTCTTAGTTTCTATATCTAGTTCCATATAATCCAAACACACCCTCCATTTTCCTCCCTTATTTGGAACTATGACCAAAGGTGAGACCCACTGACTATTAGAAATGGGGTAAATAAAACCAACATCAAGCAAAATCTGCAATTCAATCTTTACTATATCTCTTAGTGCTAGGTTGATTCTTCTTTGAGGCTATCGAACTAGTTAACAATTAGGATTGATGTAAATTCGGTGGATATAAAGCCTTGGATCCAATCCCTTTATATTTATGTAATCCCAAGCAAAGGCTTGTTGGATTTCTTGTAGGAGCTTAAGAATGCTTACTGAGTGTTCAGAAGTAAGGTTCTTGTTAACATTCAACTCCCTGTCTGGGGAAATTTCTACTTTGAATACCTTATCTAACATGATGAATTCTACAAATGAAGGTGATTTAATCTCATGTGACAATAATATATGAAGGTAATCAGTTTTTGTAAGAAGCTGAGGTGAACTTTGCGGAGGAAATATGGTTTGTAGAGAGCAATTAGGAATAGTATAGGAAGATGGTTCAACACCATATTTGTTGGTAAGGATTACAACAAGTATGTCATCTTCTTCTTGGGATACCAGGAATGGATTCCTATTTATAACCATTAACTGATGTACTGAATTTACCTCTACCTCAATGTCACCTAAGTTAGGCCAAACAACTTGATCAAGATCAAGCTGAGGTTTAGCATGGGAATATAAGGTCAAATTCTTAGTGTTGATTTCATCAGATATTGTCATCTTTCCAGAGTGACATACTATACAAGCATCTGCAGTGCCAACTAAGGTATTCCTAGGATTATTGGATAATCACCTAGAGTAGCCTTGGGATATAAGATCACAAAATCTAAGGGATAATGTAATGAATCAAGTGTCACAATTATGTCCTCTACCATGCCATCAGGCCTTACAATAGAATTGTCAGCGAACTAAAGAATTGTAGGAGTTTCTCTCAAGCCAATGATATTAAGCCTTAATAGGACTTCCCTTGTCATTACATTAATGGATGCTCCTAAGTCAATAAAAACATTTTGGATCTGAATACCATTAAGATAGATAGTAACAACATGGCTACTTGTATTAGAATATTTGGGTATGATGACATTACTCAACATAAAATCAGAGAGTTGTCCAAGGACATGAACAGTCTTAGGGTCTTTCTTCTTCCTACCAAGTTTTTTAATAAAGGCCTTTTTGATAGTCTTATTATAAACTATAACTTCCCCAAGGGCATCCAACAAAAGGATTTGCACAATCATTTGCTTCAGTTGGTTGATCATATCAGTTACAACTAGACTTTCTTTTGGGGGTGCAAACTATTGGCACTTCAATTTTTAAAACACAAAATCCCTTAATTCCTTACAAAATTGAAGTTTGTGTATGTGATCCTGAAGTTGAGAAAATTCTACTATAAAAACCTAGAAAAAACCTTGCAGAATTACCAAGCTTCCTTTAAAATCTAGCAAGCCCTAAATACCCTTATCTTCATTAAAACCCTAGGTTTTCCTTTATGTTTCTTTTTTGACGTTACCTTTTTCAAATCACTTAAGGAAATAAGGTGCACATGTTTTAAAATATCACCACGTAGGGTCAGGTTATAATAATTTTCATTTACCTAAGCCCGACCCCTTTTTGACTTTTCCTAAGTCTAAGCTCAGTGATTTTCCTAAATTTTTCTTAAAGTCTTAATCGCCTTATATCCTAATGTTTCAGCACTATAGTCCGCTTGGAATCTAAAATCTAAATCTAACGGTTGTCGCTTGTTCACATGGAATCTTTTAAGCCCATGTGATCATGTGACAACCGTCGGTCCTTTTATTACTCAGTGCTTATAGTAGGTGGGACCCCTGCCAGGTGTATACACATGTACTTTTCTAATTGGTTATAACATTTGATGACATGGAGACCATTGACGAGGCTACCACTTAAACGTGAAAAACTATATGTTCGTCTACCAAATATTGCAATGTGGCAACTCCTCATTAGTTGAGAAGAATGGGCCTGACTTCAAAGAGAATCTACAGGACTAATAGTCAGAAGAAGATCTAATAGTGGTCGTATGTTCGCATGGAAAATTTTTAGCCCATGCGATCATGTGAAAGTTGTAGATTTAACTTTATTCCTAGACGTAAGAGAAAGGTAGGGTCTGCTGCTAGGTATGCACACATGGACGCTATTGATTGGTCTGAGGTATTTGATGATGTGGAAGATGTCAATGACACTACTGCTTAGTAAGAAAAAGCTACAAGTCCACTTGCCAGGTAATGCAAACATGGATATTCTTGAATGGTCGAAGCAAAGTGGGGCTAGATACTTAAGCCATACATAACAAGTGGAAGATCTAATGATTGTCACTTATTCACATGGAATCTTTTTAAGCCATGTGATCATGCAACCACCATTGATTAAGTATCAAGGGCATGATGGCCCACTTTATGTCTAGTTATAAAAGTGAAATAATAGTGACCATTGGATGCAGCATCTAATAGTAGTGAAGAATCCAAGGTACTAAGTGGGTCCTGGATGACATGTTTAAGGATTGCCATCGATACAGATTAATCTAACAATTGTTGTGTGTTCACATAGGTTTCTTTCAGTCTTTGTGATTGTGCGACAACCATTAGATTTTCTTTAAAAGAAGATCAACGGTCCAAATTCAAACTTGATGCAAAGAGTTGCAAATTTTAAATTTTCCCATTAGATGATGACAATTCGATTTCTCAGAGAATTAATGGTGAAATCATGGGGAGTAAATTGCTGAAATGATTGCTTCTAATTGCTAATATTTCAAAGATCCATGCTTCTTAGAAAGCCACAAAAAGATAAAGGTTTACAGAGAGCTGGGCAAAAAATTGTAGAGACGGATTGTCATTTCCTAAGAAATTTGAAGAAAAGGTTGGTGATTTTTGCACTTTCTGTTCTTGATTAAAAGAAAATCATTACAATTCTACGATATTTCTTTTACACCGACTGTATAAAACCAGAGCCCTAAAAATGCCACCTAGGAAGGAATTATCTGGCGAGACTGATTATCGTAAGAGGGGTCTGCATGAAGATTTACTATAGTTATTTCCCAGTTCAACAACTAATTTGGTAAGGGTAAAATAATTAACACCAAAGGAAACTAGGGTAAAGGTAGAAGATGGCTTGTATGATACGGGCAATTATATCAGAGATGCTAAGATAGGTATGATTAATGCAAGTGGCATCTCCGATTTCACTCGTTTGACATTATTCATAGTAGGGCTCAGCCAGAGAAATGCCCCTGTACCTTCTAGTAACATATGGCATTTTGACCTAGGGAAGCTTGTGGTGTCTAGTGTTTTCTTAGATGCTAACCCGATGTTTTAGATTGCAAAGAACTATGACCTTATTACTAGGGAGATTAGGGGTGTTGGAGGAAAACTGTTGATGAAAGTTTCTGCTGAGGAAATCAGGATGGTTTTTAGACTGAGTGAACCCTCAAATGACTTAGAAAAAATTAATTTTGAAGAATTGAGGGAAGCATATAATGCACAGAGGAATTATCTCATAAATGGTCCTGTGAAGGAGTTTTGTGGTAAGGTTGGGAAAATGATTATCATGGGGTGCAGTACATAGGAGCCTTTCAAAATAGATTATTTTGATGTAAGAGCAAGAGGTGCATACTGGTCATTATGTCAGATCTTTGGGGAGGATGTTGAAGAAAGAATGCCAATACATTTGATGTTTATGATGGTCCAGATTTTACTTCCCCACTTGTCAGTTACATTTGATTATGCCCCTTTTATTGCTAACTTAATTAATGATGGATTAATAGGAATCTAGAAAAGAAAAGTTGATAAATGTTTGTGTTGGTACTCCTTCATGATGTACATGTTCTTATTTAAGGGTGCTAGTTATTTTGAGAAGGAGATGGATTTTTAGACCCAAAGGGATGGTGAGGACATGCCAGTCCAATTGTGGAACCTCAACATGACATGGGACAGGAAAGATAGTAGTTTCATACAATTTAATAAATGTTTTGTAGCTAGACTAAGGATATTGTTTGATCGAGAGAACCCAAGAATCCCAAGTGCCTTAGCTGAGGTTGTCAATCTAGAACAATTTTCCAAAGACCTCAAAATTGTACATAATTAGGGAGATCTCATTTTCTATCCATACTCTACTGTTATTAGATTATATGGTTTTAAAGGGGCTCCTTTTATATTGCCATATCATGTCCCCCTTAAGATTGGTATTGCATAATTCCTTAGACAACTGGGAGACATTGAGAAGAACACTCTTGCAGGTAAAGGTAGAGGAACTTTGTTCCCTAATATTACAATTTCCCACCAGTTTATAATCACAAAGGGTGGATGGGTTCATATGGGAAAGTTCCTAGAACCTTATCATATGGCTACTACAATTGCTAGGACAACAGACCCAAAGGGGTTTTATAATGAAATGTTTAAAAAAAGGGTAAGATGCTCAGCAATAAACCACATCTTCAATTTCCCTGAGGATATTATTAGGAATGTCTCAGAATTACAGGATTAGGAGATTAGGAAAGAAAAGTGCTTGGTATATAAAAAGACATTGGATTTTTTCAAGCAGTTCGATCCAAGATATGATCCCCTAAGAAATATAAATCCTATGGGAAAGAAGATAGATACTCTCATGGAGAATTTTAAGGAGATCTATTAAACTATAAATGAGAAAAAGGAGAGGGCCATAAGTGATAATCCAGAGAAAGCTCAATGAATATTGAACAAAATGACATTTGCAAAGGTGTTGCCTCATGGCAGATATATGGTGTAGAAAAAGACTGATTATAATGTGATAATCCTAGAATCTGAGAGGAGAATACAAACAAAGAAAAAGGAGGATGTCCCTTCCACATCACAATAGGTGAAGAAACACAAGGAGGTTATGAGTATCATAGACACACCTCAAGATCAACCAACTGAGAACATTCCTTATTTTTCACCTCCCACCAAGAAATAAAAGTTGGAAGAGAGGCCTCAAGATATAGAAGAGGAATACTCCCCTTCCCAATCACCTTTGAATATCAGGGATGATCAAGAGATCATGTTGTAGGCATAGTAAATGGCCTCCCAGGGTCAAATTTTTATGACTTATGAAGAAATCAATGAAGGAGTGCCAAAGTAGCCAACATATCCTAAGCTAGGCTTACCAGTAGGACAAATGGCAGGTACAAAGATAGAACCTATAGTCAAGCAAGCATGTGATGAATTCCTAGCTAATGATGATTTTGTGAAGGCTAGGGCTTTTATGCAATTTCTTTGGAGATTAAATATGAACTAGTTTTAGGAAACATGTGAAAAAAGGCATAAGGAAAATCGTGATAAAGATCTAAAGATCATAGAAGATGAAGTTAGGAAGGATATGAATGAAAATTTTGAAAAAACTACTCCAAAATAGGGGAGAGAGCTAGTAAGAAGTGTAGGAGTACTTATCCTCCCATAATGGGATATAGCAGATGTAGTGGTCCTTGATGCAGTTAGGAAACAAATTAATCCTATGCACAAGACCAAGGAAGAGGCAGAACAGGCCATTAAGGGATTTTCTTTCAGTAATGACCATCAGGCCTTAGTCATTTGGTCTTTGAAAAGAGAGGAAAAGAATAAAGGAAAATAGATTACTAGAAGTGATCTCTCTGGTGGTCTTATAGTAAAAAGGGTTATTGACACTTCTATGATTGAAGCATCAGGTGTGGTGGTAGCCAAAGCCTAGCTTGAAGAGAAGGTAGTAGAAAAAGAAGCTAAGGAAAAGGAAGAGCTCACCATAAGGTTTGAAACAATGCTAAAGGCTTATGTGGATTTTAAACATGGAATGTTTGAAAAGGATAAATTGATTGCAGACTTGAAGAAAAGGTTGGGAGAAGAAGGCCCAATTCAAGCATCAAGACAGTTACAAATTTCTTCTTCCCCTGCTGGGCCTTCTTCTTCAAGTCCTATTGTTGAATATCCCTTATCCCCTTTTCCTCCTTCCATGAGAAATGAAGAAATAGAGTAGAGAGAAGGGCAAAAATATGATAAAAGAATAAAAAGTACTATTTTACTCTTTGTTGCCAATGTAAAACTAAAAGAAATCTATAAGAGTGTTAAAAGTTTGGTTGACATTTTGACATCTTTTAAAAGAGAGGTGGCCACTATTGGCCAAATTTTGGATTAGTGGGTTCCTAGGGAAAATATATTGAAGTCATTCTTTACTGCAATTAAAGATCAAGGTATTGTAAATGTTCAATTGACCAATACCTATAGAATTGTTAAGACCCTTTTTGAATTTGAAGTAAATAAGGAGGGGTTAAAGAGGAAGGCAGAACTCTTAAGAGCTAGGTACCTTCAGGACAATTTCCAAATTTCCCCGAGTCTAGGCAAAGTAGATGGAACCATAAGGGACATGGAAAATTGGTTGGAACAAATTGATAATAGGGTATTAGCCAAAATAGATATTATTTTAGGTACAGAAGATGATACCCCTTTTATATAGACAATTGAAATGCTGCAAGATGCTAGATTACATTTCACCAAGGTAATGGAAGAGGCACACCAGGTGGTAATTGGTTGGGACAAGATCCTACCAAAGAGGGATGAGATTCTGGCTTTTGATTGGCCAAGTGAAGACACTTTTACATCTTGGGAAGCAACATATCAGGTAGAAAGGGAACAAGAGGAAGAAACTTTTGCAGAGGAAGCAACAGGTGGCGATGCCCTAGTCTCTTGAAAGCAAAGAAAAACATGCTAGAAACCAAGCAGTTGGAGTAAGCACGAATGCCACACCTGGCATGTTTTGAACTGACCTTGGGACTTGTTGCAAAATTTTGGTGCTCATCTCTACAAATATTTTGTGAAGTTGTAACAAGAAGGTGTTATATTTTCCTTTTTTGTCTTATTTGACAGACACTTGTTGTCTTTTGTAAGAAAGATCTGAATCTTGTGTACAATCCTTGTATCTATAAAAGGATTACCAGGATCATTGTAAATGACCAAAACTTGAGCATATTTCTCTGACAAGTTTTGAGTCTAGGGCACTGTAGTTTGTATTAGGCATATTTTTGTAAGAAATCAATATTGCTGGTTCAAGTTAAATCCAGACAGTTTGCACTTTAAAGAATTTTGTATACATGATGTTGATACATCATTTGAATAAATACCAAAGTTCAAATCTCTCCTATGTATATCTCTTTTTGAGTTATGAATCATTGAAATTCATTGCATAGATATTCTCTGTGTATATGTTTATGTTCTTCAGCTCTGATTCAGGATCAGAATAAATAAGCTTTAGACATGGCATGAATTCTTTAAGTATTACATACAAATATGAGTAAGTAGTATGAATCTAGGATTCCTTTGATAAAATCCACCACAGGGTGATAGCATTTTCAAAGGGCAGGGCTATTAAAGTTCAATATATATGTTTGTGTATAAAAATCTTGTAGTGAAGGTGTTGCCCAATGGATAAGGTACTGGCCAGCAGAGGAGTTATTATTACAGAGATCAGTGTTTAAAGGGTTCTATGTGTATTCCTAATATTTGATATAAATCTTTCAAAATTATGTAAGTATAATGACTTACAAGGCATTATTCCACCTAATGATAATGGAGAATCAATGAATGAATGGTCATCATTTAGCATTTTCTTATCATTTATCTATTTTTATTGAATCCAGTCTATTATTGTTGAAGCAAGGTTATTTGTTTACTGGATTAGGAGTACCCTCCTTTGTTTTGTAGAGCCAGAAGTGTAGAGGGTAGTCTTGTCCCTATAGTTGGTCCAATCATCTTAGAATTCCATATTTGGATCTAACCCATCCTAAAACCCTATAGATGTATTGGTTGCTTTGAAAGCATAAAGTCTAGTTTGAGGAACCAATAAAATGGAGACTCTATTGGGGAATAGAGATGAAATGATTTTGATAAATCTGAATTCAAGATCTCTGGTGTTATAAATTTGATATCAAATAACATAGGTGCAAGTTGAGCTAGACTCCTGGCCTTCTTATTTGTCAGAACCAGTAAGTACCATTGACAAACAGAGAGTTATTTGCAAGCTTTATTTTTCCATGTAAAATTGAAAATCTGATCAGGCTTTGTATTTATTTGATATAAGCTCTTTCTTTAATTTCTTGCCAAGTATTGAATACTCTAAATTACTAAGTCTGTGAAAATAATTTCCAACTTGTGTTGGTGGTGACTCTGAGATCTCTACAACAGTGCTAAGTAAAAGAAAATAAAATAAGGATTACTTTACATACTTTCAAGCTTGAGTCATAGAAATACTAGGGCTTGGAGGAAAGATCATCTAGAAGATAGGTTAGAAGGTGAACTTCCAAGTACTTCTAGGGCCCATCAGCCTAGAAAAGATCAAAATAATAGAGATATGTCTCAAGCATGAAGACAGAAGAAAAATGAAGATGAGATTGGCTTACTTAACCATAACCAAGAAGAACATGCTTCTGAGTATGAGGAGGCAGTAGATCTAGGTTTAGGATCTTATGAAGATTTTTATTCTCATCATTCTAAGGAAAATGATGAGGTACATCATGGAAGGAAAATGTTCCCGGACATAGAACCTCAAGGGAAAAGTAGAAAGTCAAGAAGTAAGAGTAGGGTGTTGGAAGGAAGGAATGATCCCCCAACCCGGGGGCCTTCTCCTTCTGAAAGCCCTCAAGATCCAAGAGGTCAGCAATGAGCTTATAGATTTGAATATTCAGGATCTGACACCACTCTCCCAGATTCTGAGGATATTTTTGAAGAGGTCTACAATTTAGAGAAAAGGATTCAAGAACATATTGCTATCAGAAAGGAGAGGGAAATGGAAAAGGAAACTGAGATAAGGCAAGCTCAAATTAGGGTTGATCAGTTAAGGAGGCAATTGCTAACCTTAGAGGCTATAAATATTGTTAGAGCTCCCAAGAAGGTTGATGAACAACCTATTATCCAGCCCACTACCGAAGTTAGGAAACCTAAGGATAAAGGAAAGTGGGTTTCAACAGGGATCCAAATAAATGAACCTGTAAATGATAAAACCCCTTTAGATCAATTGTCCAAATTGGATAATGATGTAGAGAGAGCTAAAAGAGAAAATGAAATTATAGCTAAGGAACTAGAGAAAGCAGAAATTGAGGCCACTACTTTAGAAATGAAAAAGAAAGTTGATTTTCTTAGACAAACTTTTGGCCCTTCAAACATAACTAGCCCTATGATAACATCTAATGCTAACGCTGGAGTTTTTGCTACTTAGGCTGCCATTATCACACCAGGAAATTTTGCAAATGTTGCTAATACAACAAATAATAAGGCTTATACTTCTTAGATAAATGGGTCATTGCAAAGGGGACCAGTTCATGTTGAAAGGTACATGCAACTTCTCTTTAATAACATTATTGGCTATCCTAATTTGATTCCTGCAAAGATTAGAGAAAAATTGCCTAAATTCACTGGTAATAATGTTGTCATTTGTGAAGAGCATTTGAAGAAATTCATTGATATGATTGATGATTATGAAATAGAACATGAAGATGTAATCATGAAATTATTTGTTCCGTCTTTAACTGAAGATGCAAGGGACTGGTTTAGAGGGCTTCCTTATGATTGTATTGGTTCTTGGGATGATTTTATTAATTGTTTTAAAGATCAGTATGATGATAAGACTAATGAGGGTTTCATGTTGAATGAATTCAACAATATAAAGAAAAATCAAAATGAGGAAGTCCTAGAATTCAATGTTAGGTTTCAAAAGGCAATGCACAAACTTTTCCAGGTCATGAGATTAGATGAGAAGGTGTTCCTGGCAACATACTTAAATGCTTTTGATGCCAAAATGGGATATCTACTTAGAGATAAGAATGCTAGGACTATCAGAGAGGCTCAAAGGTTTGTTGTGAACATTGAAAGCAATAGGAGAGTTTTTGGCAAGTTAGGAAGAAGAGAGGACCCTAAGCCCCCTAGGTATGGCAAGAAAGAAGCTGAGAAGCCTACCAATGTAAAGCCTAGGGATGATGATAAAATCAAGCAGATCTTAAATGTTTTAAAAGATCTAAAGCCAATTGAAAAAAAAATAAGTTTCAAGGAATTGATAGGCCTCCTCCAAATACTTTCAACAGACAGCCTAGGTTACAAAATTTTCCCTACTATACCCAATGGAAAGATGGAAAACCTATTGTCCCGGAGAGGAAAGACCAGAAGACTAATGATAAAATTCTTGATCCTTTGCAAAAACATTTGGTCAACATGACTAATGAGGTTCCATGGTGCATAGCTTGCCAATCCCCCCATGACCCTGACTATTGTCTAATCTCTCAAAGTTTACCAGAAAATGAACAATAGTGTGAGGATGAGGATGAATCATATGATGATAGATGATGTGGGATGAATTTTTCCAAATTTGTTGAAGAAGTTGACTTTGATGAAGAAAATGAAAATCAGGATGTGAATAATTCTCATGACAGAGGAGAGACCTACCATCAACAAGTTTTTCCTGATGAGGAAGAGGAGGAAGCCGGTGAAATAAGCAAAAACCCCAAGAAGCTTGAGGAACCTGTTGTATTGAGAAGACCATCTGATGAAGAGATAGCCTAGATCACTACTGATATCGTGACACAAGCTAGAAGTAGTTATGTCCTTAGAAACAGAACTATTGGGAATGCAGATGGTAAACCAATAGGTGTATTTATTAAGAAAAACAAAGAAGACACAAAGCAGTTCACTATAAAGAGTAAGACTATTGAGGGTGCCAAGAATTCTAAGCTCAAAGGCATTGAAAAGCCAAGTGAGCCAGTTAATGTGCTCAAGATCAAGGCTAAAACTCTAATAGCCAGTAATTGAATTCTCCAACTAGAAAATAAATCAAAGGGGGAAAACAAATTGGGTGCAGGAACACAACTTGAGAACAATGATGTCCCACAAAGTAAGTTACACTTGTCTGTTTTAAATTATGCACCTATTGATATGAACTAGTTATTATCCTAGATCATAGTTAAAGTACCTTTGATGGAAATGATGAGGATAAGTGAACACAAAGAGAAGGCCCTCACATGGATAAGTGGTGTTCAAGTCACAAATGTCCAAGAACTAGTGAGTACTAAGATAAAGAGTCAGATTACAATTAAAAAGAAAGACACAGAGGAAATTATTTCAAAAATACCTCAAATTTACTTAGATACTAATGTTGTGAATACTTCTATGGGAACTATTGATCCCTTCTTCTTAACATTGGTCATAAATGATAAGATGTTAACAAATTGCATGATTGATTCAGGGGCTTCAAATACTATCATGCCTGTTGAAATCATGAGGTCAATGGGATTGCAAGTGGATACTCCCCATGGGAGATGCCAAGCTATGGATTCCAAGGAGGTACCAGTGATTAGAACAATCAAAGCCCTTCCCTATAGGCTTGCTATCTATCCAGAGAAACAACTAACTATGAGTGTTTTAGTTGTGGACATACCTCCCCAATATGGGATGCTGCTATCAAGAAAATGGAGTGCAGCAATGGGAGGTAGCATCCAGTGTGACTTATATTATGCTACATTTAACATCACTGGTGAAAGCATTAAAGTATTTAGAGAAGTCAAAACCCCTCATATGATTGACGAAGAAAATAATAATGATAAGATGAATTGTTTCTTGGATATTGACATAAATTCCTTTCAAGTATAGAGCAGTGAAAATGAGAATAAAGATGAACCTCCTCTCCTAGCTGAAGAAGGAGGTAATGTTACAAGTAGAAATGACCTCTGGACCATGTATTTTGATGGTGCAAGCTCTAAAGAGGGATCTGGTGCAGGTGTATTACTAATTTCTCCTGCTGAAAAAACTTTTTAGTTTTCTTTCACCCTGCTATTTACTTATATGAATAACATTGCAGAATATGAGGCTCCACTAATAGGGCTAAGATTAGCCTCAAAGCATAAGATTAAGAATCTCAGAGTTATTGGAGATTCAGAACTGGTCATATCTCAGGTAAGATCCAAATATGCATCAAGAAATAAGAGATTAAAACAATATAGGAATGTTGTTTGGGATGAAATAGAACATTTTGATGCTTTTTGTATTGATTGGATGGATATAGGTCATAATAGAATGGCAGACTTACTAGCTAACATTGCTTTAAGGCCAGAGGATATTACTTTTGTAGGAATATCTAAGATTGAGGTTGAAACTAGGCCATCCATACTAGACAATTTTGAGAACTAGTAGGTTTTTGATGATGACTTAGACATTTTAAGATTCTTGCATTATGATGCAAGTTTTGGAGACAAGGAGTTAGATTTTGGTCAACATGTAGAAACATCATATGGTAAGGATTCTTTCCTTGGCAAAGAGCTCTTGCAGCTCAAAACTAATAAAGTCCCAAAAGGTTTAGTAGTCTTGGAGAGAGCTTTTGATAATCATGATATTTCTTCTCAAACAAAGCCTTTGAATAAGCATGAAGGTGTGGAAGAAATAAACCTAGGGATAGGGGAAGCCCCAAAGAATGTGTACATTGGGGGGAGCTTAACCCCTGAAATCAGAAAGTCATTGATAAACCTTCTTAGAAAATATAGGCACATCTTTTCTTGGTCATATGATGACTTAAAGGCATATAGGGAGGATCTATTTCAACATGAAATCCCCTTGAAGGAAAATACCAAGCCTTTCAGACAAAAGGTCAGACTTGTCAACCCTACTCTGGCACCCAAGATGCAAGATGAATTAAAAAAGATGAGTGATATAGGCATTATCCAGCCTATTAGACATTCAACATGGGTCTCTAACCTTGTCCCAGTAAGAAAGAAGAATGGAGACATCAGACTCTATGTATATTTTAGAAATTTGAACATAAATTCTTTAAAAGATAATTATGGTCTACCAAACATGGAAGCCATGTTGCAAAGAGTCACTGGGTTTGAATTAATGTCTATGATGGATGGATTTTCTGGTTACAATTAGGTAGTTGTCAAGGGAACATAACAATTCAAAACTGTGTTCACTACTCCATGGGGCACTTATGTATATATTAGGATGCCTTTTGGTTTAACCAATGCTAGGGCTACCTTTCAAAAGGCCATGGATGTAGCATTTGCAAATTTTATAAAAAAATTTCTTGTTGTTTATCAAGATGACCTGACAACTTATTTAGAAAAGAAAGAGCAGCATTGTGGCCGCTTGGAAATTTTTTTTGTAAGAGCCCTAGAATATGGGGTTTCCCTTAATCCAAGGAAGTGTTCTTTTGGGGTAACTAAGGGCAAAATTTTAGGCCATATTGTAACTAAAGATGGAGTTAAGATTGACCCTGGAAGAGTGGCAACAATTGATAAGGTACCATTACCAAGAAAAGTCAAAGGTATCCAATCTTTCTTTGGCCAAACAAATTTTGTTAGAAGGTTTGTCACGAACTTTGCTGAAATCAGTGTCCCTATCTCCAAGATGCTCAAGAAAAATGCAAAAATGGAGTGGAGTGAGGAGGCCAAGAAATCTTTTTCTGACATCAAGTAGGCCATTAAAAATTATCCTATATTAAGATCACCAGATTTTAGCAAGCCCATTCAGATTTTCTCCTTTGCTTCATATCATACTATTGTTGCAGTCTTACTATAAAAAAATTCAAAGGGTTTTGAACAACCCATATCTTTTTTCAGCAAATCTTTGTAGGCAGCTAAGTTGAAATATGACATAAATGAAAAATAAGACTATGTACTAGTTAAGGCTATAAAAACTTCAGATGTTATCTGGTTGGGGAAATTGTAATTGTATATGTGCCTAGTGCTACTATGAAGGACATCCTGGTTTAGCAAGAGGTCTCAGGAAGAAGGTGCAGGTGGATAAACAGAATCTAGGAGTTCAATATTGACATCCAGATCATGAAGTTGGTAAGAGGATTAGGGTTAGAAAAACTTATGGCTCAAAGCAATCTAGAAGCTAACCACATCAATGTTCTTGAAGAAGAACAAAGACCATACATCTATGATTTGGACTATTGTTAGTGGTATAAAGATATCATTTGATATCTACAAAAGTTTTTACTTCCTTCCAACATGGAGAACCACAATAAAAGAACTGTGAAATTACATGCTTTAAAGTATGTGATTATTAAAGGTAAATTATGGTGGAGGAGTAATGAAGGTGTCTTGCTGAAGTGTGTTAATCCTCAAAGAGCTGAAAGTCTACTACAGGAAATGCATAAAGGTGCATGTGGTGGCCATTACATGACCAAGACTACTGCACATAAGATATTAAGGTCTAGTTTTTGGTGGCCTAGTATTTTCAAAGATGCACATGCTTTTGTCAAAAAATGTGATGCCTACTAGAGATTCTTAGGAAAATTAAAATTTAATGGAAATTTTCCTTTAAGCCCAATAACAGTTGAGGCCCCTTTTCAAAAATGGGGCATGGACTTCATAGGATAAATCCCAAATAAGTCCAGTGGAGGACACTCATGGATCCTTGTAGCAACCGACTATTTCACAAAGTGGGTGGAAGCAATTCCCACTAAAAGAGCCACTAGCAAGGTGGTTACTAATTTTCTGATGCAAAATCTTTTGACAAGGTTTGGATGCCCTGAGGTTATGATTATGGACAATGCTATGTGTTTCCGATCTGAAGAATTTGTTAGTTTTTGTTTGCAATATGGGATGAAAATTTATTATGTTGCTCCCTATCATCCTCAGGGTAATGGTCAGGATGAATCAAGCAACAAAAGCTTGATTAAAATTTTGAAGAGTCCTAGATACAAACAAGAGGGCATGGGACTCCAAACTACAATTAGCTTTGTGGGCTAAAAGAGTAACAATTAAGAAAGCTATTGGATGTGCTCCTTTGATTTAGTATATGGTATTCATGCCATATTACCACAAAATAACTTATTACAGATGTACAAGTTCATTCAGTTATATGATGATGATTAGGATGATGAAATGAAGATCAGATTACAAGACTTGATACAATTGGATGAATCGAGAAGGGAAGCACATGATAAAAAATTAAAGTCTCAGTTGAAATACAAAAAATTGTATGACAAGAAGACCATAGTTAGGAGATTTAAAACTAATGATTTGGTCTTAATGTGGAATGCTAGGCTTGAGGAAAAGGGTAAACACAACAAGTTTGATCCTATTTGGTTGGGACCATACTTAATCAGTCAAGAATGGGGACCTGATTCATATATCTTAAAAGACTTGATTGGGAATGAAATGGAATTTCCAGTTCATGGAAAATTCCTCAAGTTGTACTTTTTTTAAGGTACTCTCATTATCCATGAATAGTAGTTAGTTTTCCCTTCTAGTTGTGTGTTTGTTTCAGGTTGTGTGAGTAGGTTAGCTATTTTGTTTCAGTAGATGGTCTACTTACCCCAGAGATTCTAAATTCTTGTCATGCCTGCAAGAAGCATACATCCCCAAATAGAGCCACCATTGGCACTTCAATTTTTAAAACACAAAATCCCTCAATTCCTTACAAAATTGAAGTTTGTGTATGTGATCCTGAAGTTGAGAAAATTATACTATTAAAACCCAGAAAAAACCTTGCAGAATTACCAAGCTTCCTTTAAAATCTAGCAAGCCCTAAATACCCTTATCTTCATTAAAACCCTAGGTTTTCCTTTAGGTTTCTTTTTTGATGTTACCTTTTTCAAATCACTTAAGGAAATAAGGTGCACATGTTTTAAAATATCACCACATAGGGTCAGGTTATAACACTTTTCATTTACCTAAGCCCGACCCCTTTTTGAGTTTTCCTAAGTCTAAGCCCAATGATTTTCCTAATTTTTTCTTAAAGTCCTAACCGCCTTATATCCTAATGTTTCAGCACTATAGTCCACTTGGAATCTGAAATCTAAATCTAATGGTTGTCGCTTGTTCGCATGGAATCTTTTAAGCCCATGCGATCATGTAATAACCGTCGATCCTTTTATTACTCAACGCTTATAGTAGGTGGGACCACTGCCAGGTGTATACACATGGACTTTTCTGATTGGTTATAACATTTTATGACATGGAGACTATTGATGAGGCTACCACTTAAGCAAGCAAAATTGTATGTTCGCCTACCAAATATTACAACATGGAAACTCCTCATTAGTTGAGAAGAATGGGCCTAGCTTCAAAGAGAATTTGGAGGACTAACAGTCAAAAGATCTAATGGTGGTCATATGTTCACATGGAATCTTTTTAGCCCATGTGATCATGCGACAACCATAGATTTAACTTTATTCCCAGATGTAAGCGAAAGGTAGGGTCCATAGCCAGGTATGTACACATGGCCGCTACTGATTGGTCCAAGGTATTTGATGATGTGGAAAATGTCAGTGGCACTGCCGCTTAGTAAGAAAAAGCTACACGTCTACTTTCTAGGTAATGCAAACATGGCCATTCTTGAATGGTCGAACCAAAGTGGGGCCAAATACTTAAGGCATACATAACAAGTGGAAGATCTAACAGTTTTTGCTTATTCACATGGAATCTTTTTAAGCCATGTGATCATGCGACTGCCATTGATTAAGTATCAAGGGCATGATGGCCAACTTTATGTCCAGTTATAAAAGTGAAATAATAGTGACCGTTGGATGTAGCATCTAACAGTAGTGAAGAATCCAATGTACTAAGTGGGTCCTAGATGACATGTTTAAGGATTGCCGTTGGTACAGATTAATCTGATGGTTGTCACGTGTTTTCATAGGTTTCTTTCAGTCTTTGCAATCATGTGACAACCGTTAGATTTTCTTTAAAAGAAGATCAACAATCCAAATTCAAACTTGATGTAGAGAGTTGCAAATTTCAATTTTTCCCCTTAGACGATGACAATTTGATTTCTCAGAGAATTAATGGTGAAATCATGGGGAGTAAATTGCTGAAATGATTGCTTCTGATTGCTTATATTTCAAATGTCCATGATTTTTAGAAAGCCACAAAAAGATAAAGGTTTGCATAGAGCTGGGCGAAAAATTGTAGAGACGGATTGTCATTTCCTAAGAAATTTGAAGAAAAGGTTGGTGATTTTTGCACTTTCTGTTCCCGATTAAAAGAAAATCATTACAATTCTACAATATTTCTTTTACACCGACTGTATAAAACTAGAGCCCTAAAAATGCCACCTAGGAAGGAATTATCTGGTGAGACTGATTATAGTAAGAGGGGTCTACATGAAGATTTACTATAGTTATTTCCCAGTTCAACAACTAATTTGGTAAGGGTAAAATAATTAACGCCAAAGGAAACTAGGGTAAAGGTAGAAGATGGCTTGTATGATACAGACAATTACATCAGAGATGCTAAGATAGGTATGATTAATGCAAGTGGCATCTCTGATTTCACTTGTTTCACATTATTCATAGTAGGGTTCAGCTGGAGAAATGCCCCTGTACCTTCTAGTAACATATGACATTTTAACCTAGGAAAGCTTGTTGTGCCCGGTGTTTTCTTAGATGTTGACCTGATGTTTTAATTTGCAAAGAACTATGACCCTATTATTAGGGAGATTAGGGGTGTTAGAGGAAAATTGTTGATGAAGGTTTCTACTAAGGAAATCTGGATAGTTTTTAGACTGAGTGAACCCTCAAATGACCTAGAACAAATTAATTTTGAAGAATTGAGGGAAGTGTATAATGCATAGAGGAATTATCTCAAAAATGGTCCTGTGAAGGAGTTTTGTGGTAAGATTGGGAAAATGATTGTTATGGGGCCCAGTACACATGAGCCTTTCAAAATAGATTATTTTGATGTAAGAGCAAGAGGTGCATACTGGTCATTATGTCAGATCTTTGGGGAGGACACTGAAGAAAGAATGCCAATACATTTGATGTTTATGATGGTCTAGATTTTACATCCCTACTTGTCAGTCACATTTGATTATGCCCCTTTTATTGCTGACTTAATTCATGATGGATTAATAGGAATTCAGAAAAGAAAATTTGATAAATCTTTGTGTTGGTACTCCTTCATGATGTACATGTTCTTATTTAAGGGTGCTAGTTATTTTGAGAAGGAGATGGATTTGCAGACCTAGAGGGATGGTGAGGACATGCTAGTCTAATTGTGGAACCTAAACATGACATGGGATAGGAAATATAATTGTTTCATACAATTTAATAAATGTTTTGTAGCTAGACTAAGGATATTGTTTGATCAAGAGAACCCAAGAATCCCAAGTGCCTTGGCTGAGGTTGTTAGGCCAGAAAAATTTGCCAAAGACCTCAAAATTGTACATAATTAGGGAGATGTCATTTTCTATCCATACTCTACTATTATCAGATTATATGGTTTTAAAGGGGCTCCTTTTATATTGCCATATCATGTTCCCCTTAAGATTGGTATTGCATAATTCCTTAGACATCTAGGAGACATTGAGAAGAACACTCTTGCAGGTAAAGGTAGAGGAACTCTATTTCCTAATATTACAATTGCCCACCAATTTATAATCAGAAAGGGTGGATGGGTTCATATGGGAAAGTTCCTAGAACCTTATCATATGGCTACTACAATTGCTAGGACAACAGACCCAAAGGGGTTTTATAATGAAATGTTTAAAAAGAGGGTAAGATGCTCAGCAATAAACCACATCTTCAATTTCCCTGAGGATATTATCAGGAATGTCCCAAAATTATAGGATCAGTAGATCAGGAAAGAAAATTGGTTGGTGTATAAAAAGACATTGGATTTTGTCAAGCAGTTCGATCCAAGATATGATCCCCTAAGCAGCATAAATCCTATGGGAAAGAAGATAGATACTCTCATGGAGAATTTTAAGGAGATCTATCAAACTATAAATGAGAAAAAGGAGAAGGCCATACGTGATAATCCAGATAAAGCTTAGTCAATATTGAGCAAAACTACATTTGCAAAGGTGTTGCCTCCTGACAGATATATGGTGCAGAAAAAGATAGATTATAATGTGATAATCCTAGAATCTGAGAGGAGAATACAAACAAATAAAAAGGAGGATGTCCCTTCCACATCACAGCAGGTGAAGAAACATAAGGAGGTTATGAGTATCATAGACACACCTCAAGATCAACCAACTGAGAACATTCCTGATTTTTCACCTCTCACCAAGACACAAAAGTTGGAAGAGAGGCCTCAAGATATAGAAGAGGAATACTCTCCTTCCCAATTACCTTTGAATATTAGGGATGATCAAGAGATCATGGAGTAGGCACAAGAAATGGCCTCCCAGGGTCAAATTTTTATGACTTATGAAGAAATCAATGAAGGAGTGCCAGAGCAGCCAAGAGAGCCTGAGCTAGGCTTAATAGTAGGACAAATGGAAAATACAGAGCTAGACCCTATAGTCAAGCAAGCATGTGATGAATTCCTAGCTGATGATGACTTTGTGAAGTCTAGGGATTTTATGAAATTCCTTTGGAAATTGAATATGAATCAGTTTGAGGAAACATGTGAAAAAAGGCATAAGGAAAATTCTGATAAAGATCTGAAGATCATAGAAGATGAAGTTAGGAAGGAGATGACTGAAATTTTTGAAAAAAACTACTCCAAAATAGGGGAGAGAGCTAGTAAGAAGTGTAGGAGTACTTTTCCTCATAGAATGGGATATAGCAGATGTAGTGGTCCTTGATGCAGTTAGGAAACAAATTACTCCTCTGAACAAGACCAAGGAAGAGGAAGAACATGCCATTAAGGGAGTTTCTTTTAGTAATGACCATCATGCCTTAGTCATGTGGTCTTTGAAAAGAGAGGAAAATAATAAAGGAAAAAAGATTACTAGAAGTGATCTCTCTAGTGGTCTTATAGTAAAAAGGGTTATTGACACTTCTATGATTGAAGCATTGGGTATGGTGGTAGCCACAACCCAGCTTGCAGAGAAGGTACCAGAAAAAGAAGCTAAGGAAAAAGAAGAGCTCACCATAAGGTTTGAAGCAATGCTAAAGGCTTATGGGGATTTGAAACCCCAAGAATGTTTGAAAAGGATAAATTGATTGTAGACTTGAAGAAAAGGTTGGGAGAAGAAGGTCCAATTCAAGCATCAAGACAGTTACAAATTTCTTCTTCCCCTGCTGGGCCTTCTTCTTCAAGTCCTATTGTTGAATATACCTTATCCCCTTTTCCTCCTTCCATGAGAAATGAAGAAATAGAGTAGAGAGAAAGGTAGAAATATGATAAAATAATAAAAGGTACTATTTTACACTTTGTTGCCAATGTAAAACTAAAAGAAATCTATAAGAGTGCTAAAAGTTTGGCTAACATTTTGACATCTTTTAAAAGAGAGGTGGCCATTGTTGGCCAAATTTTGGATCAATGGTTTCCTAGGGAAAATATATTGAAGTCATTCTCTACTATAATTTAAAGATTATGGTATTGTAAATGTTCAATTGACCAATACCTATAGAATTGTTAAGACCCTTTTTGAATTTGAAGTAAATAGGGAGGGGTTAAAGAGGAAGACAAAACTCTTAAGAGCTAGGTACCTTCAGGACAATTTTCAAATTTTCCTGGGTCTAGTCAAAGCAGATGGAACCATAAGGGACAAGGAAAATTGGTTGGAACAAATTGTTAATGGGATATTGGCCAAAATAGATTTTATTTTAGGTATAGAAGATGATACCCCTTTTATACAGATAATTGAAATGCTGCAAGATGCTAGATTACATTTCACCAAGGTAATAGAAGAGGCACACCAAGTGGTAATTGGTTGGGACAAGATCCTACCAAAGAGGGATAAGATTTTGGCTTTTGATTGGCCAAGTGAAGACACTTTTACATCTTGGGAAGCAACATATCAGGCAGAAAGGGAACAAGAGGAAGAAACATCTACAGAGGAAGCAATAGGTAGCGATGCCCTAGTCTCTTGAAAGCAAAGAAAAACATTCTAGAAACACCAAGCAGTTGGAGTAAGCACGAATGCCACACCTGGCATGTTTTGAACTGACCTTGGGACTTGTTGCAAAATTTCGGTGCTCATCTCTACAAATATTTTGTGAAGTTGTAACAAGAAGGTGTTATATTTTCATTTTTTGTCTTATTTGATAGACAATTCTTATCTTTTGTAAGAAAGATCTGAAGCTTGTGTGCAATCCTTGTATCTATAAAAGGATTACCAGGATCATTGTAAATGACCAAAACTTGAGCATATTTCTCTGACAATTTTTGAGTCTAGGGCACGATAGTCTGTATTAGGCATATTTTTGTAAGAAAGCAATATTGTTGGTTCAAGTTAAATCCAGATAGTTTGCACTTTAAAGCATTTTGTATACATGATGTTGATACAACATTTGAATAAATACCAAAGCTCAAATCTCTCCTATGTATATCTCTTTTTGAGTTATGAATCATTGAAATTCATTGCATAGATATTCTCTGTGTATATGTTTATGTTCTTTAGCTCTGATTTAGGATCAAATTAAATAAGGTTTAGACATGGCATAAATTATTTAAGTATTACATACATATATGAGTAAGTAGTATGAATCTAAGATTCCTTTGATAAAATCCACCATAGGGTGATAGCATTTTCAAAGGGCAGGGCTATTAAAGTTCAATATATATGTTTGTGTATAAAAATATTTTAGTGAAGGTGTTGCCCAATGGATAAGGTACTGGCCAACAATGGAGTTATTATTATAGAGATCAGTGTTTAAAGGGTTCTATGTGTATTCCTAATATTTGATATAAATCTTTCAAAATTCTGTAAGTATAGTGACTTACAAGGCATTATTCCACTTAATGATAATGGAGAATCAATGAAGGAATGGTCATCATTTAGCATTTTCTTATCATTTATCTATTTTTATTGAATCTAGTCTATTATTGTTGAAGCAAGGTTATTTGTTTACTGGATTAGGAGTACCCTCCTTGGTTTTGCAAAGCCAGAAGTGTAGAGGGTAGTCTTATCCCTATAGTTGGTCCAATCATCTTAGAATTTCATATTTGGATCTAACCCATCCTAAAACCCTGTAGATGTATTGGTTGCTTTGAAAGCATAAAGTCTAGTTTGAGGAACCAACACAAACTGTGTGAGCTTTTGAGGAAATGGTGGATCCTTAGCTACTACAATAGGTTGTGGAAGGGTAGCAAGTTCATTCCCAGGCATATCATTCTCAGTAATAACTTCTGTTATGATAGGACCTTTTGGTGCATGTAATGTATCTCCTAACCCTAAGTGGATATCATTTACCTTAATGGAATAAGTCTGCTACTGATTAGGTTGCATGTTATTAGGATTTGGTGAAGGCTTAGTAGGCATCTGAGTTTTATTTTGAGGGTTGGCATTGGCTGGAAGAGGTGGAGGCATTAGAGCTTGCTTTTGTGGAGATGACATAATGGCTTGCTGATTAGGCTGACTGGGTTGATTGGGACCCCACTAAGGTGACTATTACTAGTTACCTTGTTGAGGATGCCATTGGTTATTTTGTTGCCAATTTTTATTGGGCTATTACCATAGATTAGGAGGGGGTTGATGTTTCCAATGTTGGTTACTCCATTGGGGTTGAGACTGATAGGACCAATTATTATTCTAGTTTTGACCTTGGGGACCAAAATTATGAGAATCTTGGTTTTGTCATTGATTATTATTGAAACCATAATTTTGCAAAGGGTCTTGATGCATACCTTGTCTCTGGGCCCATGGTCTTCATTGAGAAAAATAAAAGATCTCTCCGTTCTCATTGATAGCCTTGAATTCAGTTGGCATTGACTAAGCCTCCAAGCATGCAACTATTTTGCATTTGCAGTTTCTTTTCTTCTCCCTGCAATGGGAACCAAATTTAGCTAACATGGCCTTTTCTTCTTCATGCTTCTTCTTAGCTTGCATAGTATCTAGCTAGGTGGCTACATTGTTGATGATGTCTTTCTTCAAATCAGACAAGAGGTTAGATATCTCCATCTTTGAAACACCAGAACCATTAGTTTTGCTACTTGATTGTCTGAGCCCTCTTCCTTTATTTATTGTATCTCTTGAGGAATTAAGACATATCCTCTTAATTTCATTCCAAGTTCTTTGAGTGATGTCTCCTCTAGCCATCAAGTCAAGAGCCTCCACACAAGACTCATTAACACCTCTTAAAAATAGATGTTTCATGGATTCTTCATTCAAAGTATGCTGAGTATTCTTTTGGAGATTAAACAAGAATCTTGAAACATAATCCTGAAGTGTTTCCTCATCCTTTTGTGTCATCTTGAAAATATCATCACCTTTCATATCACTACCTCGACAATACTCTTTATATTTTTCCAAGAATGCAATCTTCATTCCATCCCAATCTCCTACAACATTGGCTCCTAGACCCATGAACCACCTTAGTGCTACCTCCTTCAAAGTAGATGGGAAAAACTTCAACCTAAGGGCATCTATTGTATAGTCATAGCTTCTACAAAGGATGTCAAACTCAAAAAGGAAGGTCTCAGGGTCTTCATTAATCAAGCCATATAACTTTAGAAGTATTGGTGAGGGAATATTCTTGAAGTTTTTATTATCATGCAGGTCAACAATAGTAAAGGGAAAGGTAGGACGTGCCATTCTTGGAGGATTTGGAGCTATGGGTTGTCCTCTGAAAATGACAATGGCTCAGGGATTATCCTAGCATTCTCATTCAAAAAAGAGCTTGTTTAAGTTAAAGGTATATTCTGCAAGTGGTGGTGTCATGATTGCTTGATGTAGGTCAACAAATGGATTCTCAAATGGTTGATTCTCTTCACGGTCAACTTCTTGGGGATTTTCCTACTCAGGGGGTAAGGTTTTTTTCTAAAACTAATGGAACATTCTGAGGGAGAAATCTTCCAATATGGTCTCTTCTCTTATGCATAAAAAGGATTGATTAAAACTAGGACCTATATTATGAAAGCTTTGGAAAAAATGACCCTTAGGATAAGTTTAGATTGACACCATCCTCGACAATAGCGCTAAAAATGCTTGGCCAAATAAATGTCTTAGAAAAATAGAGCATAACACTCATTCATTCAAGATTGGACATCTTAAACAACAACTAATTGACTCATTTAGCTCATTTATAGTATCAATCAGGGACGTAAACTTGAAATAGTGTCTGCGAGGTATATGATCCAAACTATCTTAATTGCCACTTATCTAAACTATTGAATTTAAAATACATGAAATCTTAATAGTTTAAACTAGAACAAAGAGACAAGTTTATTCTACTAAAAGCAATAATCACAAATAGGTACTACTCTATCTTCCTTTGCTGCAGGAACAACAAAGTTCTTTCTAATTCTAAAAAAGAACAAAATAGATCCTAACCAATAATGGGATTCAACCACCAAGTGGCCCCCCTTGGATGAGTTAATAGAACATAATTAAGATAAAAAGATGGAACTTGTAAAGTGCATTCTATTCATTCATTTGAAAGGTACATTTGAAGTAAAACAAAACTGAACTCTATTTGTTGTTATGAGATTACAATAAATTTCCTAGTTCAAATCTCTTTTGAAAGTTAAGTCAACAACTTATTTATAAGAAAACATTGAATACTAACTCCTATAACTATGATCACTCCAACAATGAGGATCGATAAGATTCATAATGTCATACAATAAAATTAACAACTTTTGAGAACAAGTCTACCATATATATAGTAGGTCGTGCTTCTAAATTTGTGCTCAGGTATGATGGTAATCATTTGAATGCTCCAAGGAAGAGTTTATTAGAAATAGGAAATACTAAGAGGGGCGGGGGGTGAATCAGTATTTCACAAACTTTTACTTTTTCCCAATTATAGATATAAGAAATTAACTTAAAGCTTGCATAAGAAACTAAACTAAGTAAACTGAATAACAATCATAACAATAAAATGGATGAACTCATAACACCATGTTTGTTCTCAAGGTAATCCTGTAAAAGGAAAACCATGGTGGGGATGGTACCCACAACTGATCCACTAACCAAAACTATTTGGTTAAGGATGTTGACCCTATTAGGAGTCTATTACATACATATAGTGTCTCTTTCCTGGCTAAAGAACTTTAGGCCTTGTTAGAAGCCTTAACCCTGTTAGGAGTTTCTATTACAAAACAAAGATGTTTGAAAGATGAGCTCACTTCCCAAACATGCAATATACAATGATAGCTTTAGATACAAAGCTAAGATACAAAAACCTTTTACTATTGCTGAATAACCCTATTATTCTGATCTAGCTTTGTAGGCTCTTTGCTCTGATATACAATTTTCGCTTCTTTTCTTCTTACAACATACAATTTCACATCATATATCAACTTCTTACAATCACTATATAGTTCATACTTCTTTGCATTACATTATTCTTACTTATATACAAGCTATGACAAAATAACTTCCTATCGGCTTACAATACCTTATACTCTTCTCAAAACATAAATTCATTATATGTTGCCATCGGGTTAACATCTAGGATGTCATCCCTAATTAGTTAAGTCATTATTTTGATAAAAATAATAATCCCTTAACTCAATATAATCATATTCTATCTTCTACTATGTTTTGGTCGGCTCAACACTGTCTCTGTAAAACATTAATATCTTCTTCTATACATACCATACAGACTTGCTCTTTGAGATGTAGCTTTGATATACATAGAATGATCTATGTTCAAGTGCACATGCACTGAAATTTCTTTTGTGAACATCTCTAATCAAAACTGTCTCTGTGAAGACTAGTAATCGATGTTATACTTAGACAGTTTTCAAGTGCACTCATACATAACTTCTTCCTCCGATCATGTTGTCTTAATGATGAGTATATGTTGCCATAATGACAACATTATGATATCCTACTATAATATAAGAAAATAGATCACCAAAATGTAATATAAGAAAAGGGGGAATGTAATATAATGTGAATGTTGTGTGGTGTGAATGATCTCTATGAATATATAGGATTGGGGAAGGTAAGATCTTCTTCTTAACCCCAAATTCCAAAAGGAAAGATCCAAATAGATTAACCAAAAGAAAATGGTCAATGCATAAATGAATCAATCAATGAAGAATATGAAGAAAGAGGAAAACCTTATATTCCGTTATGGAAGAGAATATTAAAATCTTAATTTAATTGAAGACAAATACTAACCTCAAAGTATAACAGATTTGGAAAATACTATTTTCTGGTGTCTAACTGAGTTAGTTGAAATTCTGCAACTAGATTTGGGACAATAAAACAAAGATAGAGAAAACCCAGAAATCTTTTACTTTTCTAAACTAGGTTGACCTTGACCCAAATAAAGGTTGATCTTGACCCCTTTATGTCAACCTTGGCCTGCGCTACTTCAATGAAAATTCTGTTCGCGTATCCTGAAAGTTTACCAAAAAGGGTGTCTAAATCTTCTCTGTAATTCATTGTTTCGCACTTGTACCTACAAGAAAAATGGTTTTGTTATTTGGATGAGGGGTGTGCCTTGGTCAAACCCTGATTTTGGAATTAACCTTGAAATTGAATTAAATTTATAGTAATAAACAAAGTAAATGGAACAATTCACCTTGCTTATGTTGAAACCCTTGTGGAGGATTTGAATCCTTGAATCCACAAGTATGGATGCTCCAAATGACTGTAGAATTGAATGTATAATGTCTCAAATCAATTGTCTTTAGATCTTCAACATCAATCTTGAATGGATCTTGGAATAGGAAGAAGCTTGAATGGATATGGATGGAGAAATCTTCAACAAGAGGGCTCCATAGAGATTGAATCCTTCAATGGCTACCAATGGATCTCCTTGATGAATTGAATCTTGAATGCTTGAATTCTTGAAGATAGATGAATGCTTGAATGATTTCCTTCTCCTTCTTTCTTGCTTCTTGATTGCTTGATTTTTCTTGATGGATTGCTAGAGAGATATCTTTCTTTTCGATGGAGGATCTTGTGTGTTGTGATGGAAATGAGAGGAGAAAGCTTCCTTATATACAAGTATAGGGCACAAACTTATAGAGAGGCCAACATAGGAGAAATAAATTCCCATTAAGCCTATACCCTTGGAAGTGGACCTAAATTAAATATCATTTAAGAGGTTATCATTTCAAAACCTAAAACAGCCAACCCGGAAGTGGGAAATAAATCTTTCTGAAACACGACATCCAGAAACCTTCAGATTTTGAAATTTGGACCTTGGGTCAAGGACAAGATCGACCTTGACCTAGAAGGTCGACCTTGACCATGAGGTTAATAACCTCAAATTCTCAGAGCAGGTGTCTAGGATTAGGTAGGAAATAAGTAGAAAACATGGTAGGACAGGGAAAAATCTAGATCCTAGTCAAAGACCCATTCAAGGTGTTTGACATGACCCCAAACCACTTACTCGAAGGGTTAAAATAGTCCTAAGTGGAAGTGCTTCCATTTTACGATGATACATTTAGCCCCTAATTTAGCAAGAGTATGGACTCAATGCAAACTCTTGGTAGAGGAGATTACAAAGAAAAATACAATCTTATTGAAATCAAAGGGACAAAGGAATCCAAAAGCCCCTAGGGAATCGAGTCTTTATCAACTCCAAGATTACAATAAGAGAGACATCTCTAAAAAAGAGAGATCTGGGTGTGATTACCTCACCCAATGAGAACTTATGTCCCATTGTGAATCACACAAGGAAACAATGCAACTGGAAAGATGGAGTTGAGCTACCTATTAAACATGGCTACTCACTAGTCAACCCATCAAGGATTCACCCTTAGGAATATTCTATTCTAGAAGATCAAAGCCAAAATAAGAGAGATCTAGTCTTAAGGACACTTTTGACCTTAAGGGATCAAAAAATTTGAAAATTGAAACTGGAGGGATCAAGAGATCCAATAAGATAAAAATCCATTCTTAAGGATTAGTCACTAATCCATAAAGGGAGAAAAGCTTTGAAAAATATATTTTGACAGTGCGTGTGTGAAAAAAGTGAGCAGAGCGTATGCCCCCACGTTAAAGTCATTGCTAACACTTTAATAGGAGAAATGAATTTAATGGAAATATAAATAACTCCACTGATTATGTTTCCACTACAAGATGCCCCCAAGAGAAGACAAATCAAGGGAAATACCACATAAATATACATAGAACATAGAAGGGATCTACCTGCCGTGGGGTTAGTCTGATCATAAGATAATATTTATATATGATATTATTACAAATGAATTGACATCATTCCCCAAAGAAATTAGAACTACAATCACAATGGAGGAAAGAAAACATAAGAGTTACGAAGAAGAGTCTTTTCAGACCACAACATGGAGACCAAAAAGAATCAGTGCTACCAAGTCGCAAATCCAAGTGGACTACACAAGGAAAACATTTATGAACAATAGAAAAAGTATAACATAACATGAAAACAACATATAGAAGAATAGAGATACAAATAGAGGAATAGTACAACAGGTTCAATTCTTTTATCACCTTGCACCAACAAAGTAACAAGGGTCGTATAAAAGAATCTAACAAACATTGTTCAAGTACATTACTGGAGAAGAACAATACAACATGCAAACACACAAAAAGCTACCATGAAGGACAAGCCAATCAAGCATGTCACCTACTCTCCCCATCTCATTCTATATCATTTAGGGAAGGTGGGAAACTCATAAGAGGAACTATATCCAATGTAGTAGGAATTATAGCAAGTTCCAAACAAGGATCCTCTTGAGAATCATTATGTTCGATACTAGGTGTAATTATCAATTGTGTTGAAAGCATACTAGGTAAATCAGTATCAATGTCAATAGTCTCATATTCATCATTAGCATCATTAGTATCATCAAGAGTATCTTCTTCATCAAGATTAATCAAAATAGAATCTAAGATACAAATAGAATCATCATAATCATTCATCTTAACATCATTACTAACATTAACTTCTTCTAACATATCAGGCATAGGCTGGTCAAAAGAAGGTAAAGAAATTTGAAGAATAGAGACATGGGCCTTAGCTTGAGCCCGATCCTTCTTACGACATTCATTGGCAGATCGGTTACATTTTGTCTTGTTTGAAATATGTTGAGAACTAGGAGGAACAACAACCGATTCCTTCACAGGTTTTATAGGAAGATTAGTAGGATACTTAGTAGGCTGAAAAGAAACACTAGAAGCTTGATTAATAGAACTAGAAGCCATGGATAAAGGAGACATGGAAGGCACAGGAAAAAGACCAAGGTTAAGATCCATTTGAGGCATACTTAACTCAACAATCTTGCAATGTTTATAGGCTTGATATGAGCGAAAAAGGTTATCAGGTCAAGAAGGACACAAATTAGGTAATGAAGGCCAAAAGAAGTCAAGGGTAGCACAATTCCTAGGCCTAGAAGGTTGATATAAAATATGATTAATCATCTTCACTTCTTCATCATGAATGAATTTAAGACACTTATGGATAGGAGAAGCAATGACATGCATGGCATTTAACCAAGGTAAACTAAACTTAACTTGAAACTGATCAAAAGTAGGAACACCAACGAAGGTAGTGTCCACAACTTTACCACAAAGTTCAATAGGAAAGTTAATAGAACCAAATGATGGATAAAGAAAACCATTACAAGTTTGAATCCATACATCCAATGTATCATAAGAATCATGTTGTAAGTACTTCATTAAAAGATTTTCTTTAGTAATAACATTGAATAAGGATGTAGGATCAATAAGACAACTGTGTGTAGGTATCTTAGAAATCCTAGCATAAATGTTGAGAGGACCATTAGGAGCTTTAATAGTCTTAGAATCATAAAAGGTAATCAAGAGTTCCCTAGGTCTTTTATTCTTAGGTTGTTTTTGAGGTTTAGGTTTAGGTTTCAATTTAGGCTTAGGTTGAGGTGGAACTTGAAATTGAGTTTGAGATTGAGGCTCATGGGGTGGAGATACAGATTAAGACAAAAAAACATGCTCCACATGGTTAACAATATGATTAAGATAATCCATGTTTGAATCATAAATAATATCCACAGAAGATGATTGGACAATGGTATTAGTATCATGTGTAGGCAAAGGATTCATATAGATTTCGAGTTTTTGATTAGGAGGAGAGACAAATTTATTCCCACTACCATCAAAATTATCAATAGATAAAGCATTAGAATCAATTATATCTTGAACCATATGTTTTAAAGAATAACACTTCTCAGTATCATGGCCATTCTGACGATGGTATTGAAAAAAGGCTTTGGAATCAAAGGATTTGGATGCCATCGTAGTAGGTAAAAGAGGTTGAATAGGAGGTAAATTTATCATATTAGAAGTCAACAATTTACTCATAATAGAATGCAAAGATTCAGAAAGAGGAGTAAACATACGATTCAGACAAAAAGCAATAGATGCAGAAGTGGCATTGTTGGATGCAACAACAACTTGCTCAACAACTGCATTTGCTTGTTTATTTATCTTGACATAGTTGTTATGTTTTTGAAACTTGTTGGGATTAGGAGCAGCATCACTCTTATCAACTGGAACAAGAGCCATTGGAGTGTTGGTCTCAAATTGACTCACTTGTAATTGATAATGATGAAGAGCTACACAAAGTTGTTGAAAAGAGGTAAATTCGGTAGGTAGAATCTTATCTCTAATATCCTTTTGTAAATTTGAAATAAACATATGCTAAATATCAATATCAAGAATAGGATAAGAAATTTGAGCATATAAATGCTTAAATCTACCAATAAATTCAGTCAATTTTTCTTTAGTATTTTGTTTCCACTGCATCAAATCAGTTAAGAACACTTGCAGACTAATGTTATTTTGGAATTATTGAATAAAGGCATTAGAAAGTTTTGGAAAAGAGTCAATAGAATAAGGAGGCAAGGAACAATACCATTGGAAGGCCTTATCATGAAAATTTCTAGCAAACAACTTGGCTAAAATCCTATGGTCATGAGCATAGTCACTACAAAGGATTTGAAATATTTTAACATGAGTGACAAGGTCTCCCTTACCATTGTAATTCTCAAGATGAGGCATATCGGCTTGCTGAGGAATAGGAGCATGAATAATGTCTAGGGATAAATGACTACCCATGTCACATGTAGGAATACTAAACTTGGATTGAGTTAAAGATGCAAGTTGTTGTTGTAAAGAGGACACAGTTTGAGGTAGACTAATGATTGTGGAATCATTAGATGAAATAGGAGGCATAGGAACATTAGAAACACTAGGAAAAGTGTAGGAAGTAGCGGGAATGGAAGACACAACCCAGGGAACCCTTGGAACCACAGTTGGAAGAGAGTTGGAATAAGTAAAAGGAACACTATGATAAGAAGGTTTTGAAGTAGGTAGAGACACTGATGGAACACTTATAGGAAAAGAGGGAACTGATGTAGTCACTAAAGGAGGAGTATAAGTAGGAATGCTAGGTAAAGGAACAAAAGAAGGTTCCATACTAGTGACAGGAGGAGTGAATCCTAATTCTTGAGCTTCTTGAGCCAAAGGTTTGACATTTAAATGCACAAGATGAGTGATACCACATAAGAGATTAACACCTTGATGACTATCATCGAAGGACTTTCTTAAGTGTCTCTATAGCTTGAATAGAATCTTGATTATGATTTTCTTGAATAAGCCAATTTCCCATTTTATCAAGTTTAGTTTAAAGTTTTGGACTTGTTCGGGAGGAACTCTAAAAGCATCATCCTCATCATGAGATGATCAAGAAGAGTTATGCTCCATAGTAGGATTGGAATCACGAGTAATCAAATTGTCATCCGGGATCCTAAGGAGAGGAGAGGAAGACTCAAGATCAAAGAAACCCATAAGTCTATGACTTCTTCTAACCAGAATATTATAAGTAGGACTAGATGTAGTAAAGATCATATACCAATGTAATGCAAATGAACTAAACTAGGAAAACACAAGGCATGAACAAATAAATGTTTTTGTATTTTTTCTTTATATAATTTTTTTGTTTTATTTTTGAAATGTAAATACAAGAACATGCAAGATCTAACACCATAAAAGAAAGAGTTGTCTATTGCGGGTTCACCAAAATGTAATATAAGAAAATAGATCACCAAAATGTAATATAAGAAAAGGGGGAATGTAATATAATGTGAATTTTGTGTGGTGTTAATGGTCTCTATGAATAGATAGGATTGGGGAAGGTAAGATCTTCTTCTTAACCCCAAATTCCCGAAGGAAAGATCCAAATAGATTAACCACAAGAAAATGGTCAATGCATAAATGAATCAATCGATGAAGAATATGAAGAAAGAGGAAAACCTTATATTCCATTATGGAAGAGAGTATTAAAATATTAATTGAATTGAAGACAAATACTAACCTCAAAGTCTAACAGATCTGGAAAATGCTATTTTTTGGTGTATGTACTGAGTTTCTAGAAATTCTGCAACCAGATCTGGGACAGGAAAATAAAGATAGAGAAAACCTAGAAATATTTTACTTTTCTAAACTAGGTTGACCTTGACCCCTTTATGTTGACCTTCACCTACATTGCTCAAATGGAAATCCTGTTCACGGATTTTGAAAGTTTTCTGAAAAGGGTGTCTGAATCTGCTCTGTAATTTGTTGTTTTGCACCTATACCTACAAGAAAAATGGTTTTATTGTTTGGATGAGAGGTGTGCCTTGGTCAAACCCTAGTTTTGGAATTAACCTTGAAATTGAATTGAAATTGCAGTAATACACAAAGTAAATGGAACAATTCACCTTGGTTATGTTGAAACCCTTGTGGAGGATTTGAATCCTTGAATCCAAAAGTATGGATGCTCCATATAAATGTAGAATTGAATGTAGGATGTCACAAATCAATTGTCTTTAGATCAACATATTGGAGATTTTCTAGCAAGATAGTGATGACTGTATGTTTGTCATTGATGACAACATATGGTAAGTAGCATGTGTATAAGTCTTATGCAGTGAGCTTTCAATATATGTAGCATGGACATGTTATCAACATGATATTATGGTCACATAGGTTAATTATTAGTACAGACAGTTATATAGCAGCTTATGTCAGCAGTGTTCTTGACAGAGTTATAGATAGTGTTCTGTGTGTGATTGTCCATATAGTTATCATGGAGCCTTGCACCCTTGGATATATGATGGAGACATTTTAGTGATGTTTCATTCATGGACGCAAAGTGTGATGTGATGTAGAAGTGAAGTTATGTAGTCGCTACTCACTAGTTGTAGTTTCCCGTGTTTATCCAAAAGAGCTGACATAGTTATATCGGTACAAGAGTTACACCTATCATTTTGGTATGTGTGCTTGGATTAGTGATAAGAGAAGAGTTAAGAATGTTTGGATAAGAGAGCATGATGTAATTCAACTTGAGGAGAAAGTTTCAATTAATTTGGTAGAGCTGAAAGTGTGTAGCGTGCGTCTACACTCATTGATTTGGATAGGTCCCAGTTTGTGTAGCGTGCTTAGTAGAGCTAGCTAAGATATGATTGGAGAGTGTTATTGTTTCTCTAATATGATTTCAAGATGGTTCTAATAGCCTCACTTGATTATATCATTTAGAGGAAAGATATTTATAGGGAGTCATTTGTGATTTCTAAGACATGGTTCAAAGTTGAAAGACAAGAGCAAAGCAGAGAGTGTGAAGTGTTGAGCCATTGACAGAAGGTCTATGTGACCAAGTAAAGAGTATATTATATTCATTGGAACTAATCAAGACAATAGGTCTACCTTGTAGTTCACAAAGATCTAGATATAGTGTGTATCTATTATTCAAAAGGTTGCAACCTTCACCCCTTTAAGCAGTGAGCTCTCAAATAGTGTGTCCTCACCCCTAATAGGGTCAATCATAAAAGACTCCTAACAGGGTCTGACCTTTGACCAGGTCACTTTAATTATTGCATTGTAAAGATAAAATCCTAACAGGATTGTAAGATCTTCTAACAAGGATCATTATTGATGAAGGGTGCTCCCCTTAATACCACAAACACATAATAGAAACAGAGAAATAACAACAATATGCAAGAACAGAAAATTGGCTTCTTATTATCTCCACAAATGTGGAATTACAAACTTTCAGAATTACAATATGCAAAGCCACATGGGCATTCCCTTACAATATTCTGTAGGACAAAGCCTTGAATCAATACCCAGAACTACCCTAGACAACACTACGGGCCTTCTTTATATAGGCATTTTCCACCACCCGAGAAGGTTCTAGAAATTTAGCCCTTAGGGCAAACCAAACTTAGAATTATTTTATTTTTCAATTTATTACATCAAAGCCAGCTCAAAATAACTTTTGAAACCCGAATAAAAATTTTGAAGGAAAATTATTTTTTGCCATTTCAGGTGACCTGACTTTCGGAGACCATAAGTCATCACCAGTTGACCCGATTGACTATTATAACCCCATTTTGGAAAGGCCACAAAGTGCTCTATAGGCTTGCCTCATGCAAGCGCCTGTCACCCAAATTTTTGACCTCATCTTGGGCCTCTAAAGCTTTCAAAACTGAGTTCAAAGTTTCTGTACCCTGCTGCCAATACCAAAAATCTTCAATATCTTCAAAACTAGACCTGATCTAGCCATGAAACTTTACTGGTAGGCTGATATGACTGAGATGAACCTCCATATGTAAAATCAGAACATTCCAAGATCGTATGACTGACTTACTAAAAATAGCAAGTTTCCATAAATAGGAGCTCTGCACAAGATAGCCCTTATTGAATACAAAAAAAGAAATATTTTTGGATGATGCAAGATTGCTCTTACACCCAGGATGCTCTTGCATCAATTATACACTAGTGAAGTTTATTAGTGGGTGTCAATTCCCACCAGGGTTTTTACCTATTTAGGTTTCCCTGTAACCAAAATATTGGTGTTGTGTTCAAGTGTTCTTTCATTGTGTTTATGCTTAATTTTTAAGTATACTTAATTGGATAAAGAATTGAAACTTGTAGATAATTGATTCACCCCCCCTCTCAGTTATCTCTTGGGACTATTCCTAATAATTGATATTAGAGCCAAGTGCCTTAGAGAGAAAGTTTAACAACTTGAGGTTGACCAGATGGCATTCTTTAGAAAAGATAGTCCTAAGTTTGATGGAGAGAATTATCTTGATTGGAAGAACAAGATGCTGACACATTTGCAGTGCATTTATTTTCAAGGTTTTGAAGTGGCTATTAAAGAAGTTTGGATCCCCTCTCTAGTAGATCTTGCTAAGGATGATGCTATTGGAAATCAGAAGGATTTGTTCCATCAGAATACAATAGCAAAAGAAGCCCTTATCAACACTTTATTTGATAGTGAATTTTTAGAGATAAAGAAAGTAGACACAACCTACAAGATATGGAAGCACCTAGAAGACATGTTTGAAGGAGATAAACAAGAAAAGAATGTGCGTAGAAAGACATGGAAGAAAAAGTACAATACATTAGAGATGTTACCTGAAGAGAACATAAGAGCCTACAATCAAAGGATTAATGAAGTATTTGTTGGAATCAGAAATAATGGTGGAGAAATTTTAGAAGAAGACATCATGGATAAACTGATGACTACATTGACACAAAAATATGAGAGAAAGATAAACATCCTTGATGAGACTATGCAATTTTTAGGAAACTTCAAAAGAGAAACCCTAATTAGCAAGATTGCTGCATTTGAGATATCAAGTTTGAAGACAGAGCCTAAAAGTGAAACTGCCTTCAAAGCCTTAGTCCATGGTAAGGAATCCTTGAACACCTCTGGTAATTTTGACGATGAAGAAGAAGAAAAAGCTCTAGATGATTTCATTGCTATGATTTCTAAAAGAGAAAAGAAAGGAAAAGGAAAATATGAAGGTCAATTACTATTCAAATTCTTTTCATGTAATAAGATTGGTCACTTTGCATCTAAGTGTCCTACAAGAGTTTAAAAGTTCAAGAATAACTGCAAGCCTAAGTATACAAAGGAATGCTACTATGTTGGATGAAGAATCAGTAGAAGAGGAAATTGGATTCATTTCTCTTGAAGATGAAAATAATTCACAAGATTTAGCACTAATTTCACAAGCTCACATTAGTATAGATTGGATAAATGACAGTAGTTGTTCACATCATATGATAGGAGACAAAGATAGATTTGTTCATTTGGACGTATACAAAGGAGGCATAGTTAGATTTAGAGATAATACTCCTAAACCCATCATTGGTAGAGGATCCATCACCTTGGATGGAAATAATAGCACTGATGATGTTCTATATGTTGATGGTTTGAAGCATAACCTACTAAGTGTTAGGCAGTTACTTGATAAAGGTTACCAGTTGGAGTTCAATGGAAACAAGTGCATCATTAACAACAAGGAAGGAGAAATGATTGCATTAAGATCAAAGACTAAAGGTAATGTTTTTCATCTTAATCCAGAAGCAATTTGTTTTGTTGCTAAAGTTGATGATAGTTGGCTATGGCATAAAAGACTGTGTCATATCAATTTTGATAACATAGTAAAAATAAGTAATGTAAAGGTAGTAAGAGATCTACATAGCATAGCAAAGCTAGTTGATACTATTTGTAGGGAATGTGTGATGGGAAAACATGTGAGGAATTCATTCAGAAGAAAGCACAATTCAATAGAGAACAAGTTGGATTTGATTCATACAGACCTATGTGGACCAACTCAAACAAGATCATACTATGGTGAAAGGTATTTCATTTTTTTTGTAGATGATTATTCTAGAATGATGTGGGTTGCATTCTTGAAAGATAAGTTAGAAGCATTTGAGAAGTTCAAAATATTCAAAGCTAAGGTTGAGAATTAATTTGGACTAAAGATAAAATTTCTAAGGTCGTATAAAGGAGGAGAATTCACCTCTGACAGATTCTATGAGTACTACGAAGAACATGGCATAAAGATATAGTTGAGTGCACCTAGAACCCCCCAACAGAATGGGATTGTAGAGAGAAGGAATAGGATCATCCTTGATACAACATGCACCATCATGATTGAGATAAATGTTGCACACACCTATTGGAGAGATGCAGTCAATACAACAGTCTATACCATCAATAGAATATAATTAAGGCTTGGCACAGACAAGACACCTTATGAGATATGGTTTGGTAATGTTCCCATAGTAAAATACTTCAAAATCTTTGGAAGCAAGTGCTACATCAAGAGAAATGAAGCAATAGGCAAGTTTGATGCAAGAAGTGATGAAGGTATTTTTCTTGGTTACTCTACTAAAAGTAAATCTTATAGATGTTTTAACTTGAGATTTAAGAAGATCATTGAAAGTAATCATGTTAAGATTGATGAAAATTTTATGGTTCAAGAAAGATATCATGATTATGCACCTATGATTGAAGAAGAACCCAAACCTTGCACTAGTGAGACAGTTGTTGAAGAGATGTTTGATAGTATTGATGTATTGTTCAATGACCCTAAAACAAGTGAAGAAGAAACTTAGAAGGAAGATGAGTCGGTATCACCTAAAGTTCCAAAGTATACATCTAGATATCACTCTAAGGATGAAATCATTGGAGATCAGAGTAGCAAAGTCACAACAAGATCAAAAGGAAAGAATTCAGCAAGAAATGAAGTGGTATGTTTACTATCTCAGATTGAACCTTTAAGTGTTGAAGATGCATGTAATGATTCAGATTGGCATGATGCTATGAAAGAAGAACTAGATCAGATTATTAAGAATGATACTTGGGAACTGGTCCCAAGACCTAGTGATAAGAATGTGATTGGAACAAAGTGGATATTCAGAAACAAGATGAATGATAATGGTACCGTAGTAAGGAATAAAGCAAGGTTAGTATGTAAGGGATATGCACAAAGAGAAGGTATTGATTATTCTAACACATTTGCACTTGTGAGAAGATTAGAAACTATTAAGTTATTTCTAGCTTATGCAACATTCAAAAACTTCAAAGTTTATCAAATGGATCTTGAGTCAACATTCTTAAATGGATATTTAAAAGAAGAAGTATACATTGAGCAGCTAGAAGGATTCACCCTATCAGACAAGCCTGATATGGTATGTAGATTGAAAAAATCCCTCTATGGACTTAAGCAAGCCCCTAGAGCTTGGTATGAGAGACTTGATGGATATATAACAAAAATTGGATTCAAGAAAGGAGTAACAAATTGTAATCTATTTATCAGAGAGACATCTGAAGGTTTACTACTTGCTAAGGAGATGCAGAGCGAGTTTGAGATGAGCATTATTGGTCCTATCAAATACTTTTTGGGATTAAATGTACATCAAATAGAGAAAGGTATTTTCATTAATCAGTCCAAATATGTGAAAGAGATATTGAAGAAGTTCAAGATGGATGATTGCAAGCTAGTGGGTACACCTATGATAACATGATGCAAACTTACAAAAGAAGATGATTCTCTAGTAGTAGATATGACATTGTACAAGTCTATGATTGGTAAACTCATATATCTTACTCAAACTACACCTGATATTTCTAATGCAGTTGGCATAGTTGGAAGATTTGCAGTAGAGCCTAAACAAAGTCACCTCATGGCAGTAAAGAGAATATTTAGATATTTTCAAGGCACTATAGCTTATGATCTATGGTATCCTAATTTAGATAATGTTGAGCTTCATGTATATATAGATGCATATTGGGAAGGATGCATGGATGATAGAAATAGTACTTTAGGTGGAGCAATGTTTCTTGGTGATAGACTTGTCACTTGGACAAGCAAGAAGCAGAATTGTATTTCTCAATCAACAACATAAGAAGAGTATGTTACAGAAGCCTTAAATTGTTATACAATTGTTTGGATCAAACAGACGATAAAGGATTTCATAATTTAGATTGATTATCCTATTGTTATTCACTGTGATAACACTAGCACTATCAACATGTTAAAGAATCTTGTGATGCATGCAAAGACAAAGCACATAGAGATTAAGTATCACTTCCTAAGAGAGAAAGTGGAAGAGAAAGAAGTCAAATTGGATTATGTAAGTACAAAGGAACAACTAGCAGATATATTCACAAAGCCCTTACCAAAGGATACTTTTGAGTATCTCAAGGAGAAGCTGGGAGTAATTCCCTTCCCTGATTTTTCTTAGAGAAAGTGGAAAGAGCATCAATCCTTAGTGACTGATGGATGGTTGACTACTCTACTTCAGGAGTAGTACCAGAGCTTATATTTTTGGCACCCTTTGCCATTGATGTCAAAGGGGGAGTAGTATAAAATCATGAAAAATAGTATTAAAGGGGGAGTACAATAAAGGGGGAGTATATACAAAATTAAGGAGGAATAATATATAGCAGTAAGAGGGAGTAGTATTCAGTCATGGAAGCAGTTCAATTGAGAAAATGGAGAATATTGAAGAATATTGCAGCAGATGGAGGAATCATCCTTGGGGGAGTTTTGATGAGGAAATGGAGAATGTTATAAAAGAATTGGTCATTTGGATTGGTGGTATTTTTCATTCCTTATGTTTCCATCAATGCCAAAGGGGGAGATTGTTGGAGATTTGCCAGCAAGCTAGTGCTGATTGCATGTTTGTCATTGATGAAAACATATGGTAAGTAGCATGTGTAGAAGTCTTATGTAGTGAGCTTTCAGTATATGTATCATGGAAATGTTATCAACATGATATCATGGTCATAGAGGTTAATTATTAGTACAAATAGTTATATAGTACCTTATGTCAGCAGTGTTCTTGACAGAGTTACAGACAGTGTTCTGTGTGTGATTGTCCGTATAGTTATCATGGAGCCTTGCACCCTTGGATATGTGATGGAGACATGTTAGTGATGTTTCATTCATGGACATAGAGTTTGATGTGATGTAGAAGTGAATTTATGCAGTCACAACTCACTAGTTGTAGTTTCTTATGTTTATCCAGAAGAGCCGACATAGTTATATCGGTATAGGAGTTGCGCCTATCATTTTGATATGTGCACTTGGATTAGTGATAAGAGAAGAGTTAAGAATGTTTGGAAAAGAGTGCATGATGTAATTCAGCTCGAGGAGAAAGTTTAAGTTAATTTGGTAGAGCTGATAGTGTGTAGCGTGCGTCTACACTCATTGATTTGGATAGGTCCCAGTTTGTGTAGTGTGCTTAGTAGAGCTGACTGAGATATGATTGGAGAGTGTTATTTTTTCTCTAATATGATTTCAAGATTGTTCTAATAGGTTGACTTTATTATATCATTTAGAGGAAAGATATTTATAGGCAGTCATTTGTGATTGCTAAGACATGGTTCAGAGTTGAAAGACAAGAGCAGAGCAGAGAGTGTGAAGTGTTGAGCCATCAATAGAAGGTCTATGTGACCAAGTAAAGAGTACATGGTATTCATTGGAACTGATCAAGACAACAGGTCTACCTTGTAGTTCACAAAGATCTAGATATAGTGTGTATCTATTATTCAGAAGGTTGCAACCTTCACCCCTTTGAGCAATGAGCTCTCGGACAATGTGTCCTCACCCCTAACAGGGTCAATCATAAAAAACTCCTAACAGGGTTTGACCTTTGACTAGGTCACCGTACTTATTGCATTGTAAATATCAACTCCTAATAGGGTTGTAAGATCTTCTAACAAGGATCATTATACACTAGTGCAGTTTATTAGTGGGTGTCAATTCCCACTGGGGTTTTTACCTAATTAGGTTTCCTCATAACCAAAATATTGGTGTTGTGTTCAAGTGTTCTTTCATTGTGTTTATGCTTAATGTTTAAGTATACTTAATTGGATAAAGAATTGAAACTTGTAGATAACTGATTCAACCCCCCCCCCTCTCAATTATCTCTTGGGACTATTCCTAACACTTCAACACCAATCTTGAATGGATCTTGGCATAGTAAGAAGCTTCAATGGATATGGATGGAGAAATATTCAATAAGAGGGCTCCATAGAGATTGAATCCTTCAATGGCTACCAATGGTTCTCCTTGATGAATTGAATCTTGAATGCTTGAATGCTTGAAGATAGATGAATGATTGAATACTTTCCTTCTTCTTCTTGCTTTCTTCTTGATTACTTGATTTCACTTGATGGATTGCTAGAGAGACATCTTTCTTTTTGATGGAGGATCTTGTGTGTTGTGATGGAAATGAGAGGAGAAAGCTTCCTTATATACAAGTCTAGGGCACAAACTTCTAGAGAGACCAACATAGGAGAAATAAATTCCCATTAAGCCTATACCCAGGGAAGTGAACCTAAATTAAATATCATTTAAGAGTTTATCATTTCAAATCCTAAAATAGCCAACCCAGAAGTGGGAAATAAATCTTTTCGAAACCCGACATCCAAAAACCTTTAGATTTTGAAATTTGGACCTTGGGTCAGGGTCGAGGTCGACCATGACCTAGAAGGTTAACCTTGAACCTAAGGTCAAGAACCTCAAATTCTCAAAGTAGGTTGCTAGGATTAGGTATGAAATAAGCAAAAAATAGGGCAGGACAAAGAAAAAGCCAGATCCTAGTCAAAGACCCATTCAAGGCATTTGATATGACCCAAAACCACTTACTTGGAGGGATAAACCAATCCTAAATGGAGGTGCTTCCATTTTATGACAATACACCTATGTAGCCAAATTGCCAACAATCTCCCCCTTTGTCATTGGTGGCAACATATGAGAATATTGGCTAAGTCCCAAAAACTTTTATTACAAAATTAAAAAAAATGTAACATACTGCCATTACAAAAATTTGTGGATCATACATGTCTATACATGTCTACTTATTTCTCCAAAATGATACTCCCCTTAAGAGTATACTTCATATTATTCCACATATCTATATCTTCTATATATATACAATTTTCATACTATATTACTCCCCCTTTGACAACAATGACAAAGGTGTCAATTCTAAAAGTATGTCAAAATTGATTTACCTTCTTGATCTTAATGCTGCAAAGCTGAAATATTTGCTACACAATCTGCAAAGTTTATCTTTAGATTTTCTATTTCCTTGTCCCATGTCTTCTTTAGTGAATCAGAAACATTGAGTAATGTACATAATCCATAAGATTCTATCTCAACTACCTTAAGGTTTGCATATGCGAACTTTCCATAGGATGTCTTTGATGAAAGACATTCTTCTAGTTGATTTTCCACATTACTAATCTTTATTGAGAGATGCTCTCTAAGTAGAGTGAATCTCTTCAATTTCCTCTCTTTTTCATCCTCAAGAAGTCTTATTTCATCATAGATTTTTCTTTCTTTCTTCTCAATATCTGTGATTTTTACATTAGGACTTTGCAAATCATTTACTGTTGCTTGCAACTTTGCTTCCTTATTCCTCATCTTCTTTGATATTTCTGATGTGTGGCTATGTAATCAAGGGTTCTCCCCTTAATACCACAAACACATAACAGAAATAGAGAAACAACAACAATTTGCAAGAACAAAAAATGGGCTTCTTATTATCTCCACAAATGTGGAATTACAAACTTTCAGAATTACAATATGCAAAGCCACATGGGCATTTCCCTTACAATATTCTATAGGAAAAAGCCTTGAATTATTACCTAGATCTACTACCCAGAACTGCCCTAACTGCCTAAGACAACACTACAACCTTCCTTATATAGGCAATTTTCCACTGCCTGGGAAGGTTCCAAAATTTTAGCCAATAAGGCCGACCAAACTTAGAATTATTTTATTTTTCATTTTATTACATCATAGTTGACTCAACAACTTTTGAAACCCAAACAGAAATTTTGAAGGAAAATTATTTTTCGCCATTTCAGGTGACCCAACTTCCAAAGACCATAAGTCATTGCCAGTTGACTCGATTGACTATTATAACCCCATTCCAAAAAGGCCACGAGGTGCTCTACAAGCTTAACTTGTGCAAGCACCTGTCACCCAAATTTTTGACCTCATCCAAAGCCTCTAAAGCCTTCAAAACTGAGTTCAAAGTTTCTGTACCCTATTGCCAATACCAAAAATCTTCAATATCTACAAAGCTAGACTTGAGCTGTCAATGAAACTTTACTGGGAGGTTGATATGATGAAAATGAACCTCCAGGGAAGAAATCAAAACAATATGAGATCAGATGACCAACTTACTAAAAATAGAAAGTTTCCATAAATAACAACTTTGCACAAGATAACCCTTATTGAATACAAAAATAGAAATATTTTTGGGTGATGCAAGATTTCTCTTACACCCAAGATGCTCGTGCATCACTATGGGATAGTGTACATTGGATGTACAATGCTTTTCCTCTCTCTAAAAATATTCTCAACTCTTTTATGCATATACCCAAGTTATCCAAATCATTTTTGATGTTCTGACAAACAACTTAAAATAATTGTGCATCATGGGCTATTTGAGCTTTAACTGATGCAATATCTGATAAATTAGTGAATTCAGTGTCAAAAGCTTTTATTACCTCTTTAGCTTTAGCTTGGGGATCAACCTCACTGACTTGAGTTGATATCACTCCTTGAAGTTTGTTGGTTGCCTCAAGTAACACTCCTTCCAAGTTTTTTACCTTCTTATTCTTTCCAATTATCTTATTTAGGAATGAGATTAACTCTATTTGATCATCATCATCAACTTCTTGTCCTAAAATTGCAAAAACTGATTCAATAGGTGGTCTAGATGGAATTTTTGTTGTGCTCTTAGTTTGTGAAATAATTTCAGTCTACTCTTCTTGCACCACATACTCCTATTCTGCTATATTAATATGAATTTATTCCTTCTTCTCTTCTAATCTTATTTCTATAACTTCCTCTTTGTTTTCTGCTTCATCCTTCTACTCATCAACATCTGTCAAATTTCCAACATCGGCTCCTTGATCATTAAATGGATTTTCTTCTTTGTCTAAGGTAATGTTTATACCTTCAATGGTCATTGACTCATCAACAATGTTGATGGAGGGTGGTGGAGTTGGTGATGATTCAGTTTGTTGTTCCACTTCTACTGCATGTTCAGATTCACTGACTATTTCTCCCAGTCTAGAGGTCATTACCTTTGCAACTGCTTCCTCAGTTTCTCTATTTACATCTTCATAATTACCTCCCATTATCATTACTATCCTTCTTTTCCTTCTCAGATGTGTACTTAGGCTCTTCATGATTTCTACGAAGTGGTCTTCATCCTTAATCTCAAAATTTTTCCTTACATACCTTTCTCTTATGCCTTTGTCCTCTTCTATAGATCTCTTCTTCCTGTTTATCAATTTATCATATAATTTATCAGGAATCTTTCCTTTTATATCTCAAAACTTTTTGTCAACAAGGATCATATGTCTGACAACTTCATTTTCAAGATTTATCCTTTCAAAGTTGTTATACATCTCATAATATTTGTTTAGTTTGGTGAAATCCCCTTCATTTATGATCAAAGGGTTCACTTTGTCTATCTTAGGCTTCCATTATTTCTTCTTGTTGTTGCCTACCTCTTCATCGGCTTGTGTCTTCTCTACTGATGTCCTTATCCTTTGTACTAGTGTAAAGATGGTTTTTTGTCTCTTGCCTAGTCCACTTGCCATCTCTTTAACTCTCTTAGTCGGTGTACCAGATGTGGATCTTGTAGATTGCCTCACTTTTGGCACATTTGATTCTATAATCTCTTCATTAATATCCTAATTATCTTTAGTATGGGCTGCATGGGTTGTCAAGGGTGGAATTGACAACACTTCTTTCTATCCAATATCCCTAATTGCTGCTTTTGTCTTCTTAGCAATGAAAAATTCATGTTCGATCATGCTTGTATCATTTAATATTTTCTTAATTGTGATATCTACTCTCTTCTTTTTCAATTTATGCACCTGTGACTATTGTGCTGTATTGAAGATTTCTTCATAGGTTCTAAATCTAGAACTCTTTGCATCCCAATTGCTCTTAATTAACCTATTCACATAACCTTCAATTTCTTCTTCAGTTACCTCATACTCAAGAGGATCTACAAACTCTATTCTTGGCTCAACTACTTCAATGTAAGTAAAGTCTGTGTCCACTAAGAAGCATATCTCATCTTTATATTTCTCCACAATAGATGGTGGAATCCTTGTTCTCTTTCTCATTTCATTCTGAAAGGTCTTTATGACAAGAGTGGCACTCTCATTCACTTTATCAATAGGATGTCTCAAGTAAACCTTGTTTATACTATCCATTGAATTTCTATCATCATGACAATCAACTCCTATGGTGTAAGGGAATCTTCTTAAAATATGGAAAAATATGTAAGTGGTCAAGGATGAGAATCTAAATTGTGAATTCTTAGTCTTTTTGATCTTCTCAAGATTTTCAATCAGCCGTATCCTCAAAATTTCTCACATATCTACTTCCACTCTATCTACACACATAAGATAAGCTGCATGTACCATGCCTACTTCCATGTCATCTTCCCTAGAGCTCGTACAAAATTTTGAAGTCAAGATTTTACACACATATCTTATATCATCTTGCTCAATTTTACTTATAACTATTCCTCTTCCATTATATGAAGAGTTAGTGTTGTCCAACACTATTTTCTTAACATTCTTCTCATTCAAGGGAATTACTCATGTTTTAGATAGTCTTGTTACCTCATGAATAAGATCTGTAGTGATGTCTATAACTCTATCATCTAACCAAAACTTTCCATTATGTATTCTGCTCAAGATTATCTTGGTCCATTCATCATTTTGAAACTCATAGTGAAATGTGTACTTAATGATATCCATTTGACCTAAATGACCTAAATACTCAAAACCTACTTTGTAGGTCATGTCTTGCTTGTAAATCTTACTCTTGAGCATTGTGTTTACACGAGACAATGACTAGGAATTTACGCGAGAAAATTCCTCTCTTGGAAGTGTTATACACTAAATTTGTGCCTTTGATCTCAAGCTCTCTTGGTCTTGATAATCCAGTATAACAAGGGAATCATCTCAAGGTTGTGGGACCTTTGCTAACCGAGATGAGACCTCCAGATTCTAGGGATCCTCTTGGATAGTCACCTTAGTTTGCTCTTAACAGGAAAGTAAATCTTTTGAGGGAAAGGGATAGAAGGAACACATGGAAAAGGAAATAACAGGAAAGCAAACTACCTACTAGGTGATGCATCAAAAAGATGGTATGAATTGTAGTATAAAGGGATGAAACCAGTAGACAATCCTAGGTCTAAGAGATTACAACTCAATGAATAGGCCTACATAAATATTTTATAGAGGGGTCTGCAATAAAGGAATACTATGCAGGGAAAAGGGAATTTCTCAAGACAACAGTACTCCTAAAGAGTCAGACACAGACTATAACCTGCAAACAAACATTCATCTCTGCAATTGGGTATAGGAATGAGACAGATTGCCAGGGGTGGAAGTATGCCCACAAAAGCATTCAAATCAGATCATTCATAAACATACACATGAATTGCAGAAAGAAAGAGGAATAAAAAAGAACCTAAAAGTTACTAAACATACATATACTGAATTCAATAAGAGATAATCCACACAAGAAAGCATAGGGACATAAAAAATTTCACAGAATGCTTTGCAATATTTGAACAATCAATGAAAATTACAACTGTAGAAAGCCAAAGGGCAAGAAAATTGCCACAAATTGCTCTTTGAGAAAGAAAACCTTCCTTTTTACAATTGCTGGATTTTGAGCCCTAAAGGCTCCAAAAAACAATATATACATCCCCTGCATGCAGGTAGGAATCAAACTTTTAGGGCTACATAGATATGTATAAAATAATCCAACCCTAAAATAGTCACTTCTGATCATAAATACAATTCTGCAAATATCTCAACCGATCAGATATTTCTCCTTGCGTGCCCATCTTTGTACTGAATCTACCTGTAGATTAACAACCCTGATCCAACTACCTCTCTGCAAGCCCACTAAGCCATGAATGCTCAAATTCAATTTCAAATCCTCAAAAGGACCCAAAAAATGGTAGTCTAAATTTTTTGCAAATTCTCCCAACTACAACCGCCTCTGAAATCATCAATTTCTAGCTACCCGCACTTGCAAACATCTCTCTCAGAAGAAATCCCGCAAAAATAGGCTGCACCGCTTTGACATAGCAATGGTCGCATGATCACATGAGCTGAAAAGCCTTCATGCGATCATGCGACAAGCCTTTGAAAACTTGCCTCTGCTTTCCACATAGACACTCGGGCCCGCAAAATATCCCACTTGCACCATGTGGACCAACAGGAGTTGACCACATCGGTCGGACCCACAACAACACTTCCCAGAAGCATCAGGAGGATCTAACAGTGGTCGCATGATCGCATGGGATCAAAAGATCCCATGCAAACATGTGACCATCGTAGATCTTGAATCTACGAGGGTCCATGTTATACCTCCAACCCATTGTAGATCGGACACGTGACCACCAGAGGACCCACCAGTAGCTGCCAAAGACCTGTTGACCACTTGTCGCATGCGGTCAAGAGGCCGCATGTGATCATGCGACCAACCGCAAGATGCTACCCATTACCTACTGACGGTTAGTCTCATGGGTGCATGGGATTGAAAGATCCCATGCGATCATGTGACCAACATGAAACCGTTGCTTGCTGACTGCTTGGATGAGCCCATGGCAACATTAAAAATTGGGACCCACCTGGTCGTGATAGCACACTTAGGAAATATGCCACCTCACTCAAAAAATGCAGACCCACTGAGATTTTAATTCGACCATTGTCACATGATCTCATGGGCTTGAAAGATTCCATGAGATTATGTGACAACTGTCAGATCTCCACTGCACTTGCATGGCTATGAGGAACTGGGACCCACCTGGTTGGAGTTGCGCACTTGAAGGTTGAAAACACAGAGGGTTTTCAAACTGGAGGTCGAAAACACAGATTTTTTTGGACCAAAAGTCAAAAACATCCTGAGCCTTCAGAGAGAAGGTCAAAAACACACTGGGTTTTCAGGCCAAAATGCAGAAAACACATTGGAATTTTGACACTAAAAGGAAGAAAACATAGAGGGTTTTGACACTTGAGCATTTCTTGGAACAAACAGGATGCAACCAAAAAGGGAATGATAGGGAAATTTTGGGCAACAGGAAGATTGATGGAATCAATCTCAAGGTTCCTTCTGGGCTGGGTCTCAATCCCTTGGATAGCTCAATGGAAGACAAATTTGAATCTATTAACAAGGAGGCCTTTGCTGGTTCCTATCTCAAGGAAGATTTGAAAACAAACTTTAGGATACCACAATGTTCCTCTTTTTGGATTTTCAGATTTTAGAATAAAAGCAATGTCAATCTAATTAATCTACCATAATTGATTTTTGCAAAGAAAATGTAAAGAGTAGGGTAACAAGAATTTGAAAGAAATTACTGAAAAGAAATCTAATGGACATAAACCAATATCACACCACTTTGCGAATTAAAAGACTGAGAAGATGAGGAAACCCACAGAACAGAGATAAGAATAAATCACAATCTTTAGCTATATGGATGCAATCATCACCAGAATGAAACAAACACAGATGCATGATAAGACAAAAATCATCGAATCACGAAGCCACCATAGATGTGTGCACATGTGAGACAAGTTAATCTTTAAGCACCAATAAAATAATCTTCTCGATAATTCGTCACAACAAAGAAATGTAATACTAGCAAACACCGAACTAAGAATCGCAAATTTGAAATCATCAAACAATCAATTGGCTCTTTGAAATAAATGAATGAGAAAATCACACATTCAAAAATTTTGCATAGATAGAAAAAATATCACACCATGAATGAATCACCAATTGTATGTATTACATTAATGATCTAATCGACCCTCATTACATTGTGTTATTATAATTTATAGAGTTGTGCTCTTATTTTTGCAGCTAGGGTTTCGGCTGCATCTAAAACTTGGAAACAAATCTAAACTATAGATTACATAAAATAAACTACTTCCAAGAACAAGTTAAGCTACCCTAGCATGGAATCAACCCTCGTGCATTACAAAATCTAGAACAAATCATGCATAAATAATCTCAAAATGAAGTTGGAACTCATGCATGCTCTTGATAGAACTCATGATCATGCCCTTAATCTTTGGCTATAGCTCCTCCACATGGATCCAACTAAAACAGACCCCAAAATCATGCATAAAAAATCTTATAAAAGAGGTCCAGTTAATTGAAAAATCAAGTCTGAGATAATTGGAGTTAAACATCAGACATGCAAAAAAACCCCAAATCCCGACAGGTGGTCCGAAAAAACCAAGCTTCAAAAATGACCAAGTGTCAAGTCTTCCTTTTCCAAATTTTAGACTTCGGACTTTCGGAGGCTGAAATTTCTCTAGGGCCAAAAGGCCGAAAAATAGGCTCTGCAAAAATGGCTAAGTACAAAACTACTTTTCTCTGCACCAAAATTTCACTAAGTATGAACTGGATGCTCATTGGCCAGGGAGTACTTCTAGATGTGCCTTTCGGAACCTGTCCACAATCTCAAGTACTTCTTCAAAGTAAACCATTTTGACCCCTTCAAGGATCTCTTGTTGGCTATCTCGCAAGGCAACCAACTCCAGTGTGAACCCCTGTATCTCCTCTTCTCGAGAGATCATTTTCTGAATTTCTTCCTTTTGATAGAACATCTGTTGGAAGTCCTCCTTTGTCTTAACTCCTCTGAATATACCTAGATACTGATTGACAATGGCATTCACAAAATTCATTATTTTCTCATCATCCTCATCATACAAATCTAAGTCCAATTCATCAAAGAACTTATGTAACTCTCCTACAAGAAGTAGATTGTCATTCCTCCTTTTGTCCATCTTTTTAAGTACCTCTTCAAAAATAGTTAGAGCTCTTGTTATCTCCTGGATCTATTCCTCAAAATTTTCTAGCTCTGACCCTTCATATATCTTAACCAAAACTTGGAAGCACTGCTTCCTTATTACCATGAGGTCATCCAATGCCTTTTGCCACTTCAAAATTTTCTCCTCTAAACCATCTTCTTCAATCATGATCTCCACTAAGGATATGATTCCCTGAAGAATACTCTATAAACACCTTAGAATATTCTTGAGAGCCACCTTTGTGAACTATTCAAAATCTTCCTTCCAATCCGCACAAGCCTGTACAAAAGAATGTGCAATCTTTGTATTTACTTCACCCTTTTTCTCAAAAATGGCCTGTAATGAGGCCTCAGTGTTACTAGGGTCAATGGGACCCACTGTTTTGAGAATGAACCTTTTCATAGCTTCATTTTGATCCATCAAGGATTTTATCTTCTCCTCATCCTTGTCCATGAAACCAAGGGCATTCTTCAATCTGAGGGTAGCTAGAGTTTTACTCCCCTCTCGGGTTGGCTCTCCCAAATCTACCTCCTCTAGCACATAGTCATCAGGACTGATCTTGGCTGTACTGATGCTCATTGTGGGAACCACTAGTTGAGCCTTCCATCTTCTTGCTTGATCTTGAGTGACATAAGATAGTGTCCTTGCTTGGGTGTTGGGTCTAGCTTGATGGAATGCTTTCCCTAAAGCTGCCATGTCTATCTCATCATCAGTGTATACCCTTGTCCTTGGCTGGATCTCCTTCATGAACCAAATGGGTTCGGAGAAAGCATTTAGGGGCTCATAGGGAGTTGATAGAGTCGAGGTAGTAGCTTGTTATTCTATTTCCATTTCTTCATGGCTCTCCTCTTCTCCTCCTATTTCTTGTTCTTCCATCCCATTCAAATCACCCTCCTCAACTATCTACTCTTCTTCAGCTATCTAATCTTCTTTAGCTATCTTCTCTTCTTCCCTAGCTGTATGCTCTTTTGTATTGAGTGGTTCTTCTTTATCAGCAGGCTATTAGAAAGTAAAGTCCACCAAGATAACTAAGAGGGGGGGGGGGGTTAATTAGTTATCAGATAATTATAAATTTTATCATCTTCAACAACATTAAACCATATAAATAATATAATTACCAACCATAGAAAGATATTCATACACAATAACATAATGACACAAGATATGTTGACTAGGGAACCTCTTGATCAAAGAGTAAACCCCGATGGGAATGATGCCCAAAAAAGATGCACTAATATGAATATTCCTTGTGAAAGGATGGACTCTGTTAGGAGTCTTATGAAATACATTCAGTACATATGAATCCCTGTTAGGATATTTTGAATCCCTGTTAAAAGATTCTAACCCTGTTAAGAGTTATGGAAGACAGAAGGACCCACTACCCAAATAGCTTCAGGGTAAGATCACTGAACACATTGTCCAAATAATCTTTGTATTACTCAATAGAATAATATGTTACCTCTTCTCTAACTATGCCAAACCACCCTCATTGTTACACCAGATCTCAATTTCAGATCTCTGTACCTCGCATGTCTTCCTTCACATATTCACTTTCACAATTAGCTCTTTTCTTCACTTCATGCATACAGCATCACACAAAAATGCTACTTCCATATCACAAAAACATTACAATAAGGAAATAAATTCCTTCCTTTATACCACACTCAAATAATTACAAATGAGTCGACATACAATTACAACATAAAAGTTTCCATACGCTACATCAAAATTACACAAAACTGTCAGCTTCCAAGTACAATAAATATTCACTCATGCAACCTCAAAGTTTGTGCTATCATCCACATCACTATCAATGTGTCTTCAACTTTCCTTTAATTGCACAAAATCAGATTCCATCCCGATTAGGAGATATCATCCGATTTCCACAAACTGCTACTCAGGAACACTTCCTGAATATTGCTTCCACCAAAATGCTCATAACTTCCATGAATAAATGAATTACTATCTACGCTCTTAACCATAGACATATAAAATATCAAAGAATATATCCTCAACATCACATAGCTCCAACTACAATAATCCATGTGCGCTAATTCAAACTCTATTTGCTTCTCTGGAAGTCTCTGGTAGATCACTGTGTTGACATCAATGACAATCATAGTCATGAATGCAACAACTGCTATAGAATGGCTGCCAAACATTTAGAATTAATTCCTAACAATCTCCCCCATTAGCATTGATGGAAACATAGATGAAAAACATCCAATGTTCCAAAAATCCAATACTACAACACTGCTGCTTCAAATCCTCTTCATCAATCAAATCTTGCTTCATTTTCCTATTCAGTTCTCTCCAACCGATGTTCTAGATGGTTTTTTATGTATACTTCTCCCCCATTGACATCAATGATAGAAATTTCATCACCATGTCAACAACAACTCAATGTCAAAAGACACTATTTAGAAAATACATTCTCTAGAGTCCTCATGACTCAGCTCAAATACACATACTCCCCCATAGAGGAAGTATCAACATCCAGTCCAGAAGAAAGATAAGGCTCATATACCACTAGACAGATGCAACCAACTACATCACTTTTCAAAAGTAGGCTGGGGCATAACCCCAAGCATACCTCTTAGATACTCAAATGTATCCTTAGGAAAAGGCTTTGTGAATATATATGCTATTTTCTCCTTTGTACTTGTGTACTCAAGTCTGTCTTCTTTCTTAGCAACTTTCTCTCTTACAACATGATACTTAATCTCTATATGCTTTGTCTTAGAATGTAATACAAGATTCTTAGACATACTAACTGTGCTGGTGTTATCACAATATATGACAATAGGTTCAACGAACTTTATTCCAATATCCTTCAACATTTGCTTCATCCAAATTATCTGGTTACAATTGTTTGCTGCTGCTACATATTTTGCTTTTGCTATGCTTTGTGAGATGCAATTTTGCTTCTTGCTTAGCCAAGAAACCTATCTTCCTCCAAGGAAAAATGTGCCACCACTGGTGCTTTTCTTATCATCAACACTGCCTCCCCAATCAACATTTGTATATGCACATAGGGTAAAATCATCAGATTTTTCATACCATAGTCCATAGTCCATTGTGCCTCTTAAATATCTTAGTATCCTCTTTACTGCTGCATAATGTGATTCTCTAGGTTTAGCTTGAAATATTGCTACAATTCCAACCGAATGTCCTATATCAGGTCTTATATGAGTCAAATATTGCAATCCTCCAATCATAGATCTTTATTTCTTCTGTTCTACTGTAGGAGTCTCATTTGTGCTAGATAACTTATGTCTAGTCACCATGGGTGTTCCATCTAGTTCACAATTCTCCATTCCAAATCTTTTCAACAAGTCATTTAGGTACTTTTTCTGACTTACAAAGATACCATCATTGTTTTGTGTTATCTGTAATCCCAAAAAGTATTTCATTTCACCAATAATACTCATTTCAAATTCAGTCTTCATTTCATCAGCAAATTTATCACTAGCTTCATCTTCTCCTCCAAAGATAATGTCATCAACAAAAATAACTATAATCAACAAACCATTTTCAATTTCTTTTGTGTATAGATTTCTATAAGCTGTTCCTTTTGAAAATCCCAATTTTAACAAATACTTATCCAGTCTTGCATACCAAGTTCTAGGTGCTTGTTTAAGTCCATATAAAGCTTTTTTACGTTTACATACCATGTCTCCTTCTTGAGTCAAAGGAAAACCTTTAGGCTGCTCAATGTAAACTTATTCTTCCAATTCTCCATTTAGAAATGCTAACTTCACATCCATCTGATATACTTTGAATTTCTTGTAAGCTGCATAATCCAAAAACATTCTTACTGCTTCAATTCTTGCAATAGGTGCAAAGGTTTCTTCATAGTCAATTCCTTCTTGCTGTGAGTAACCCTTACATACCAATCTTTCTTTGTTTCTTACTACCTCTCCTTGTTCATTCATCTTGTTTCTAAATACCCATTTAGTTCCAATAAAATTCTTGTCTTTAGGTCTAGGGACCAGTTCCCATGTATTGTTCTTTTCAATCTGATCTAGTTCTTTTTTCATAGCATTAGTCCAACTTTCATCTTCACAAGCTTCATTAGTAGTGTTAGGTTCAATTTGGGAAATCAAACATAACTGTTCTTGTACCTTATTTTGAGTTAGAACTCCTCTTTTGATGCTTCCAATAATTTGTCCAATAGGATGATTTCTTAACAAACTCTTGCTAGGTATCACTGTCTCAGATCTCACTTCAGATGTAGGTTCTTCAATGACTTCACTGTGGATTTCATTCAACAAATCACTATCAATTTCATAAAATAATTTACTAGATCCAGTGTTAGGTTTAGGATGAGCTTCTTCATTTGATTCATAATCAAGCATTCTTTCCTAAATTTTGAACTTTTCATCAACTTTAACATTTGCGCTTTCAACAATAGTCTTAGTTCTTTTATTGTAAAATCTATAGGCTTTACTTTTCAAAGAATATCCAAGAAATATACCTTCATCACTTCTAGGATCAAACTTTCCAATATCACCATCTCTCTTTATATAACATTTTCTTCCAAAAATTCTAAAATACTTAACTGAGGGTGCATGTCCAAACCATAATTCATAAGGTGTCTTGTCTGTGTCTGCTCTGATTTGTACTCTGTTCATTGTATACACTGTTGTGTTCACTGATTCTCTCTAGAATATCTTTGCAAAATCATTCTCAAATAACATAGCTCTTGCTGCTTTAGTCACTGATCTATTTCTTCTTTTTGCAATGCCATTTTGTTCAGGTGTTCTAGGGGCTGAATACTATCTCTTAATGCCATTTTCTTCACAAAAGGTGTTAAACTCTCTAGAAGTAAATTCTCCACCTCTATCAAATCTCAAACATTTAATCTTCATTCTAGATTCATTCTCAACTTCATTCTTAACAATCTTAAACTTATCAAATGCTTCAAATTTTTCTTTAAGAAATGCAATCCACATAATTCTTGTAAAATCAGCAACAAGAATCATAAAATACCTTTCTCCATAGAATCCTCTAGTCCTGGTAGGACCGCTCAAATCTATATGAACAATCTCCAACTTCTCTATAGATGTAAAATTCTTACTAGGAAAAGAACTTCTCTTCTGTTTAGCCATTACACATTCTTTGCAAATCATGTTAGTAGGCTTCATAATTTTAGGTAAATCTGTTACTGCAAGTGTAGTACTTACTTTCACAATGTCATCAAAGTTTATATGAAAAAACCTTCGATGCCATAACCAACTGTCATCAATATTAGTAATCAAACATGTCATCTTAGTAGGATTCAATTGAAATACATTACCTCTGGTTCTAGATCCAGTTCCAATCAGATTTCCATCTTTATCCTTTATCACACAAGTTTTCTCAGTAAACCAAACTTGATATCCCTTATCAACTAACTATCCAACACTCAAAAGATTATGTTTCAATCCATCCAAAAAATAAACATCAACAGTATTAGTCTTTCCATCAAGAGTAATAGATCCTATACCTTTAATCAAACAAGGTAAATTATTTTCAACTCTAACAACTCCTCCATCATATTCATTAAACTTTATGAAATTTTTCATGTCTCCAGTCATATGATGTGAACATCCACTATCTATAATCCAATCAACTTTTTTTTCAACTTGAGAAACTAAAGATTTTTCTTCCTTAACATCAATTTCAGGATTCTCTTCTTTAATTGCTACAAATCCTATGTCATCATTATTCTTAGTATCACTTTCACTTAAAGTTCTTTCTATACTAGCTTCAAGATCTTCATCATTAGCATAATAACATTCCTTAGATCTTCTAGGTTTGAAATTATTTCTGTACTTTTTAACTCTCTTAGGACATTTAGATGCAAAATGACCATATTCTTGACAAGTCCAACATTTAAATATTTTCTTACCGTCTGGTTCTCTTTTCACAAGCAAGGAAATACCTTCTTCAATCTTCTTGTCTTCTTAATTTCTAGATCTACTACTACCAGCATAATCTCCGCTTACATTGATGCTTCTTGACAAAGTAGGGAAAACACTAAGAGCACTGAATTCTATCTCCATTCTAGGTAAGTCTCTTGATAATCTCAGGTTCATTTCTGCTGCTTCCAATCTTCCAAGAAGAGTCTCTCTTGTAAAGTTTGTAGTACAAGGTATGACTTGTTCAATCATCTATGTTGTCTGCTTAAATACAGGAGTCAATGTCCTCAGAATTTTCCATATCACTTCATTCTTTGTCTTTGTTCCTCCACAAGATTTTATACCTGTAATAATTTTTGACATTCTACCAATATAGCTTCTAATAGATTTATCTTCCAACATTCTTATATCTTCAAATGCACATATCTAATTATGTAATCTAACTCTTTTTGCATGTTCATCACCTTCAAAAGTAGAGTGCAAAGAATTCCATATTTCATGAGATTTTTTCAAATATTTTTCTTGACTGTACTCATTCTCCAGAAGGGCTGTCAAAAGTGCTTCTCTTGAAAGTATGTTACACATGAATAGATCTCTCTCATCAACAGTACATGTTTCAAGATTGTCCTCTTCAATGATAGTCTTATCATTCTTTGTAATCAACCAATAACCTAGTCCTAAACACATTAGGTGTGTCTTCATCTTTTCTTTCCAGCTGTCAAAATTTACTCCATCAAACTTAGGGCTCTCTTTCCTAAAATTTGCCATGGATCTCCTTAAGCTGTTAAACTTCTTTTTCAAGGACCTATCGCTCTGATACCAATTGTTAGAAAGTAAAGTCCACCAAGATAACTGAGAAGGGGGGGGGGGTGAATAAATCAGATAATTATAACTTTTATCATCTTCAACAAAATTAAACCATATAAGCAATATAATTACCAACCATAGAAAGATATTCATACACAATAACAGAATGACACAAAATATGTTGACTAGGGAACCTCTTGATCAAAGAGTAAACCTCGGTGGAAATGATGCCCATAAAAGATGCACTAATATGAATATTCCTTATGAAAGGATGGAATCTGTTAGGAGTCTTATGAAATACATTCAGTACATATGAATCCCTGTTAGGAGATTTTGAATCCCTGTTAAAAGATTCTAACCCTGTTAAGAGTTATGGAAGACAAAAGGACCCACTGCCCAAACAGCTTCAGGGTAAGATCACTGAACACACTATCCAAATAATCTTTGTATTACTCAACATAATAATATGTTACCTCTTCTTTGACTATGCAAAACCGCACTCACTGTTACACCATATCTCAATTTTAGATCTCTGTACCTCGCATGTCTTCCTTCACATATTCGCTTTCACAATTAGCTCTTTTCTTCACTTCAAGCATACAACATCACACATAACCACTACTTCCATATCAAAACAAAATTACAACAAGGAAATACATTCCTTTCTTTATACCACACTCAAATAATTAAAAATGAGTTGGCATACAATTACAACATAAAAGTTTCCATACGCTACATCAAAATTACACAAAACTATCAGCTTCCAAATACAATAAATCTTCACTCATGTGACCTCAAAGTTTGTGCTATCATCCATGTCACTATCAATGTGTCTTCAACTTCCCTTTAACTATGCAAAACTAGATTCCATCCCGATTAGGAGATATCATCCGATTTCCACAAACCGCTATTTAGGAACACTGCCTGAATACTGCTTCCACCAAAATGCTCATAACTTCCATGAATAAATGAATTAATATATGTGCGCTTAACCATAGACATATAAAATATTAAAGAATATATGCTCAACATCACATAGCTCCAACTACAATAACCCACATGCGCTAATTCAAACTCTGTCTACTTTTCTGCAAGTCTTCGGTAGATCATTGTGTTGACATCAATGACAATCATAGTCATGAATGCAACAAAAACTACTACAGAATGGCTGCCAAACATCTAGCTCTCATTCCTAACACAAGCTCCTCTAATCCATTGTGTTTCTCCTCCATCTCCCCACCATCTGTCTCAGTTTCTTTCTCAAGCTCTTGAGGACCTTGAGCTACTGCTTCATCCTAAACTGGTGGTGGAGTAGGGGAAACAAAGGGAGTGGGTGTAGGCATTAGTGGAGGTGGAGGAGTTGGAAACATAGTGGTCTGAAATGGAGATGGAAGTGGAGTTGTTGGTGGTGTTTGATGTGGAGGTGGGAGTGGAGTTTGATGTATAGGCGGAGGTGGAGGTGGAACTATGTGTGAAACCAAGGGGACTTGTGCAGCTACATCTTCTTCAGAAGTGACACCAATGGAAGAGTCCCTTTCTGTATCCTTTGTTTCCTTTTGAACCTTTTCTATCACTTCCTTAATTGGCTCTTGAGACTCTTGTGGAGCTTCCTCTCTCACCTTGTTATGGGGACTAGTAAATTGTGTAGGGAAAGAATCAAAAGTCATCAACTGTAAGAGGATTGTAGCCTGTTGCTCAGATTCTTGGAAACCATGAAGCCCTTCAAAGTCCATGATATCAAATTCATCATGCCTTGGAGAATCTAGATTTATGGGTTCCCCTTGGGTTGCCCCTTCAGCATCCTCTTGATCATCCTCCATGACTCTCCTTCTTTTCATGAATCCCATAGACTAGGTTCTTTTACTAAGGGGTATTTGATCTAGGTCATCCTCATCATCCTCTAAGAGGGTGTCCACTTGAGTAGGTGTTGAGCCTTTCTTTCTTTTGTACACATCTCTTTGATTAGTCTAGCCAGCTTAGGCCCTATTATCTTATACTCAGTTTTCCTCATTGCACTTGGAGACTCATGACCACTAGAAGAAGGTGCATCTAGAGGTGCTATGCTCCCTATTATTCTAGTTTTAGTTTTCTTGGAATGAGTAGCCGAACCATATGTTTTAGGATGCTCATGCCTATAAACCATTTCTGGATTCAAGGGTGTAGCCTCTTTAAATTGTGGTTTCAAAACTTTCTCTGCTTTCTTCTTCTTCTCTTTGGAGGGCTACTCCAGTAGTTGCTTCATTAGCATAGGTTCCATATGAAATGGGCAAGTGATCCATGCTTTTGTGACCTTAATGACATGCCTAGCCTTAAAATCAATATCATCATTTTCATCTCTGTCCACCTTTGCATTTAGAATGGCTCTAGTATATACTTTGTCCTGATTGTAAATAGGGTCTATGACATCCTCAGAATCAACAACCTTCACCTTTGGAGGGATTTTAAATGACAAAGTAGCCTGCACTAACTCCTAACTCATCCGACAATAGTCACAGATCCTGACTTCATAGTCATATACATAGTTTACCCAATGGTCCTCAATGTTTGGCTCATGCACATAATGCCTTCCCATTGTGTGAATTTATGTACCAATTGGATCAAAATGGGTCCTTATGAGGTTGTAAATAGGAAAAGGGAATTCATCCCATTCGAGAGTTAGAGCCTTGCATATCTTCATATTAGGTACATAGTGGGGCCCTATGGAATTCAGGAAATACCAACAGTATTTCTTCTTGTGCTTGATGTGCTCATGGGCATCTGACAATTGTCTTTCTATCTCCAACAAGACAACTCTATCGGAAGGATACTTGGGTAGTTTCTTAGGAGCCAAGGTACTCCCTGCCACTCGGATGTATGTGAAGGTTATGAAATAAATGTAGAATTCTCCAAGGGCCTTGATCTTAGTAGAAGCCCCAGTTGAAATTCTCTTGGCATAATCTCCCTCTATGGAGTGTATGATGGCAAAGATGAAGGCATCATTGGCTATACAGAAATCAGGGCTGTTATGAGTGTAGAACTCCTTCCTGACCAACTGTGAGTACAATGTGAGTGACCACGTATGTAGTTCTCCCATAACCCCAACCTTTGTTAATCTTGGGTACACTGCTCTGGCAGCCAATAGATACACAACATATGATGTCATATAGAAGTGTGAATCTATTTTTACTCTCACTAGCTACTCATCCAAATTGTCACTAAGGATAGTGGCCTAGTCGAACCTTGTGTGTCGCTCCCTTATCTTCTCTATGAGCATGATCATCCAGGGTTCCAACTGACTAGACTTGGGCAATCCATACACATAGCTAATCATGGTGATGGCTACTTGGATATCTTCTTTCATATAGCCTCTTCTCATATCTATCATATCCAGCTTGTTTTTGGGCATGGGTTGTATAAGATAGTTATTATTCACTATGCCATGAGCTTGTGGAACATCTTTGTTTGAGAATTCCATCCCGTTATTGTTGTGAAAGTTATAGAATTTTTTGACCCCTTTTGACAAGTGGAAGATACCATCAATATTATCAGGCCCCAGATCTAGGACCACTTCACCCACACTATTCTTCACCATTCTTTCATCAGGTACATAGTGACTTGCCAAAGTATTTATCAAGTTTGAAGACAAGATGGAGATAGGATGCATCATTGCATTCACCAGAGAGCAATGTACTAATGAAGTGCAGTCCTCATTCCTTCCTTCTAGTTGAGCACATTTGACCAAGTAGTCATTCCAACTAACATGGCTGATGTTAGTATCCATGATTTCTGAATGTAGGTTGCTCACTTTTAAAGGCAGATGGTATCCCTTGAATTGATACTTCATTATTGGTGAGATAACCTTCTCTGCCATTTCTTGAAGAGACTAGAGGATGAAGACATACAAGTGAGACCAAAGCAAAAAGCTGGAAGAAAAGGTGCATGAAGAGCTCCTAAAATGATGGACATGTATTGAAAAAATGAGGACTAAAAACCCTCTCGTGCCTTATATAGGAAAATTGGCGGGTGACGTCAGCCCCCCATCGATTGGCCTTTTAGACTTTTGGGAGTCTCGGACCTCCAAAAGGCTGAAAATCCAAAAGGCTGACTCCCAAATTTTAGACGTCTGAAACATTTGAAACCCTGCAAGGTTCCAGAAAAGGTAAAGTTAAAATCGGCCTCTTCGCCCTTTTGGACATGTCACACTTTTGGACCTCCAAAAGTGCAAAACTACGACACAATCGAAAACTAAGGAAAACTACCTAAAAAAAAAAAGAGAAAGACAAACAAGAAACCTAGGGACAAGCTAAAAAAGAAGAGGGGGGCCCCTGAAGCCCAAAGGCATGAAGGGGAGTGTGGTTGTGGGACCATAAAAAATAGCCCCAACAAAAGAAAGAGAAACAACCCGAGTTTCCTAGAGCCATTTCACCTCGAAACAATCTTGTACTATGGTGAGCTAGACACAAAACTTTTAGCCAAAGTGATTATCTTATCATCATCAAGATTGAGGAAATCATTACATCCACATCAAGTGTGTGATTATGTGTGTTCAAATTTCCTAGGAATCCTTCACTGTAAGCCTCCATTGATTACCAAACAATCATCGCCAGATCACTGCCCACCAATCCGAAGTAAGCCAAGAGTAAATTTAACCTTGCTATACTATCAGGTAGTCATTTTATGGCCCTGATAGAGGTTGCTAAAATCACCCCTCCCCTACTGTAGATGAGATTTTTTTGAAGTTTTAAACTCCTTTGGAGGGCTCTTAGACTTGATATGCGTCAGTTAGCCTAAACTAGACCATCATGTCTTGAATAGTTTGCTTATTCTTTGGTTCTACATCCGCTACTTTGATATTCCTTGCAGATTTTGTTAAGTATTATTTCTTTGCTTTAAAAAAAAAAAAAAGTTGGGATAGCCCTTAGACTGTGCTACTTTGGATTTGAGCCTTTTGCGATTAATCTCATCTTTATGCGTTCCTACTTTTGCTTTCTTGCTCTTTTCTTTTTGTCTGTGTTCTAGTTAGGATAGGGTTTTGACTCCAGACTTCTGCCATGACCATGGGAATTTCCTGACTCTGACCAACATCCTATCATGAGAGGCTCGTGACTTGGGATCCTCTTTTAAATGTGTGCTAGTGTTGAGGATGGTTGGTTTTGATGAACCCTCTTGAAAAGTCTGAAAAGAAAATGTCTTACTTCTAATCTTTGTATCTGGCTCACTGTAAGACAAAAACTACATCAAAGGGTTTGAGCAAGGAAAACCTTTACTCTTGCTTGGACTACCTAGTGTAGAACACTAAGCTCAAGAAACACTTACCCCTACAAACAAAAAGACCCAATGAAAAAGATGCAAACAACAAGAACCAAAAGAAAAGACTCTAAAATACAAGAATGTACAATGTTATACAAGGGCCAACCAAGACCCAAAGTAGTGCTTGAGAAACTGGCCATTGACTGGCAATGGGGCCAATTCTCCATCAAGAGAACTAATCCATAAGGTATTTTCTCCTAGGATCTCCTCAATCTGGTAAGGGCCTATCCATAGACGTTAAAATTTAGTGTGGCTTCTCGGTTTTTCTTTTTCTTTATCCCACATTAGAACTAGATCAAAAATCCTAAAGGCCTTTATTTTTGCCCTTTTGTCAAACCAACACTTGAAAAAAACTTGATGTTTGGCCATATGCTCCAAAGTCATGGTTCTTTTCTCCTCAAGATCTAGCAAGTTCATGAGGTGAATTTGCACCCGATCCTCACCCTTGACGTATTGATCCATAAATATGAGAATTGGTATTTTTAGGTTCATTGGAAAAATAGGTTGCAGACCGTAGACCAGCTAGTAGGGAGAGGTCCCCAAGGCATTCTATATTCTCACAAGATCCGTCCATATAGAATATTTCAACTGAGTGTGCCAATCTCTGGGATTATCATCCAAGAGGTGTCTGATTACCATGATTAAGTTCTTGTTGGTCGATTTAGCAACTCCATTCCCTTATGGATAGTAATTGGATGAGAACTTGAGAATTACCTGGTTCTCAAAGGCCCATTGAATGAGTGATGCAAAAGAGAAATAAGGGGCGTTGTCACACACCAAAAAGAAAGGCATGCCAAACCTCGTGATGATAACTCTTCTAGGAACTTGGTTATCACCTCAGTAGTATAGTTTTTTAGAACCTGCACCTTTGTCCAGCATGTATAGTAATTGGTTGCGATCAAGATGTATCGGTGCCTTGCAGAAAATGGAGGATTAATCATCCCCATGAAATCAAGCCCCCATTAGGCGAATGGATGCACCTCGTAAACTGGTTGTAGGGGCATCGTCAGATGTTTCTCACCAATGAAACTGGTCTGGAAAACATGGCAAGAGTGCACATGCTCATGAGTGTCTTTGAAGAAAGTTGGCCAATAATAGCTAGATGTCAATATTTGATGAGCTATGGCCTCTGCTGATCTGTGCCTAGTACCATATTTATCATGAAATTCTGTGAGAACCTGCTCAACTTCTGTCTGATCTAAGCAATGTAGATAGAGGCCATCGTAATTACATTTGTAGAGCTTCCCATTTTTCAGCATGTATGAACTACTTTTATTCTTTAGTTCTCTCCTTTGTGACCCGTTCAACCCCTCTTGGCAATAATTTTGCAACAAATAGTAGACTATGTCTTGATACCAGATATCGGTGACCTCTCCTTTGTTGGTGTACACTTGACACATCAAGCCCTATTCTATTTCTACCATCATCTATGTAAGACCTTGACGTCTCACTAATTTCATTGGTTGGATCTCAATGTTGAAATCTTGTAATATAGCCATCCACTTCCCTCTTCATTCTCCTAGTTCATTTTGCATCAGCAAGGATTTGACCACTAGATATGGGACAATAGCAATGACCTTACTATAGAGGATGTGTCTAAATTTCTTGATGGCCTTGACCAAGGCAAAAGATTATTTATCAAGATTTGGGTACTTGAGTTCTACATTTTTCGGTGGAGAATCCATGAAAGCTATTGGTCATTCATCTTCTCTTTCCTTCTTTTGTGTGAGGATCCTCACACATGAGTGCTCTGATGAAAAGGAATAAACCTTGAATGGTAGAAGATAATCGGGGCTGACCAGAACCAGAGCAGTAGCAATGGATGTCTTGATTTCTTCAAATGCTTCTTTGGCTAGAGTGTTCCACTCAATCTTAGCATCTTTCTTTAACATATCATTCAATGGATGCACTATCTCTGCAAATCTACTGATGAACTTCCTAACAAAGTTGATTTTCCTAAAGAAATACTTCAACTCATTCTTGCTATTAGGGGGAACCAATCTGAGAATAGCCTTGACCCTCTTGGGGTCAATTTAGATGTTTGTCTTGGATATGGTTACCCCAAAGACACACTTCTTAGGATATAGTGAGATTTCGTAACATCAACACCTTTTTAGGACCTTTCATAGATCTTCAATGTGGTCCATACGGGTCCTAGAGAAACTATGAGATCATCCATATATATGACAATGCATTTTTTGACTAGGCCTCTGAACGCCTCATCCATGTCTTGCTGGAAAGTGACCCCCACATTGATTAGACCCAATGGCATATGATGATAAGAAAATTTCCCCCACTTTGTTGTAAAAGCCATTTTGAGGTGATCCTCTTCTTTTACCATGACCTGGTTGCACTCAAAGTAACCATCTAGGAAAGACATCATTTGGGAACCATTAACCACCTATAGTACTTCATCAAGGGATGACATCGGGTAGTTATCCTTTTGAGAAGACCTGTTTAGATTTCAGAAATCTACACAAAGCCACACCTCTCCACTTTTCTTTCTCACTGGGATGAGGTTTTCTACCCAAGTCGAATGCCAGGTAGGGAAAATAATTTTGGCATCAAGCAACTTTTGTACCTCCTTTTGGATCACTGGTTCAATCATAGGGTTCACTAGTCTTTGTCTTTGGTGAAAGGGCCTAGCATGTGGGTTCAAAGGGTTGTTGTGCATGATAACACTGAGATCAGACGTCTTTAAGTCTTCATAACTCTAGGCTGTGACATCTTTGTATTCCATGGGTAGTTCTACCATCCGCTTCTTTTCTTCAACTATGCCGACCTTCCCAATATAGACTTTTTTGGGTTCAAGCTGTGTACCCAAGTTGTAGAGCTCCCAATCATTGCCTCCTACCACTGGTGTCTTTCCTTTTTCCTGGACATGTTCATCTTTATCAAAAATCCTTTCTAGGGCTACCATTCCTTTTAGAATGGAGTTAGTCTTCAAATTCAAAATCCCTAAGTCATCTGATTCTTCCATTTAATTTTCTTCTTCATCGATGCTTTGTTTGTCAAAGATTCTAGCATTCATAATAAATTCCAATATTTGTTGATCATCTTGGAATACCTGGAAGTTTTTAATATTATCTGGGACAACTGGCACAACCACCAGTTCCATGGAGAATTTCTTCAATTTAGATTTTCCAGTGGTTGTAAAGAGCTTGCTGACACTGCCAAAGCATCAACAATAGTATTGTTTCTTCTTGGGACACTTCAGATGTTAAAAGCTTTGAAATCTTTGATTATTCCCAAACATGATTTTTATAAGAAGCCAATCACTTGTTAGTGTGTGAATACTGGCTTCGGATCTGTCAGACTATCAGCTGTGAGTCACCTTCCACTACCAATGCTTTCACCTTCTTCTCATGTGCCATGAGAAGACCCTGAACTAGAGCCTCGTACTCAATGACATTTTTGGTGCAGTAGAATTATAGCTGATAAGTAGAATATTATGAACCCCCACGAGAATTGACCAATTCAATCCCAGCTCCTACTCCTTGTTTACACTTGGAGCCATCAAATTGAAGTTTCCACACCAGGTAATTCTTATGGGAAGTCATCTTGACTTGGACTTCTGAAGTTACATTGGGAAGATGTGTATTGACTTGGGGTTAGATGGGGGTTTCGGGTGGTGATAGGTTCTTTGCACCTGGGATCTCTAATTCTCTTCATCTGAATATTATCTCTTGGAAAGGGGAACCCATTTCATCCTTTGTTTTGCTTTCGTATCACGCTAGACTTTGTGGCTTGGAGGCAAACATCCATCATCAGAAGAGCTCCATTCCTCCTATATAAAATCTCCAGTTGTGGGAATTTGAGGTTGCTCACAAAGAGGAGATCCATTCTCACTTGAATGGGCCATCATGTCTTTTGTAAGCTCAGCTGTGCAAGACATTTGACTCATTACTTGGACCACCACACCCTGGAAATCTTGGCACGTAAACTCTAAGTGATTTGTCTAGTGGAGGTGACAGTACCCTGGTAGCATTAGTATGTTTGGGTTGGCATCTTTGCCAAGATGCCTAATATTTTTCATCATACCCCCTATGAACTCTGTGAGAATCTCCTTAGGAATTTGGGTGCTCACCAAGCCTTGCACAGGGCTATCATTTGAGTTGTCTTCTTCTTTGAGGTGGAATGTGAAAGCCTTATCGAATAGGTATACTCCTAGGTCAACTTGTGAGAACAAGACTTCATTTGGGGCATTGTACTTAGTTATCATCTATTTGAATTTGGGCTATGCATCGATCTTGATTTGTTTGTTAAGCACCTTCCATGGTAGCCAAAGTTGCGTAAAGTTTGTGGAGAACCAACCTCTCAATGATTGGGTCCATTCTCAACTGAGAAATATTCCATATGTTTTTGGGATGTCCACCACATGTATGTCAATGCAATCCTAGATTTTGGGGCCAATAGTTAGTTATATATGTTTATCCTTCAAGAACCCTATGACTTTGACCTCTATTTTGTCAAGTTGAATCACAATCCTGTTGGTCGGTTGAGGATTCATTCCTAGCTTGTGGTATATGTATAATGACATGATGTTACAAGAAGCTCCTGAGTTGATCAAATAGTTATGAAAGTTTTTTCCAAAGATCTCGAGGCTAAGTAAGAATGGGGGCCTATCCTCTAACATAGTTGGCATCACCTCGGCCGCATTTACATTGGATGCACTTCTAGTGCTATTGCTGGACGAGGCCAACTTGGAATGATCCAGTGACTTCAAGAGGGTTTCTCTTTGAGAAGGGAAACTTTGTAGCATGTCATACATTGACATATTAGTTCTAATTTTCTTTAGCTCCTCTACCACGCTATAATTTTCATTGGCCCAGACCAGGTTCTTTAGCAGAGTGGTTTGATGTTGTACTGTTGGGGTGACATGGGCACTGGGGCCTGGAGGAGATATAGGATTGTTGCTAGCCCATGGATCAAGTGGAGTGGTATGCATTCCTAGGGGAATACTATCAGTTAGAGGTTATCTTCTCCTCCTTAGATTATAAGTTTTTCTATTGTTATATTGAAAAGCATGGACCTCGGAGTACTCTGGCTAACTTTCTTGATTGAAAGGGAAGACAAAATCTTCTTCTGTTGTGTTATTAGTAGGAACTCCACCTATGCTTGGTTCATACAAATCAAAGAACATAGCACTAAAGTGGGTCTGAGAGTTGTCAGGATCTTGGATTTGTTGGTTGTCAAACTCCCCCCTGTACTCATTATATGGTTGGTGTCTGTTAGGAGCTTGGGTAAAATTAACCTCGGATGAGTCAAAGATATTGGCATTGTTAGAGGGTATGCTACCATTATTTGGACATGTGTTCCATGTTCTATTCATTCTTTGCTAACCAAACTTCTTATCTTGAGGAGTGTTCCCATAACTTCCACCATTATTGTTATTGTAATTTCCATAGTTGCAGTTTTGGTTTTGGGAGTAAGAGTTTGGGGCAGCCATCGGGCATTGGTAGTCTCCCTGATTCTGAGGTGGGTTCAACTTCATCCTGGTGATCTCGCCTGTCAACTGGGACAATGTCTTTTTTATGGCATCCAACTCATTCACTAGAGCATGGTCCAGCTCATTTGGGACAATGACCTTTTGTTCATACAGAGCTGCCTTGTGCGCATCGTATCTAGGTTAAGTGATGGCAAGTGGTGGGGCAGCAACATATGGATCTGGGACTGGATTGAGCCTTGGGGTGTATTGCATAGGAAATTTATTATTTTCTGCTAATGGATGAGTCATAATAGGGCTCCCTAATTTTTTTGGAGTACCATAATTTCCACCTGCTTGCGGGTCCATCTGTTGGGTAAACATGATAGCCTCATTACACACTTTTTATAGAGTGTCTATGCTGCCTGGAGGTAGCCTTTTCAAGAATATAAATGTTAGTGGATCCAAGGCATGAAGGTACACTTGTATAGCAGCCCCAACTAGTGTGGTATAAGGAGCTTCAAGCTTCTGATACATTTTATGAAAACGGTGATTGAACATGGCAATCGGTTCATTGAGGTCATCCCTCACTGAAATGAACTAGTGGTGAATATTTGTCAGATCCACATACAACTTAAATTGATTAAGGAATTTTGTTTCAAATTCTTCCCATGTGGTGATAGATTCTCATGGAAAATTTAGATACCAGTTGGATGAAAATTCCCCCAATGTGTAGGGGAAAAGGTGACACATGATGTCTTGATGAGAAATCTCCTTCCGATTGCACAACTCTTTGAATGCACGAATGTGTTCTTCCATTGTTTTAGATTCTCCATAGATGAAACGTGGACATAATCTCTTAGGGTTCTTGGGTAGGTCATGGAGCTATCCTTGTATGTCCAATGGAGAGCTTTGAGCATTTGCAAAAAATGCCATTGGAGCTAGTGGTGGAGCAGCAATAGGCGAGGCAACAATGTGTGGAAGTGGAGGAAGATTAGATTGATGTGCAACATCTTCTCCTTGCTTTTTTCTATTGTTTTGTGGTTTGCAAACTTCTCTAAGTTCAAAGAATTCCTTTTTGTTTGGTGAAGATCTGAGGATTCGTTCAAACCTTTTGGGAGAGAATGATCCAATATTATGGGGTTTCATTTTTGAAGGCCCTCCTTCTAGCGCCACTTCTATTGAGCGTCATGTTTACAAGAGACAACGGCTAGGAATTTACGCAAGAAAATTCCCCTCTTGGAAGATTGATGGAATCAATCTCAAAGTTCCTTCTGGGCTAGATCTCAATTGCTTGGATAGCTCACCGGAAGATAAATGTGAATCTGTTAACAAGGAGGCCTTTGCTAGTTCATATCTCAAGGAAGACTGCAAAACAAACTTTAGGATACCACAATGTTTCTCTTTTTGGATGTTAAGATTTTAGAATAAAAGCAATGTCAATCTAATTAATCTACTGTAATTGATTTTTGCAAAGAAAAAGGTAAAGAGTAGGGTAACAAGAATTTGAAAGAAATTACTAAAAAGAAATCTAATGGACATAAACCAATATCACACCACTTTGTGAATTAAAAGACCGAGAAGATGAGGAAACCCACAAAATAGAGATCATAATAAATCACAATCTTGAGCTATAAGGATACAATCATTAGCTAAATGAAACAAACAAAGACGCATGATAAGCCAAAACTCATCAAATCACGAAGCCACCACAGATGTGCACTCATGTGAGACAAGTTAATCTTTAAGCACCAAAAGAATAATATTCTCGATAATTTGTCACAACAAATAAATGTAATACCAGCAAACATCGAACTAAGAATCGCAGATTTGAAATCATCAAACAATCAATTGGCTCTTTGAAATAAATGAATGAGAAATTCACACATTCAAAAATTTCGCATAGATAGCAGAAATATCACACCATGAATGAAGCACCAATTGTATGTATTGCATTAATAATCAAATTGACCCTAATTACATTATGTTATTACAATTTATAGAGTTGTGCTCTTATTTTTGCAGCTAGGGTTTTGACTGTATCTAAAACTTGGAAACAAATCTAAACTATAGATTACATAAAGGAAACTACTTGTAAGAACAAGTTAAGCTACCCTAGCATAGAATCAACCCTCGTGCATTACAAAATCTAGAGCAAATCATCCATAAATCATCTCAAAATGAAGCTGGAACTCATGCATGCTCTTGATAGGACTCATGATCCTATCCTTAATCTTTGGCTATAGCTCCCCCACATGGATCCAACTAAAATAGACCCCAAAATCATGCATAAACAATCCCATAAAAGAGGTCCAGTTAACTAAAAAATCAAGTCTGAGATAGTTGGAGTTAAACGTCAGACGTGCCAAAAAACAACCAAATCCTGATAGTTGGTTTGAAAATACCAAGCTTAAAAATTGACTAAGTGTCAAGTCTTCCTTTTCCAAATTTCAGAATTCAGACTTTCAGAGGCCGAAAGTTCTCTAGGGCTAAAAGGCCAAAAAATAGGCTCTGTAAAAATGGCTAAGTACAAAACTACTTTTCTTTGCACCAAAATTTGACTAGGTATGAACTAGATGCTCACTGGCCAAGGAGTACTTCTGGATGTGCCTTTTGGAACCTATCCAAAATATCAAGTACTTCTTCAAAGTCAACCATTTTAAACCCTTCAAGGATCTCTTGTTGGCTATCTCATAAGGTGACCAACTCTAATGCAAACTCCTGTATCTCCTCTTCCTGAGAGATCATTTTTTGAATTTATTCCTTTTGTAAGAACATCTGCTGGAGGTCCTCCTTTGTCTTAACTCCTTTGAATATACCTAGATACTAATTGAAGATGGCATTCACAAAATTTATTGTTTTCTCATCATCCTCATCATACAAATCTAAGTCCAATCCGTCAAAGAACTTATGTAACTCTCCTACAATAAGTAGACTGCCATCCCTCCTTTTGTCCATGTTTTTAAGTACCTCTTCAAAAATAGTCAGAGCTCCTATTTGTAAGGAAACTTAGGTGCAGAAATAGCTTCCTACGCTAATATCTTTAGGAGAGTATTGTGCAAATTCTTATATAAATCCTTACAATTTTAGATTCCTTAACTACTTTAACAAAGATATTGCAACCACATACCATACATACAGAAAAATAGAGAATGACACAATGATATACCCTAGGGAAAACCTTTCGGTAAAAAACCCCAGCACTCCAAAACCTTCACAATGTATTATCTTCAACACAAAGATTACAATACACTTGCAATGCAAGTTCTTTCAGGAAATGAGAGACAAAGCCAACAAGACTTAAATTTTGTTATATCTCTCCCATAGGAGCAACATCATATATATAGACTCCTCTAGACCCAAAAATAGGCACAACCACCAAGACCCATGCACAAAGCCACATGTACATAGTTGTTACATGTAATCCCAAGAATAGGCGTCCATCCCTAGAAAAGACTATGACAGCTTGTCATAGAATCTGCCAAAAATAATGGTCACAAGAGAAGTGTAAGAGAATCTGTCATACCAACCTATTTTTGGCATATTCTCTTGCACACACCAACCACTTCTTCTTGGGTGCCCAAATAGGCCCAAGTCATAAGATTCTTTTACACCTATCATAGCACATTCCTTAAATAGTTCTTACGCGTCTTAAGAATCTGTCATGACCATTTCAGTCATGATCTCCTTATGCACAAGATGCCGACACATCAAGTGGAGTGACACATCAACATGCCAACTAGACATGTACACTCACACTTAATTATATTATTTACAAAAAAATACATTTACAAAACAAATAATAAGAATAGGAATTATCCAAGGTTGAGACACCTTATTCCTAACATTCTCCCACTTGTCGAACACCTTGTAAGAGCAACAAGAACATAACAAGAAATTTAACCGCTATAGGCCAAAAGGCCCATAGACTCCGAACACCATCTGAACTTCTCAGTGCCCACTAGTTTCGTTAATGCATCTGCAACATTCTTCATAGTATCTACCTTCTCCAAATTTACCTTTCCATCTTCCACCATATCTCTCACAAAGTGAAACTGCACATCAATGTGCTTCGTTCTGGCATGGAAAGTTGGATTCTTTGCAAGGCAAATAGCGCTCTGACTGTCACACCAAATAGTAATCTATTCTGCATCAACACCAACATCAGAACATAATCTTCTAAGCCAAATGGCTTCTTTACAAGCATGAGTAGCAGCCATGTACTTAGCTTCTGTAGTGGACAAAGCAACCATAGGTTGTTTCTTACTCATCCAACTGATGGCACCACCAAACATAGTGAACACATAAGCACTGGTGGATCTCCTGCTGTCAATATCACTTGCCCAATCTGAATCCACAAACCCACGAATACAAACTAAATGCAAAGATCCAGAAGAGTTACCATGATAACATATGGAGTAAACTGATGTAACCCTCAAATATCTGAATACTTGCTTAACTGCATCCCAATGTACCCGTCCAAGATTAGCCATAAACTGACTCAGGACTCCCACTGCTTGGGCATTGTCTGGTCTAGTACAGACCATAGTGTACATAAGATTACCAACTACACTAGCATAAGGTACTCTACTCATGTCCTCCACCTCACTAGGAGATTTTGGACAATCATCTACAGATAACTTTGTTCCCACAGAAATAGGAACACATAGTGGTCTACAATCTGCCATGCTGAACCTGTCCAACATAGACTTCACATACTTACTCTGACTCAACCAAAGTTTTCTGTTAGACCTATCTCTACTAATTTCCATACCCAAGATGTACCTAGCTGCCCCAAGATCTTTCATCTCAAACTATGCTGAAAACTGAGATTTAAAATCAGAAATCATACCCTTACCCTTCCCAAACAGCAACATATCATTAACATATAATGCAACAATAAGAAGGTGATCATTTTCAACTCTGAAATAAACACAATGATCTAATTTTGATCTTACAAATCCAATTGACAACACAAAGGCATCAAACTTAAGGTACTACATCCTAGGAGATTACTTCAAACCATATAGAGATTTCTTTAATCTGCAAACTAAGGATTCTTTACCTTTAACAATGTAGTGCTCAGGCTATGACATATAAATCTCTTCCTCCAAATCACCATGAAGGAAAGTTGTCTTCACATCCATCTGTTCTATGTCTAAATCATATGATGCAACAAGAGATAACAGAAATCTAATGGATGTCAACTTTGCAACAAGAGAGAATATTTCACCATAATCTATTCCCTCTACCTGTGAATACCCCTTTGCAACCAATCTAGCTTTATACCTTTCAACACTGCCATCTGCACAAAATTTCTTCTTGAACACCCATTTACAGCCAACAAATTTTCTCCCTTTAGGCAAAGGTACAAGGTCCCAAGTTTTTTTTTTCTCCAATGAAGCCATCTCATCATTCATAGCCTCAATCTAGGAACCTGCATCTTCCATGCCCAAAGCCTCTTTCACAGATCTAGGCTCATCAGTGTTAGTAATCAAAGCAAAGGCACAACTAGAATCTAACATAGAATAACCAAACCTTTCTGGTTGCTTCTTTCTCTCATGGATCTCCTCAAGGGCTGAGGTTGAGGTTGTTCTTCCTCTTCTTTCAAACTATCAAAGCTGCTAGAGCTCTCCTCATCATTAGACCCAACATGGTCTCTGTGTTCAGTCTTCTCAGGGGTAGGAGGCAACTGAACAACATCTTTTTCCTTTTCTTTTTCATCTAGTTGTAGCACAATAGGAGAAGATGTTAGCTCTCTGAAAATAACATTTCTACTATACAACACCTTACTAGTCATGGAATCCCAAAGCTTGTATCCTTTCACACTAGCACTATATTCGATGAAAATACATTTAACAGCTTTGTTTTCCAACTTAGATCTTTTCTCCTTTGGAACATGTGCATAAGGTTCACAACCAAAAACATGAAGATGTCTAATTGAATGCTTCTCACCAGACCACACCTCCATGGGTGTCTTACCAACAAGGGCTGATGTAGGAGATCTGTTAACTAGATAGCAAGCAGTGGCCACAGTTTTGGCCCAAAACCTTTGTTCTAAACCAGCTCCACTAAGCATACTCCTAGCCTTCTCCATTAGTGTCCTATTCATTTTCTCTACAACTCCATTTTTCTGTGGGGTATAAGGATTTGCCTTATGCCTCTTGATACCTTGTTCTTTACAGAACTGTTCAAACTCTGCTGAGCAAAACTCACCACCATTGTCAGTTCTCACACACTTAATCTTCTTACTAGTCTGATTCTCTACAAGAGCTTTAAATTCCTTGAACTGACTAAAGACTTGTGTCTTAATTTTAAGGAAATAAATCCACGTCCTTCTATTGTAATCATCTATGAAAGATACAAAAAATACAGACTTGGAGATTGAAGGAACTTTTACAAGACCAAATACATCAGAATGAATAAGATCCAAAACATCAAAAGATTTGTGAGAACTAGAGTAAAACTAAACATGATTTTGTTTACCATAGACACAGTGTTCACAGAAGTCAAACTCGAGATTGCAATCATTTAACCCCTCAATGGGATTTTTATTTTTTAGGGTTCTGAGACCCTTTTCATCAATGTGGCCAAATCTCATATGCCACAACATTGTCTTTTCTACAGGAAGCTTACCTTCCAAAGTATTTGTACTACCATCAGAACCAATAGCCATAGAATTCTTCACTGCTTGTTTAGATGGTGAGGATGAAGAACTATTACATAGAGGAATACATGCATCTAGCTGAAATAAGGTACCTCTCCTAGTACCCCTTGCAAGCACTATCGATCCTCTCATCATCTTGCATCCTTCTTTCTAAAAAACAACTTGCACACCTACATCATTCAGCATACTTACAGATAATAGGTTTCGTGCCAAACCTAGAATGTGCATAACTCTGTTGATTCCCTTTACTCATCCATCAGGAAATTTGATAGTGACCCTTCCATGTCCAACTATCTTTAGGTGAGAATCATCGACCAAAGTACACCTTTCCACTATCAAACTCTTCATATTTTAAGAACTAGTTTTGATGAGAGATCATGTGAAAAGATGCACTTGAGTCAACCAACCACACATCATCAGATGCATGGGCTACCAAAGCTGCGATGAATGCATCGCCATCTTCTTGAGATCTTTCTGAAGCTGAATCTGAACCTTTCTTCTTCTTCTTCGACTCTTTGCAGTCTTTACGGAAGTGCCCAGATTTATCACAGTTCCAACATTTTTCCTTGGACTTATTGGAAGTCTTTGACTTCCCATGGGATTTGGATCTACCCTTATTGTCAGACTTATTGTCATTTTTCTTCCCTCTTTCAGTGGATCTCCCATGAACAACAAGGGCTTCTTTTTCCGAAACGGAAGCCTTTCTCCGCATCTCCTCTGATAGCAGTGAAGACACCACATCATCCATTTTGAAGGTGACTAAAGTGCTTTTGAAATCCATCACAAGATGGTCCCATGAATCCGGTAAAGAACACAAAAGTGTGTAGCAACGATCCTCCTCCTCTAACTTGACACCAGCTAATGTCAATTGTGCAGCCAGCAGATTAAATGCATTTAAATGATCCGTTAAGGATCCACCTTCCTCCATTCATAGAGAGTACAAATTCTTCCTTAGGAACAACTTGTTCACCAGAGATTTGGCCTGATACACGGCCGCAAGTCTTTCCCACAAACTATTTGCGGTTTTCTCATCTAGAACATTCAGAAGGACTGCATCAATTAAATAGAGTCTTATGAGACCCTTAGCTTTACGGTCTTTGATATCCCAATCTACTTGAGCTATAGTTGCTAGTCTTGTAGCATTTGAAGTCACTTCCCATAGGTCATGATCTTCCAACATGTCTTCCATCTTGAGTTTCCACAACTCAAAATTAGTGCCATTAAATTTCTCCACCTCCATTCTTCCATATGATGAACTTGCCATCTCAATCTGCAAATAAGATTCAGAATGCTCTGCAAAAAAATCCCACTCAAACTTGGGATTAGCTCAAAAAACCCTACCCAACAACTAGGATCAAAAGTTGATCAAGCTCTGATACCACTTGTAAGGAAACTCAGGTGCGGAAATAGCTTCCTACGCTAATATCTATAGGAGAGTATTGTGCAAATTCTTATATAAATCCTTACAATTTCAGATTCCTTAACTACTTTAACAAAGATATTGCAACCACATACCATACATACATAAAAATAGAGAATGACACAATGATATACCCTGGGGAATACCTTTCGGTAAAAAACCCCAGCACTCCAAAACTTGCACAATGTATTATCTTCAACACAAAGATTACAATACACTTGCAATGCAAGTTCTTTCAGGAAATGAGAGACAAAGCCAACAAGACTTAAATTTTGTTATATCTCTCCCATAGGAGCAGCATCATATATATAGACTCCTCTAGACCCAAAAATAGGCACAACCACCAAGACCCATGCACAAAGCCACATGTACATAGTTGTTACACACAATCCCAAGAATAGGTGTCCATCCCTAGAATAGACTATGACAGCTTGTCATAGAATCTACCAAAAATAACGGTCACAAGAGAAGTGTAAGAGAATCTGTCATACCAGCCTATTTTTGGCATATTCTCTTACACACACCAACCACTTCTTCTTGGGCGCCCAAATAGGCCCAAGTCATAAGATGCTTTTACACCTGTCATAGCACATTCCTTAAATAGTTCTTACACATCATAGGAATCTATCATGACCGTTTCAGTCATGATCTCCTTACGCACAAGATGTCAAAACATCAAGTGGAGTGACACATCAACATGCCAACTAGACATGTACACTCACACTTAATTATATTATTTACAAAAAAATACATTTACAAAACAAATAATAAGAATAGGAATTATCCAAGGTTGAGACACCCCTATTCCTAACACTATTATCTTCTGGATCCATTCCTCAAAATTGTCCAGCTCCGACCCTTCATATATCTTAACCAAAACTTGGAAGCACTGCTTCCTTATTACCACAAGGTCATCCAGTTCCTTTTGCCACTTGAAAATTTTCTTCTCTAAACCATCTTCTTCACTCGTGATCTCCACTAAGGATGCAATTCCCTAAAGAATACTTTGTAAAGGCCTTAGAATATTCTTGAGAGCCACCTTTGTGAACTATTCAAAATCTTCCTTCCAGTCAGCACAATATTGTACAAAATAATGTGGAATCTTTGTATTTACTTCACCCTTTTTCTCCAAAATGGCCTGTAATGAGGCCTCAAGGTTACTAGGGTCAATGGGACCTGCTATTTTTAGAATGAACCTTTTGATAGCTTCATTCTTCTCCATCAAGGCTTTTATCTTCTCCTCATCCTTGTCCATGAAACCAAGGGCATGCTTCAATTTGAGGGTAGCTAGAGTTTTACTCCCCTCTCAGGTTGTCTCCCCCAAATCTACCTCCTCTAGCACGTAGTCATCAGGAGTGATCTCAACTGTACTGATGCTCATTGTGGGAACCGCTACTTGAGCCTTCCATATTCCTTCTTGATCTTGAGTGAGATAGGATAGTGTCCTAGCTTGGGTGTTGGGTCTAGCTTGATGGAATGCTTTCCCTAAATATACCATGTCTATCTCATCATCAGTGTATACCCTTGTCCTTGGTTGGATCTCCTTTGTGAACTAAGTGGGTTTGGAGAAAGCATTGAGGGGCTCATAGGGAGCTGATAGAGTTGAGGTAGTAGCTTGGTATTCTATTTCCATTTCTTCATGTCTCTCCTCTTCTCCTCCTATTTCTTATTCTTCCATCTCATTCAACTCACCCTCCTAGGCTATCTACTCTTCTTCAACTATCTGCTCTTCTTCCCCAGCTGTATGCTCTTTTGTATTGAGTGGGTTATTCTTTTTTAGCAAGCTCCTCTGATCCATTTTGTTTCTCCTCCATCTCCTCACTAGCTATCTTTGTTTCTTTCTCAGGCTCTTGAGGACCTTGAGCTACTGATTCATCCTAAATCAGTGGTAGAGTAGGGGCAACAAAGGGAGTGGGTGTAGGCATTAGTGGGGGTGGTAGAGTTGGCAAAAAAGTGGTCTAAAATGGAGGTGGAAGCAGAGTTGTTGGTGGTGTTTGATGCAGAGGTGGGAGCAAAGTTTGATGCATAGGTAGAGGTGGAGGTGGAACTATGTGTGAAACCAAGGGGACTTGTGCAACTACATCTTCTTTAGAAGTGACACCAATGGAAGAGTCCCTTTCTATCTCTATTGTTTCCTTTTGAACCTCTGCTATCACTTCCTTAATTGGCTCTTGAGACTCTTGTGGAGCTTCCTCTCTCACCTTGTAATGGGGACTAGTAAATTATGTAGGGAAAGAATCAAAAGTCACCAAGTGTCCAGGGATTATAGCCTGCTACTCAGATTCTTGGAAACCATGAAGCCCTTTGAAGTCCATGATATCAAATTCATCATCCCCTAGAGAATCTAGATTTATGGGTTCCCCTTGGGTTGCCCCTTGAACATCCTCTTGATCATCCTCCATGACTCTCCTTCTTTTCATGAATCCCATGGACTAGGTTCTTCTATTGAGGGTTATTTGATCTAGGTCATCATCATCATGCTCTAAGAGGGTGTCCATCTAAGTAGGCATTGATCCTTTCTTTCTTTTGTAGACATTCCCTTTGATTATGCCAGCCAGCTTAGGTCCTATTATCTTAAACTTAGTTTTCTTTGTTGCACTTGGAGACTCATGACCACTGGAAGAAGGCACAGATGGAGGTGCTATGCTCCTTGTCATTCTAGTTTTAGTTTTCTTGGAATGAGTATATGAACCATATGTTTTAGTACACTCATGCCTATAAACCATTTTTGGCTTCAAGGGTGCAACCTCTTTAAATTGTGGTTTCAACACTTTCTCTCCTTTCTTCTTCTCTTTGGAGGTCTTCTCTGGTAGTTGCTTCATTGGCATAGGTTCCATATGAAATGGGTTTGCAATCCATGCTTTTGTGACTTTAATGACATGCCTAGCCTTAAAATCAATATCATCATTTTCATCTCTGTCCACCTCTGCATTCAGAATGGCTCTAGTATACACTTTGTCTTGATTTTAAAAAGGGAATGTAAGACATCCTCAGAATCAACAGCCTTCACCTTTGGAGGGATTTTTAGTGTCAAAGTGGCCCACTCCAACTCCAAACTCATCTGGAAATAGTCACAGATCCTGACTTCATAGTCATCTACACAAATTACCCAATGGTCCTAAATGTTTGGCTCATGCACATAATGCCTTCCCATTATGTGACTATACATACCAGTTGGATCAAAATGGGTCCTTATGAGGTTGTAGGTAGGCAAAGGGAATTCATCCCATTCGAGAGTCAGAGCCTTGTAGATCTTCATATTAGGTACACAGTGGGGCCCTATGGAAATCAGGAAATCCTTACAGTGTTTCTGCTTGTGCTTGATGTGCTCGTGGGCATCTGACAATTGTCTCACTATCTCCAACAAGACAACTCTATCGGAAGGATACCTGGGTGGCTTCATAGGGGCTAGGGTACTCCACGCCACTCGGATGTATGTGAAGGTTCTGAACTGAATGTAGAATGCCCCAAGGGCCTTGACCTTAGAAGAAACTTGAGTTGACATTCTCTTGGCATAATCTCCCTCTATGGAGTGTATGATGGATAAGATGAAGGCATCATTGAATATACAACAATAAGTGCTATTATGAGTTTAAAACTCCTTCCTGACTAGTTGTGGATACAATGTGAATGACCATGTATGTAGTTCTCCCATAACCCTAACCTTTGTTAATCTTGGGTACACTGCTCTAGGAGCCAGTAGATACACAACATATGATGTCATATAGAAGTATGGGTCTATTTTTACTCTCACCAGCTACTTATCCAAATTGTTACTAAGGATAGTGGCCCAGTCAAACCTTGCCCACCACTCCCTTATCTTCTCTATGAGCATGATCATCCAGGGTTCCAAATGACTAGACTTGGGCAATCCATACACCCAACTTATCATGGTGATGGTCACTTGGATATCTTCTTTCATATACCCTCTTCTAATATCTATCCTATCCAGCTTGTTTTTGGGCATGGGTTGTATGAGATATTCATTGTTCACTATGGCATGAGCTCATGGAACATCTTTATTGTAGAATTCCATCCCCTTATTAATGTGAAAGTTGTAGAATTTATCAACCCCTTTTGGCAAGTGGAAGACATCCTCAATATTATCAGGCCTTAGATCCAGGACTACTTCACCCACACTGTTCTTCACCATTCTTTCATCAGTTACATAGTGGCTTGTCAAAGTATTTATCAAGTCTAAAGACAAGATGGAGATAGTGTAGTCCTCAGACCTTCCTTCTATTCTAGTGCATTTGACTAAGTAGTCATTCCAACTAATGTGGATGATATCAGTATCCATGATTTCTAAATGCAGGTTGCTCACTTTTGAAGGTGGATGGTATCCCTTGAATTGATACTTCATTACTGGTGACATAACCTTCTCTGCCATTTCTTGAATAGACTGGAGGATGAACATAGACAAGCGAGATCGAAGTGAAAATATGGAAGAAAAGGCACACGAAGAGCTCCCAAAATGATGAAGATGCAGTGAACAAATGAGGACTAAAAACCCTCTTGTGCCTTATATAGGAAAATTAGCAGGTGACATCACCCCCCATCGATCATCCTTTTAGACTTTTGGGGGTCTCAAACCTCTGAAAGGCCGAAAAGCCAACTCCCTTTAGGGAGTTAGACCTCCCAACTTTCAGACATCTGAAACATTTGAAACCCCGTAATCTTCTGAAAAAAGCCAAGTTAAAATTGGCCTTTTCTCCCTTTCGGACCTGTCGCAGTTTCGGACCTCAAAAAGTGAGAAACTGCAACACAACCAAAAACTAAGGAAAACTACCTAAAAAAAAAATGAACAGACAAATAAGAAACCTAGGGACAAGCTAAAAAAGAAGAGGGGGGCACTTGAAGCCTAGAGGCACAAAGGGGAGCATGGTTGTGGGACCACAACACTTACTATACTCCATGGCTAAACTACCATCTCCTGTAGTCTAAATCTTACATTTCAGATATCCTTTTACATCTTCCAAATGAAAAACTATGTCTGGAATGGTTGACAAATCCAAACTAGGGTCTTCCTCTAAGGGTTCTACTGGTTCCTTCTTCATCTTAGGTCTACTCGAGTCCCTGATGTTGTGAACTAGTGATGCATCCATGATTCTATCAAAATGTAACTACTTTGATAATGAATACTTAGTAAAATAACTCAGAATCATGATTTAGGGCTTTGCGTAGATCTAGCAAAGAATGTCTCCAAATCTTACAAACTACTCTCAATCTCCACTAGCTAGCTCTCTATATCTCTTGTAAACACTTGAATAATCAAATGATGTCAATAATCCACTTTTACCCTTCAAATCTTTCAAGATACCATCATCACATTAAATTTCTTACATGCATGCCAAAAGCTATTCTTGGTTACCTGCAAAACTTCATTCTTTTCATGTACTCACATACATGTTCATAAATTCATGTGCTCTTAACTATAGCTTCCTTATATCATATACTAGCTCATATTAACTTTACAAGGCTTAATTTAACTTATTCTAAATTCTACACTATTCTAATGCTTTACTCTAATACATAGTTCATAAAATAAATGCTTGATTTCTTTGAGATGAATCAGGAAATTATTCACACTTACTCTCAAATACTTCACCTGTTTGATTTCCTGGTATACTGAGTCTTCTCGCTTGACCTGTAGCTTTAGCAAACTCAATTTCCTCCAATTTGCTGTAACTTTCCTTCTGACTGTTGTTGGTGTTCACATTTCTCCTGGTGTAGTTTTGATGTAGGGGCAGCTTGGATACTCATTGAATCTGCATGGTGGTGTGTTGTTTGGGTTCTATGGTACTTGATTGTTTCTTTAATCGATGGTCTTGATTATTGAAGTAAGCTCGATCACTGAAGGAACTCAGTGAATCTTCTGTGCTTGGTGGAACTTGTGCTTGGTGATGTCTGTGTTGTTTAGTGTTTCTTGGATTGGTCAGTTGTTTCACTAGTGCTCGGTTGTTTCTCTAGCACTTGGTAGTTCTGGTTTACTGACTGGAGTTCTTGGTGATTTTGTTGGCTGACTTGGTGCATTTATTGTTGGTAGCTACCATTGCATTCTCCTATGTAGATCTAGATGCTAACATGGAGAATTAAATAATTGTAAGACTATTTGTGAGCCAACTATTTTTACATTTAATATTTTTTTGTCATGAGAGATGACTTGTCTTAGTTTTTAATTATGTCATCCAGCCAACTTGTGGCTGAATATTAGTATTTAAGGAGTATTTGGGTAGTTATATAGGGAGTTAGTCAGAAGTAGAGATAGAAGTGTAGACTTGGATCTTGCAAGATCTTGAAGATCAGATTGATTCTGATAGTTTGTAATAGCAGAGCTAGTGGTTTCTTTCTTGGAGACAAGGAGATTTCTTGAAGGCTTGCGAGATCAAGTTCAGATCTGCCTTAGGGTTTCCATCAGTTGCTAATTTACTTCAGAGCTGGATTAGATAGAGTTGGATTGGATATTTGTTGATCTTAAAGAACTATTTCTGTTTGTAATTGGCCCTAACCCGGAAGGCCTTATAGCTGGGCATGTTAATGAAAATCTAATTTTGAGCATATCTTGTTGTATTATTCCATTATGTTGGTAATTGTTTGCAAGGTTGGACTGTCCTTCATTGGATCCACCATCCTTGACTGCGTCAGGTGGTATTAGAGCTTGAAGATCTTGAGTGTGTAAATCAATTGAGGCTGTTTGTAGCAGGACCTTGTTGGTGAATTATTGCTTGGGTTTTCAAAAATATTGAAGGATGCCTCCAAGAAGATTGGACTCTAGAGTGATTGCAGATCTCTATGATGTTGTGGAATTGGAGATTATAGAGAAGGTGAAAGTTGATTTCATATCTGAGATGGAATTGATGAAGAATGACATGATCAATGATCATGGGGGCTATGGCTGGTGCACCTCAAAATGTTGGTACTAAGGATGGTTATGAGGAAGCTGTTGGATCTAGTGGAGATGACTGGAGAGATAAATCTGGTGAAGATAGAACTGCTCGATTACATAGATCTAGAGTTTGGTTAAGTAATAGTTATCGAATGGAAGTTTCTACTTTCTCTGGTACTTTGAAACCCAAGAACTTGATTGACTGGATTGGTGAATTAGAAGATTACTTTGAACTTGAAGAAATTGAAGATCCTCTTCAAGTAAGATTGGCACATACTAAGTTGAAAGGGCATGTTGCTCTTTGGTGGAAAGAATTACAGAGAGATGGAGAAGATGACGGTGAAATGAAGATCAATCGGTGGAGTTTGATGGTGACTAAATTGAAAGCTAAGTTCATACTTGGTGACTATGAGCTTGACTTGTTTAAGAAGTTGTAGAATCTAAAGCAAACAGATTTGACTATTGAAGATTATACCGAGGAGTTCTACAAACTTACTATTCAGTCTAGACATAGAGAGCTTGGTAAGGAAAAGGTAGCTCGATATGTGAATGGTTTGAGATTTAATATTTAGGATGAGCTTGGTCTGTTGAAGATTGATTTTGTTGAAGATTCTTATTAGTATGCTTTGAAGGCAGAAGATAAGTTAAAAATGAGACAACATAGTAATTCCTGAGGGAAAGAAAATATTGGTTACTTAGTGACAGACAAACCGACTGCTGAAGATGAATAGAAACATGTTGAATTGAAGAAGAAGACATGTAGAGTTATCTTTAAGGGTACTTGTTATAATTGTGGAGAAGAAGGACACCATTCTTTTGAGTGCACACAGAAGAAGCTTGGTGACCAATGGACTTTTATGGTAAATGAGAACATTTAGAATGAACTTGAATCAGAGAACTTGCTAGTTCAATAGACACTGCTTAGTACAAAGGAGGAACCTTATTAGAGGAGTAACTTGTTCAGGACTCGGTGCAAGTCTAGAGGTAAAATTTGTGATGTAATTGTTGATAGTGGCAGTACTGATAACCTTGTTGTTGAGGACATGGTTCAGAACCTTAGTTTGAATAGAATGAAACATCCCTGTCCTTATAGGATTGGCTGGTTGCAAAATCATCATGCTCTGGAAGTAATAGAACAATGCTTTGTTGATGTTCAGATTGGCCAATATAAGGATCTTGTGTTATTTGATATTATGGAGATGAATAGTTGTGATATATTGCTTGGTAGACCTTGGCAATATGATTGCAGAGCTATGTATGATTGTGTGAAGAATGTGTTTACTATTGAGAAGGATGATCAGAAGTTTTCCCTGATGCCTTTGTTGGATACAACAATCGGTAGGAGAAGCCTGAGTATTGGTAGCCAAGTTGAGTTGGTGGATCTTGAGGGTATGGATGATCAGTTTGGAGAATAGGCCTATGTGTTATCAAGGAAGGACTTGAAGAGATAGAGGAAACTAAAATGGAAGAGTATGCAAGCTAAAAAGGTGGAGGACATGTATGTGAAGAACCAGTTCAGGGTTTATGTGATGAATCCTGAAAGATGTTCTTCCAACATATGAACATCTTTTCAAACCTGGAGTGTTTGATGCAGGGGCATTCTAGGATACTCAGTGAATTTGCATGGTGGTGTGTTGTTTTGGTTATGTGGTACTCGATTGTTGCTTTAACTGACGGTCTCAATTATTGAAAGAAGCTCAGTTGCTGAAGGAACTCGATGAAGCTTTTGTGCTTAGTGGAACTTGTGCTCGGTGATGCCTATGTTGTTTGGTGTTGCTTGGCTTGGTCAGTTATTTCATTGGTGTTCAGTTGTTTCTCTGGCGCTCGGTAGTTTTGGTTTACCGACTAGAGTTCTTGGTGATTTGGTTGGCCAACTTGGTGCATTTATTGTTGGTAGCTATCATTGCATCTCCTATGTAGATCTAGAGGTTGACATAAAGAATTAAATAATTGTAAGACTATTTGTGAGCTGATTATTGTTACATTTAATATTTGTTTGTAATGAGAGCCAACTTGGCTTAGGAGTTAATTATTTTATCCAACCGACTTGTGGCTGAAGATTAGTATTTAAGGAGTGTTTGGGTAGTTGTTTAGGGAGTCAGTAAGAAGTAGAGATAGAAGTGTAGACTTAGATCCTATGAGATCTTGAAGATCGAATTGATTCTGATAGTTTGTAATAGTAGAGCTAGTGGTTGTTTTCTTGGAGACAAGGAGATTTCTTGAAGGCTTTCAAGCTCAAGTTTAGATCTACCTTAGGGTTTCCATCAGTTGCTGATTTTCTTCAGAGCTAAACTAGCTAGAGTTGGATTGGATCTTTGTTGATCTTGCAGAAATATTTTTGATTGTAATTGGTCCTAACCTGGAAGGCCTTACAACTAGGCATGTTAATGAAAATATGATTTTGAGCATATCTTGTTGTGTTATTCCTCTGTGTTGGTAATTGGCTGCAAGGTTGGACTATCCTTCATTGGATCTACCATCCTTGACTGCATCAAGTTTGCATTTCTTCTAGGATTTCTTATGTTGTTCATTTTGCAATACCTCATTGTGTGACCAATGTTATTGCATATATGACAAACTATTCCATTTCTTCCATATCTTGGTCCTGATTGACTAATTTGTGATCTATAATTTTTGGTGATGTGTCCAAATTTGTTGCATCTATAACACATAACTCCATTTCTTCTATTCATGTCTCTAATAGGTCTCTTATTTTTAGGGTTAGTATCTCTAAACATTCTTCTATTACCATTATCATTAGATCTAGGTTTCTTGAAATCAATAGCTCTATGTCCAAAACCATGACAATTATACCAATAACCAGAGATAGGTTTGAATTGCTTACCTGTGCAATCTATTTTCATGTGTCCAAAATAATTGCATGAGAAACATCTACCTTTTAATTCTCTTTGCATCTCTTTAGGTGGTTCATCTTGCTTAGGTGGATTAGGTATATCTTTAGATTTGTTAGATTCATCAGGCTTATTCTCATCTTTATTCTCAGGGTGTTCCAGATCTGGTTCTTTACACTCCTCAATATTCTTTGGGAATTTATCTTCAAGGTATCCAAGACTAGTTTTATCATAAGAGGGTTTCTAATAAGACATTTGTTCATCAATATTTTCACTACTGGAATATAGTTTCTCAAGATGTTGTTTAGATTGAGTTAGTTCTCCTTTCACAATTGTATTGTACTTCTCAAGTTTGGCATACTGCAATTTTGTTGTTTCAAGTTTAGATGTCACTTTGGTAAGTTTAGATTTGAGATCTACATTCTCAGATTTCAGATTTGATTCATCTTTGCTGTTATCATCCTTCAATCTTAACTTTAGATCTACAATCTTTAGTTCATGTTTAAGGATCTCATTTTATTTCTTTAGTTTTGAAACTTCATCACAGTCCTTGACATGACTTGTAGGTTCTTTCTTTTATTTTAGATCTTCTAACTTTTCTTTTAGTTTCTCAATGTAGTCTTTCACATTATCATTTTTCTCCTTTAGAGTATCTTTTTCTTCAGTAAGAATATCAATCTGTTCAAGAGATTCATCAAGATTTTCCTACAACTAATCCATATCCATAGAGATCTTACTCAAGCTATTAGGATTTCTCCTGATAACTTTGTTTTGAGTAACTAGGCTCTGATACCAATTGTTAGAAATAGGAAATACTAAGAGGGGGGGGGTGAATCAGTATTTCAGAAACTTTTACTTTTGCCCAATTATGGATATAAGAAATTAACTTGAATCTTGCATAAGAAACTAAACTAAGTAAACTGAATAAAAAGCATAAAAATAAAATGGATGAACTCATAACACCATGTTTGTTCTTGAGAAAACCCTGGCCAAGGGAAAACCTCAGTGGGGATGGTACCCATAACTGATCCACTAATCAAAAGTATCTATTTAAGGATGTTGACCCTATTAGGGGTCTATTACATACATACAGTGTCTCTATCCTAGTTAAAGGACTTTAGGCCTTGTTAGAAGCCTCAACCCTGTTAGGAGTTTCTATTACAAAATAAAGATTTTTGCAAGATGAGCTCACTGCCCAAACATGCAATATACAATGATAGCTTCAGATACAAAGGTAAGATACAAAAACCTTTTATTGTTGTCAAATAAATTTATTATTCTGATCTAGCTTTGTAGGCTCTTTGATCTGATATACAATACTTGCTTCTTTTCTTCTTACAACATATAATTTTGCATCATATATCAACTTCTTACAATCACTATACACTTCATACTTCTTCTCATTACATTATTCTTACTTATATACAAGCTATTACAAAATAACTTCTTGTCGGCTTACAATACCTTATACTCTTCTTAAAACATAAATTCATTATATGTTGCCTTCAAGTTAACATCTAGGATGTCATCCCTAATTAGTTAAGTCATTATTTTGATAAACAAAATAATCCCTTAACTCAATATAATCATATTATGTCTTTTGCATTGTTGTGGTTAGCTCAACACTGTCTCTGTAGAACATTAATATCTTCTTTTGTACATGTCATATAGACTTGCACTTTCAGATGTAGCTTTGATATACATAGAATGATCTATGTTCAAGTGCACATGCACTGAACCTACTGCTATGAACATCGCTAACAAAAAATGTCTCTATGAAGACTGGTAATCACTGTTATACTTAGATAATTTTCAAGTGCGCTCATACAAAAATTCTTCCTCTGATCATGCTATCTTAATGCTGAGTATATGTTGCCATAATGAAAACATTCTGATATCCTAATTAGCCAAATTTCCAACAGAGTGAGACGTGATTATTTCTTTATTTCTTCAGTTGCAGAGTTGATCCTGTCAATTCCACCATGCTGCTCAATGAATACACCATTGACTTGTTCCTGCATGGAGTTAGTAACAAATGCCAAACTTGAAACATATATTTGCATCATTAAATAAGAAAAATGCATTATCTCATTAACTAACTATTGCATGATATGTGACTATAGGAATCCTAACCCAAAACAACTTAGGAGTGATGAACATTAAATATCACACATGTATATTTACTAATTCATATGTCATATTATATCCATAAGTTGCAGCTTATAGCACATATCCTACTGATCAATAAAGTATTTAAAGTATTATTCATGACCTTACACATATAAAACTTATACATATAATATCATCAAAGTCTGGATAAAACCATATAAAAAACCCTACTAAACTATAGAAAAAGCATCATAAAATATTCCATTAATTTGGCCCATCAATCACTACCCCTAAAGTGCCCACTAGATTGATGCACCTTGGACTCTGTTGTTCTTTTTATTGTTTTTAGTTGTGAAGACCAACCAAAGCTGAAGATGAGTTTAAATTATCCCTTGTCATTACCTTTGTAAACATATCCACTGGATTTTCATCTGTATGTATCTTTTCCATCTTTAACTCTCCATTATCCAATACTAACCGAATGAAGTAATACCTCAACTGTATATGTTTGGTCTTTGAATGCAAGGCATAATTCTTTGCAAGATGGATGGCACTTTGGCTATCTATAAACAAATAATTGTCAGTCTATGATTTTCCCAACTCTTCCAAGAAAAATTGCAGCCATATCATCTCCTTAGCTGCCTCTGTAGTGTATAAAACAACCACCTTTTGTAGTCGAGAAATCCAACTCACTATTGTCTTACCAATAGTAAATACATAGCCTATGGTACTCCACCTGGTATCTAAATCCCTTGCCAAATCTAAGTCAAAATAGCCTTTTAAATTAGTATGAGAGCCCCTAAAATATAAACATTTATTGGATGTACCTCTAAAATATATGAGAATCCATTTTATTGCATTCCAATGCTCAAATCCAGAATGAATCAAATACCTACTAAAAACTCCTACAACATGTGCAATATATGGTCTAGTGCATATCATGGGATACATCAAACTACCTACAACTGAGGCGTATGGTACCTTGGACATTTTTTCGTCCTCCTCTTGTCTTTGTGGACATATCTCCTTAGTCAATTTCAAATGACTAGAAAAAGGTGTTGGCAAGTTGGCTATACTGATGTATATGACTTAATATAGTGTTGTCATTATGGCAATAAAGTCATATATTAGTTTGGAGTCAACGCACTTGATGAGAAGATCAAAAATTGGTTAAGTATTGAAGACTGGACAATGTATAGAGTTCCTGCAGCTCAGAGCATCAACGTACGTGCGTACGAACAAATTATGGTGTGCACCCCTGGAAGTTAAGTTAGTTATCCTATATTCATGCTTAGTATATGATCACATGATCAGATATGCAAGTATGAGGAAGATACAGATAGATGAAGTTACACAACCAATGAGTGCCAGTGAAGAACAGAGTAAGCAGCCGACTGTTATCATATTGAGTTGCGGTTATATTCTATTGATGTAAAGGCTATGCACCTATTATAATTAGGTTTCCAACATGTATATAGTTTTTTTTGTAAACATGCTTGAGCCAATTCATTTGGAAGCGTTGTATGTAATAGGTCTAAGGGCCGACCTAGTTGTTTATTTTGTATGCACATTTAAATATGAGATGAGCCCATTGTATTTGGTATGGTAGTTGATATAGAGTTGTAGTAAGCAGAGAAGAAGTATGCAAAGAGACTATAAGATGTATTAGAGCTTTGCAAGAGGTCAAAGCATCAGTGCATCAAAGGAACTGATTTGATAAGCAGTATCACAGTGACAGTTCATCTAGCAGATATAGTGTGTATCTGAGATCAGAAGGTTGTAGCCTTCACCACTTGAGCAGTGAGCTCTAGGACAATGCATCCACTCCCCTAATAGGGACTATTGTAAAAGACTCCTAACAGGGTCTGACTCTTAATAAGGTCTACTGTACTTAATACATTGTAAAGCAACTCCTAACAGGGTTAAGGATCTTCTAACAAGGATCACTAAACACTAGTACAAAATATTAGTGGGTGTCAATTCCCATCAGGGTTTTTACCTATTTGGGTTTCCCCATAACCATATTGGTGTTATGTGTTGATTTCATGTTTATGTGGACATTCATTTCAGTACTTAAGCATTTAAGTTCAGTTTAAAGATAAAAGATAAATATATAGTGAACACTGATTCACCCCCCCTCTCAGTGTTCCCATTCCTAACAAAAGGTGTGCTGATAGCTTTTTCATTCTCCATATGAAATATTTGCAACACCTTTTCAACATAATCAACCTAAGATAGAGTTAATTTATTGTTCTTCCTATATCTCCAAATTTTCATATCAAGGATTTGTTTTTCTGCCCTAAAATCCTTCATAGCAAAGGAATGTGCTAACTTTTGTTTCAATTCCTTAATGTGATCCATATTAGACCTTCCTACAAGAATATCATCAATATATAAACATAAAATAATGTAACTATCATCATCCAACCTCTTAAAATAAATAGAATGGTCTGAATTATATTGACTATAGCCATGCTCAACCTTAAAGCTATCAAATTTAATATACCATTGTCGAGGTGCTTGCTTCAAGCCATATAAACTTTTCTTTAATCTACACACTAAGTTATCCTTACCTTTTCCATCAAAACCTTGTGGTTGTTGCATATATATATATATTTCTTCTTCTAAATCACCATGGATAAAAGTTGTTTTAACATCAAGTTGTTCCAAATGCAAATCTTCAGTAGCCACAATACTTAAAATAGTGCGTATAGAAGTCATTTTTACAACTGGAGAAAATATCTCATCAAAATCAATGAGCTTTTTCTGTGCAAATCCCTTTACAACCAACCTGGCTTTAAATCTTTTCTTACCTCCATCTTCCTCTTTCAGCTTATAAAACCATTTATTTGGTAATGCCTTTTTACCTACAAGTAACTTACATAATTCCCATGTCTAATTTTTTAGCAAGGAGTCCATTTCTTCTTCCATGCAAAGCTCCCACTGAACCTTTGTATCCAACTGTACAACTTCATCATATCCTTTTGGTTCACCAACATCTGTTAATAAAATAGAATAAAAAGAATGAGAGAACCTTTCAAGAGGTCTACTAAGCCTTGTTAATTGTCTAACATTCATTGGAGTTTATGGTATTTGTTGTTATTTTTGCTGCGGAGCATGAGGAACCACTAGAACACCATTTTTGATGCTCCTATACATTTGGATCCCTTATGGAATACACTCCTTAAGACTTGATCCCCACATTTTCATTTATGATCCCTTATAGACACATAAATCCTTATGGCCAGATCGCTCTTTTTCAGATTCCCTTTTTGGAGATGCAATCCTTAAGGGTGGATCCTCCACTACTACATTTGGGGTCAAATTCTGACGGCCATTTGTCAGATTTGCAATGCTGATATGTTAGCATTTCGACAGATGGGTCCATCACCATTTTTGCATAGGAAATTGCGATAGAAGATGTAGCCATCAGTTTACCGACACCATATCACGTCGGAAACTTGCATTTTAGCAACAACTTCATTATGACATTTTCTACGGTTTATCCATCAAAATTATGACACAATGACCTATTAACTGTCGAAAAGATATCCTTTTTGAGATTATAATTGTTGGAATAGAGACAATTTCCACTTAATTCCAACAGATATACCCATTGGTGATATGGCATTAATTTCGAAGGTTCTATCAAAAAATTTCTATTTGAGACACTTAAAATGTCAGAAGAGCGACAGTCCTTCATTATTTCTTTGACAGGTTCCCTATTGAACGTATAGCATTACTGTCAAAACTATTGTTGTAAATTAGTTTTCTCTGACATTTTATTTGTCGAATGCGTAGCACTTCTATCAAAATTAATGATTAAGTGTCAAAAAACTAACGGATATGCACATTAAAGATAAAATAGCTCAAGAGACCATCATAGGTTCTCTCTTTCTTCGGTCTATATTATTGACAGAATGTTTTACCTTTCATTAGCTCATCAAATCCGGGGATTTGAAAGAATTTAATAGAATATTTTAATGACAACATATATTATTTAAGTTGACGTTGCATGAATTTATCTACTTCGTGCACTTGTAGACTATGAGGACGGTGATAAAGAAGCATGGCCATCATTTATCGCCGTCCTCATAGTCTACAAGTGCGCGAAGTAGATAAATTCATGCAACGTCAACTTAAATAATATATGTTGTCATGAAAATATTCTATTAAATTCTTTCAAATCCCCGGATTTGATGAGCTAATGAAAGGTAAAACATTATGTCAATAATATAGACCGAAGAAAGAGAGAACCTATAATGGTCTCTTGAGCTGTTTTATCTTTAGTCCTAGCTACTGTCCTAGCTACCTGTCAATCGTCGAGAATAATCACCACCTTGCATTTATGTACACTGCACAAATTGATCCCAATCTCACAAAAATATTTTACACTTGTATATCTCATCAATACTGGAGGCCTAAAGTAATTTTATACGATCACTAGCACATTTCGTGCATGGATGAGAAACAGTATCCAAAGTTTCTAGATAACCATTTTTGAGAAGAGGAATGAGTGCAGGCCAAAGAAGGGATAATTCCACAATAGAGAGGAAGACATCTTTTTAGCTTGGGTCTGGATCCTACCCCAATTATTGAAGGATCCAGGGCCAGTCTAGAAAGATGTCTTCCCATTCTATCTGCAACATTGTGTCCATCCATGATCTCAGGAATATCATCATCTTTCTACTCTTCATTTGCCAAAATATATCGCTTCTTCAAGCTTGCAGAGTAATCTTATTAATAAAAGAACTCTTGCCAACATTAGGGTACCCACATATCAAAATAGTTGATGTTATTGGTGCTTGTGCTCAAGGATATCGATTCACTATTTTGAAACGGCCAAATCATTTTTATTTCATTTGTAGAGAAAAGGAGTGGGAGAAAATGAGCGGGTGAAAGTTGATCGAGCGCGAGAGAAGGCATTGCATTTTATTTGATCATGAATGCTCTCTGAAATGACCAATCATGTTTTCTATTCAATTTTTTTTGGTGTTTTTTTTTCCCATATTCAGTAGATAAAAATCATGGCGGCAGCCACTTAGGCATCTTTTTGATGTTCCAAGTATTTTACAAAGATACAGGTATGTGGATTTATCATTTAGTTGCTTGTAGTTATTGGTCAAATGCAAATATTTTGTCAAGTTGAAAGGGCAAGATATCAGTTTGGTGTTTTTGGTTTATGTTAAAAGTTGATTTGGTAAAATCCTCAAAAAACACACTACATGTTCTAAAATGTAAAGAAGTTGAATGTTAAATGTAAGATATATATCTCATCCATAGTAATCAAAAGAAATGACATGAAACTTATAAGGAGATTTACCAATCCAAAAATATAAGCGAATAGGAAACATGATTGGTACCTTATGAATTGGTTTTTGAGGTGCACAATCTTCATCAATCTCCTGAGAACAAGACCCCTCCTCACGAAAAATGCATTTAATGGATTAAAAAAATCTACAAAACTGAACCAATGGCATGTTTAGAACAAAGAAATAGATTGATAATAATATGTTGATAACAATTCTTAAACATACTAATTACACAAAAAACAAATTACAAAACTGAACCAATGGCATGTTCTTTGTGTGGTACAAGGAAGATTTGGCTATGAAAAAATAAGTGAAATGGCGTCATCATTTTTATTTCGATTGGATAGAGGAGCGAAAGCTAAGTGTGAGAGAAGGTATGTGATTTCTTCATCTTTTGAGCATCTGGCATCATATTCGACTGCAAATTTCAAATGCATTGCATTTTATTTGATCACGAATGTTCTCTGAAATGACCGCATTCTACTGGTGTCATGCCCTAGCCCGTGCTTTATCTCCATTATTTAATATTGATGGTGCTTGTGCTCAAGGATGTCGATTCACTATTTTCAAATGTTTGGATCATTTAGACAATTATATTTCCTGACTGTTCCTCTAGTACACAGTCAGGAAATGTAACTGTCTAATGATTATATGTAATGTTGAATGGATTAAATGCTTTATTCTTGGTAGAAGTGAATGGAATGAATAGTGTGTATTAAATACAATCCAGTCACTTATTGAATGCTTTGGAGACTACTAGTTTGACTGTCCATGCGCTACCAGTAACTGAGATTCATTAAAGGATACAAAACCCTTCATTTTGGGGTTATTGTGTGTGGATTCAAATGTAGGTTTGATTTGGTTAATGTTTACAAGAGATCAATAAAGTATTTAAAGACAATCTTACATGTTTGGAGAGGTTTGAGAGGCACTTATCATGACTGTACCCTCACAAACATCGGCATAGACTGGTTTTACTAAGTTTCCTTTCTCTATTTTGAGGTTTCCTTTCTCTGCCGTAGGGGTACAGTAAGAGGGTTCATTGACAAAATGATCCTTCGAATGGTTACTATGAATATGAATGATTTGATATAGCATATTGTTCATTTTACTTGAAGTTTGGAATAGCTTGTGCAAGGGTGAAAGTAGTTTTGATCATTTTGGTCATGACTGTTCCTCTACATAGTCAAGAAATGTAACTGTCTAATGATTATATGTAATGTTGAATGGATTAAATGCTTTATTCTTGGTAGAAGTGAATAGAAGGAATAGTGTTGGTGTTAGGTTTCATTTATTATTGAATTCAATGGTTTCCAAGATGTGTTGAAAAGTTTTCTCCTTGTTTAATGTTGACTGTTCCTGCACAATCAACTCATACAACAGTGAAGTTACAAAACTGAACCGATGGCATGTTTACAACAAAGAAATAGAATGATAATAACATGCTGAAAATTCTATGCTGTTTAATACATGCCAAAGGACCACATTCTAAATTGCTGTCATTGAAATGACCGCATTCTACTGGTGTCATGCCCTAGCCCGTGCTTTAACTCCATTATTTGATGTTATTGGTGCTTGTGCTCAAGGATATCTATTTTTTTGAAATGTTGATTGTGGTTATCAAATGGACAGCCTGTGAGCTTCTAGCTAGGTGCCATTTGTATTGATAGCTTAGGGCATCAAATGTATTGTATCATTGATAGTTGATACTTTTTAAAAAGGAAATAGGACAAAGAATGATTTTTATTTAGTTTCTCTATTTTGATACCTAAGTGGCTTACAACCCTAGAGAAGTATATGCAGATTTATAGATGCAGTTGCAGGATACATAGCAACTGATAATTCACAATAAATCCATGCATCTAATTTGAATAGCAATTAATACAATGAACTAGGGTCCTCCAATGGCCCTATCATCCATACCTTGACTGTCCCCTCAACCAGTGACCCTTCAAAACTGGGTTATCATGCAATCAGTGAGTGATCCTTCATTCCCCTGGTGAGCTTCTAGGTAGGCACCATTTGTATATTTGATAGCTTAGGGCATCAAATGTATATTTTATCATTGATAGTTGAGACTTTGTTAAAAGGAAATAGGACAAAGAAATTTTTTGATTTAGTTTCTCTATTTTGATCTCTAAGTGGCTTACAACCGTAGAGAAGTATATGCAGATTTACGGTTACAGTTGCAGGATACATAGAAGTGGATAATTCAAAAGAAATCCATGCATCCAATTTGAATAGCAATTACTACAAAGAAATAGGGTCCTCCAATGGCCCAATCATGGGGACCTTGACTGTCCCCTCAACCAGTGACCCTTCAAAACTGGGTTATCATGCAATCGGTGAGTGATCCTTCATTCTCTTGGTCTGCCCTGTAACCAAACATATCAGAAATACACAATACAATGATAACAAGTCTTTCACAATCCCCCTTCCCTCAAGGAACACTATCAACCATCCCTTCCACATAGCATTTCACTATTTTATGAGTGGATTGTGCAGGAACAATTAACACTAAACAAGGAGAAAACTTCTCAACACATCTTGGAAACCATTGAATTCAATAATAAATGAAACCTAACACCAAAACTATTCCTTCCATAGTTGCAGGATACATAGCAGTCGATAATTCACAAGAAATCCATGCACCAAATTTTTATAAGGATATCCTACTAATCTGCAATGTTTTTGATATATTTCTGAGATAACATAACCATAGAAAGATTAGCATATAGAAGAAAGTAAAGAGTAATGATCATACTTTGAGATATTGTGGAAAATTAAAGGAAAGAATGCTTGGTGGGGTTATCATGCAATCAATGAGTGATCCTTCATTCCCCTCTTCCAGTGACCCTTCAAAACTGGGTTATCATGCAATCGGTGAGTGATCCTTCATTCTCCTGGTTTTCCCTGCATCCAAACATATTGGAAATACACAATACAATAATAAAAAGTCTTTCAAAATCCCCCTTCCCTCAAGGAACACTATCAACCATCCCTTCCACATAGCATTTCACTATTGTATGAGTGGATTGTGCAGGAATAGTTAACATTAAACAAGGAGCAAACTCCTCAACACATCTTTCTTGTAAACATGCCATTGGTTCAATTTTGTAAATTTGTTTTTTGTGTTAAATTCATTTAAATGGAACATTAAGCATAGTAATAATATCCTTACTCTATTAGTAATTGCAGATTAAATGCCCATAACACCTTTATTAGTTTAGCATGTTATTATAAGATACTAAAGAAGACCTGCTATTTGTCAGAGAAATCTTCACTTTCCCCCATAATGAAGACAATGAAGATTGACCTCCTACCCCATAACAAAGAACATTGTAATAAGAATAAGATAGTGCCAAGAAACATTTTCACAAATATGAAACGTGAGGAAAAGTAATAACATTAACAATGCCAAGATTCACAGCATTAAATTTCACCTGCGGATGAGTTTCTGCAGTGGGTTGCCCAGCATCAAAAATATGTTGAGTTGCATTTGAGCTGTAACTAAGAGTATCATGTAGAATAGAACGTAAAATTTGAAAGCGTTCTCCAGCCTGGCAATTCAAAATTCAATCTAGGCAAGCATCAATAAGTGAAATAAATTATAGACATCAAAATCAACATCATCATAATCATTAGACAAATTATAGACATCAACATCAAAATAATCATAATCATTTGGAGGGTATTCGTTTTGGTCCTTGGATAGTACTATGTTTCTTGAAAGTTCTTGTGATGCTTCTAAACTTAAAAAACATATTTTATGGCTTAATGATAATATAGATTAGTGTTTTGTTTTCTAATGGAATGTTGTTGATCATTCATGGTCTTGAAGAAACTTTTGATTCTTTTGATTCTTGAGTCTTGACATTGTTTCTCAATGTGATATAGACTAACCACAAGATGGTTTAGTTGGTCCTCTTTTTCTATTTAATCATTTGTCTTCTTCATGGTGTAAGTGTCAATATGTTATAATCCAACACGAAGTGTGGTTCAAATGAAGTTGAACCAAATGCTGACCGTGATGGCTATGATCATGATGAAGATAAATATGAATATTAAATCTAAAATATGGCTTGTAATTTGAATTTTCATTGTGAATGAAGAAACACTAGATTCAAGTTGGCTCATTCTATGTTGTAGTATATTTGTTCCCTAGATCTACCATATTATATATGTGTAACCTGTAAGGGACATCGTCTGCTCATCCATGTATCATAGCTCGGTGAGAGTTCTTAAGAGAAAGAAAATATGTCAGTGGGAGATGGAGAAACCAATATCAGAACACCACTTGAAGCCTTGCAATGTTGAGAGTGGGATAAAAACTACACTTGAGACCCTATATAAGGAACAAATTTATTGAGCTTCAATTTGTTTCGAGAATAGTTTTATATTCTGTACTAAATAGGGCCAACCACGTGAAGGTGGAAGCTCATTTGGCCCCACCCCCCCCCCCCCCTAACATCACTCTAAATTCCCCGTTAACATCTAACATTCATTCATTATTTCATCCATTAATAAAATGTAACATTCATTAATTATCACACGATAACATTCATTCACACATTAATAAAATGTGACATTAATTAATTATCACACGATAACATTCATTAACACATTATAAATTTTATGAACATTCACTACCACATAATTAAATTCATTGGCATATAAAAATTAGTCATTATCAATTAAGGTGCATAGATGACAATCATTTCTTTTTTTTTCTTTTGATTTCTAGTTTTTAAGATATAATTGTAAGATGAGTATCGATATCATCATCATGATCATCTACCCTCTCATTAGATCTCAATGCACGCCTAGTTCTCTATTGATGCAAAGGGGGGTCATCTGCAATAACATATAAAAGGGTTAAATTAAAAACATTTTATTATAATTAAAAACATTTTGAACATTTTAAAGTATTTCAGTACTTTATAGGCCATAATCATATAGCTCTTTACCTAATCTAGTCACATCATCAACATCGAGGTCAGTTTTTTGATCCATGAGACTGTGTGGGATGCTCATGAAAGGAGTCTGGGTACCTACATATGTAATTCAATTATCTAATGTTAGCTAAAAAATTCATGATACATATACTCAAAACCACATAGTAAGTACATTAAAAACCATAAGCATCCCATAGTAAGTACATCATGAATTAATTAGATTAAGCATTGATTGCATAACTGCACATTTCTATCAAGAAATCAATATTAAATAGATTAAGCAGTGATCACGTAATTGTACATTCATTCATGTCATTCATCTTCTTCTTCATCCAACTAATCACCATGATCATCATTGATGTCGACATCATCACCACCACCGTCATTGTCTTCATCTTCGTTGTCGTCGTCATCATCGACATCAGCATCAGCATCATCATCATCATCATCATCATCATCATCATCATCAACAACAACAACATCATCATCAACAACATCATCATCATCAGTAGCATCATCAGTAGCATCATCATCATCATCATCATCATCTTCTTCTTCTTCTTCAAGAAAAGTTGCGCCAGGAACATCATTGACTAACTATTGTTTGTGATCATCATCTACATCATCTTCTAGTTGTTCGCAATCTTCTTCCATGACATTATACCTCATCGACCTTCCTCTTGGATCATGTCTAACAACAAATGACCAACCTAATTTATGTGAAACCTCTGAGTAAAATACCTTCTCACATTGGCTTGGAAGAACATAGGGTTCATCCCCAACTGGCTCAAACCACCTTGTATTAATCATTGGAAATCCATTCTCATGTTCAATAACAGTTCTATCAGGATCATTTTGATTAAGTCATAGCCTATACCATCTGACAACAAAAAGAACTAATCTGAAAGAATTAAAGTCACACTCAACTATATCATCCAAAATGCCATAGTATCAATTTTTGGACTCTCAAGGATGTAAGTCATTTCTAGATGAAATATTAGTCACCTGAAAGACTGCACTTATCCCACACTTATCCCAGAATCACAAGTTTTCTTTGTGTCATCCAACTTTTTGATGCAAAATTTATAACCATTGCAAAACATAGCCTTGTGGTGTTTGACCTACAAAAATATGTAAAACATATATAAATTAATGCATCGAGAGTTCATAAACATACAAGTGATTAACAAATTTATATGTACCTAGAAATCTTTTAAACCATGTGCTAAATCTATTTCCCTTTGGGTAACATTTGGATCTCCGTTACAATGAGCTTCATTAACCAATGAAGACATAGCTTCCCATATTAATGTGTGACCTAAATGATGACATCATTCAATCCATTTCGTCATCCAATCTTGATTGTTTGCAATATACAAATGTATTGCATCTCACTCTCAAGAAGCTATACAAAAAATAAATAGACGACTTACAACCGATTAATTTTGAAGATTAAGAATTAATTAATAGCTACAATAACATCTTATAATTTATTACCTCTCACTTTCCTCATTTTGCCTTCCCCCACCAAGTACTCCTCTTCAAATTTTCTAATGGTGTCGAGATTCTAAATGTGATCTATATGGATCTTTGCTGCAAGCTTAGGAAGATATTCAGTAAAATACACCATAGTTTGGTATACCATATATCCCTCCACCATAGAACCCTCAGGACGTGCTCTTTGCCGAACCAAAGCCTTCAAAAATTTCAAGTGCCTCTCAACCATCCACATTGACCAAGTGTGTACGGGTCCACACATTTCAATCTCCTCAACTTGGTGTATGAGGTAGTGTTCTTGTGCATTGAAAAAGGTTGAAGGTAGACACTTTTGCATTTCACACATTAGAAGAAGAATTCTTCTCTTCCAATATTTTATATCTGCTCTATGGATTTCTTTAGATGACAACCACCTACAAGACATTCAAGACACAAAAATATATAAACATGAGACTTTACAATATATATATATACAACAAATTGAATAGATATCATTGCTTACCTAATATATTTTCCAAGATCATATATCACTTGTTTGATGTTATTGTTGAAGTTCTTTGGGAGAGATAGGGGTAGCATGTACTGCAACAATTATAAAAATAATCATCTCATTCTTTTCTCATATAATACAATGAGAAGTACATGCAGTTTACAAATATATTGTAAATACAAAAGAACATGACTTACCTTGATGAAGGTATGCCAATCATGCGTTTTCAACCCTGGCCCAAATTCACCTTTCTTTGATATGGCACTGCTTATGTTTGCAGCAAATCCTGTGGGAAATCAAATTTTTCGTATGAATTCTTTTATGGCATCACCTTGTTGTTCTATTAATAACCAAGGAAGGGCACTTGTATTAATCCATTCTCCATTTCTATTTGATTCAATAAAATTTTTCATTGCATGATTGGATTCATGAATGTCGCTACAAATTTTGACAATTTTTTCTTTGTCACACCTTCCATCCAATATCTTCCACAATGTCTTTGTTACATTCTTTCCAATATGCATAGTATCAAACAAATGCACATCAAGCAACTGCTCATAGTAGGGCAACCTACTAAATTGTTTGGGATAAATCTTTAGTCCCTTTGGAAGGTGCTCAGCAGTGTTGCCTTGACGACATTCATGATCATCAATCACATAATCAGCAAACAAAATACAATAAAAATATACAAATTCTAAACATAAACCATTATGTAGAATGGTAGTACCTTGATGATTAATTCTATTATATTCTAACTTGCATAAGTGAGGTGTCATTCTTCGTGGCTTAGATGTAGTCTCTTCTTTCCCATTGAAAAGATGTTTTCGGATAATTCGATAGTTATGATTTTTGTGGAGAAAGTATCTATACTCATCAAACACCTGCCTTCCTAAACTTTTTGAATAACGAGATTTCATCTTTGGACCACAAACTGGACATGCAAATTTTCCCTTTGTTTGAAGACCTACAAGGTAATGATACAATTGGATTAAATATGTTAATTTTTATTTTTAAAATTATAATGTGCAACTTGAATTCACCATAACATACTAGAAAAATGTGTTAGCCCTAGGGCATCATGTATTGTCCATACAAGCATTGCATGGAATTGAAATTGTCTGTCTCCTATTGGTCTAGAGATGTCATACATAGTGACACCTTTCCATAACTCCACCAACTCGTCGATAAGAGGCTCAATATAAACATTCATATCTTTAACTTGGTATTTACCTGGTTGAATGAATAACATTACATAATTATTGTGACAATTTTACTACAAGATTTATAATTACATGCAGATAACTATTAAATGATCAAATACCTAGAATAATCATTTCCAACATAATGTGCTCCCTCTTTATTGACATCCATGGAGGAATGTTATTGTTGATGATAAAAATAGGCCAAACAGTGCAAACAGATCTTAGCTCTCTAAATGGATTGACACCGTCCGCTGCCATTGAAAGCTTGAGATTTCGAGGTTCTTCGATAAAGTGTGGCCACTTTTCCTCTATGTCCTTAAATATAGAACCATCTGTAGACATTCAAATAATGTCATCTTGACTCCTATTGCATGCATGGTAATCCATAAATTGTGCCAAGCTATTACACCTAAATAATCTTTGCAAACGTGGTATAATGGGGATGTAACGAAGAACCTTGTGAGGCACTTTTTTTGTTATTTGATCTATTCGATATCTACTCATATGAAATTCAGGGCATTCTGTTGTAAATTTAAGTTCTTTATGATAAATAATATGATCATTGGGACAAGCATCTATTGCTTGATACTCTATTCCAATATCTTTCATAGTGGCACATAATTCTTGGTATGAGTGAGGGAGAATATTTGAAGGTGGTAACAAGAACTCACCTATCAATCTATAGAAAAATATATATGTTGTTAATATTAACAATATTTATGGTACATGTTTCACCATTTAATTACTATAATGACATATATGACATACCGTAGTACACGTGACATTGCTATGTTGGATAAACTATTCATAACCTTCAAGTTCAACAACAACAATACAACATAGAGAAGAGTTGTTTGAGAGCCTTCGTAAAGGGGCATGGATGCCTTCTCAAGTAGAGGTATATCATGGATGACATCAACATCATCTTGATCATCATCATCAGTTGCGCCAATACCAAATGTGTCACAGATCAATGTATTAGTACCATCATCTGGCGCATCATTGTCATCTTCCATGGGATCATAATCTTCAGCTTCAATATTTGCACCTCCATGATCCTCCACTTCCAAAGCCATATTCTCAATATTCACACCTCCATGGTCCATATCACGTACTCCCCTAGGGAGGTCGACCTATATTAAAATGAACACAAATAAACCATGATAATGATCTCATCATCAGGTGTATTTCATATATATATATTAATTGTTAAATAAATATAATGAAAAACTTACCAATTCATGGTAATCAAAGCCTCCTTCAATGTGTCCATTATCCCTACAATGTCTCTTAGCTGTTTTGATTAGCAATCTTCTAATGTTTAAGCCCTTACAATTATTGCAGGGACAATAACATTTTCCATCACCTTTTCTTTTCAAGTTTGACCACAATCTATTGATTGCATCCCCATTACCTTCTTCACTTGGATTGTCTGACATGATGCTTCTTCACTTAGATTATCTATAACCTAATTATATATAGAAATTGAAAACTTAGTTATGAAATGATGTTGTAGTATAGTATACCAAATTGAAACACTTCTATTATTGTAGTCTTCCACCTCAAACTCTTTCCTATTGTGGCAAGAAAGAAAGATATTCAAATAATATAGTAGTTTGTAAATCAAAATAAAATGGAGGCAAGTTGTAAATTGAGGGTGCAAGGAACAACACCCGTCAGTACTTTTATCAAATTATAAATTTCAATTTTGAACCATTCTGTGAATATAGAACATGGATGTAATCTCATAAAATAACAAAATGTAGACATGATATATTACTTATTTTGTTATTCTACATTACTTACTATTTGAGTGCATGTTCCACCTGCAACTTGATCAAGTCTTGTTTGATGCTTCAATTTTGTGTTAATTGTCCTGTAGAAGTACACAATTTTGTATTTGCCCAATATGTTATTAAAAAAAAAACAATAAAATAAAATACTTGTTGAGAAAGATCATCATAGGAGTATCACAAACTTGAGATTTAAGGTAACACAAAATTATAAGACTCTTACATTTAACCTTCAACTCATGCACCTAATAAATAGGAGAAAAGATACATGAAATTGAAAAATTTAAGTAATGAATTATGTTTTTCTTCTCATCTTAATCAGCCAAATTTATATGAGATTCTAAAGAAGGTCTCACTCTTAATCAACCAAATCTTCTGATTGTCTTTCGATTGTCTAAATGCTTCTTTATTTGTCAACCAATTAATACATGCTACTATATAAAGAAGACAATCAGAAGACAATGAAGATTTGTCTAACAAAAATGAATACACTAAACTGAACCAATGACATGTTTACAAAAATTATCATAACTCGCAAGCAAAACTAAAACACTGGCATGTTTATAACTCATTAAGAGTGAGGAATAGCTTGTGCAAGGGTGAAAGTAGTTTTGATCATTTTGGTCGTGACTGTTCCTCTACACAGTTAGGAAATGTAACTGTCTAATTATTATATGTAATATTGAATGGATTAAATGCTTTATTCTTGGTAGAAGTGAATAGAAGGAATAGCTTGGTGTTAGGTTTCATTTATTATTGAATTCAATGGTTTCCAAGATGTGTTGAGGAGTTTGCTCCTTGTTTAATGTTAACTTTTCCTGCAAAATCCACTCATACAACAGTGAAATGCTATGTGGAAGGGATGGTTGATAGTGTTCCTTGAGGGAAAGGGGATTTTGAAAGACTTGTTATCATTGTATTGTGTATTTCTGATATGTTTGGATGCAGGGCAGACTAGGAGAATGAAGGATCACTCACCGATTGCATGATAACTTGATTTTGAAGGGTCACTAGTTGAGGGAACAGTCAAGGTCTTGATGATTAGGCTATTGGAGGACCTTATTTCTTTGTATTAATTGATATTCAAATTGGATGCATGGATTTCTTGTGAATTATCAGTTGCTATGTATCCTGCAACTCCATCTGTAAATCTGCATATACTTCTCTACAATTGTAAGCCACTTAGAGATAAAAATAGAGAAACTAAATCAAAATCATTCTTTGTCCTATTTCCTTTTAACAAAGTCTCAACTATCAATGATACAATATACATTTGATGCCCTAAGCTATCAAATATACAAATAGTGCCTACCTAGAAGCTCACCAGGAGAACGAAGGATCACTCACTAATTGCATGATAACCCAATTTTGAAGGGTCACTAGTTGAGGGGACAGTCAAGGTCTGGATGATTGGGCCATTGGAGGAACCTAGTTCTTTGTATTAATTTCTATTCAAATTGGATGCATGGATTTATTGCGAATTATCGACTGCTATGAATCCTGCAATTGCATCCATAAATCTGCATATACTTCTCTAGGGTTGTAAGCCACTTAGGGATCAAAATAGAGAAACTAAATAAAAACCCAATTTTGAAGGGTCACCGGAAGAGGGGAATGAAGGATCACTCATTGATTGCATGATAACCCCACCAAGCATTCTTTCCTTTAATTTTCCACAATATCTCAAAGTATGATCATTATTCTTTACTTTCTTCTATATGCTATTCTTTCTATGGTTTTGTTATCTCAGAAATATATCAAAAACATTGCAGATGTGCATATAAAAGTAAAATATTGTCCTTCAATTGTTCCACATTGAAGCATTTCCTCTTTGGAGTATTCTCTTCATTTGTACAATATCTGTCAAAAATGGTTCCCATATTTCTTCAAGATCTATTTTAATCTTTATATTGCAATTTTGATTAGATTTGACCTATAGTTGATTTCATTAGTATTTTATAACATATACTCCTAATGTGAAATGTGGAGAGAAAGAAAGAGACACACGAGGTATGAATTACATGATATACCCATCATCACTTAGCACTTAAATAATAAATTATGGATAGGGAACAACCGCCTAACCTCTAGATTTTTTTTCATGTTGGCCTCTTATTATATGCAAAGGTAGGCTTGTCTTAATTAGGCTAACAACCACAGTGTAGGGGCCATAAATTATGGAACCCAAAATAGTGCACACTTGTATTAAATTAGGTTCAGTATACTACAAGGGAATGGAAACCATGCAATAGTGCCTCATGGAGATGGAAGAAACCCTTCACTAAAAATATGGTTGTGTCTGCAATATTTACTAGAGGCAAAGAACATAATTTGGTTCCAGCAATTACTCCTAGAAGATAATGGCACCCACAAAACACTTGGAAAAGATAGCACTCACTATATCTTTTATCACTCTTTTAAAGCTAGGACAATAAATCTCAAAGATTGATCAACAAATTCTTGAACACAAAGAGCCATTGACAGATATGATTCATGTGTACAATAGCCAACAACCAGTTGTTCCAATCATGGTGTCCAATTATTATGTTAGAAAAAGCATCTACAAATCCCTTACACAACCATAATAGATTCAAACCATGAACTATAAGAACCTAATAATGTGACTAACAAAGATATAACAAATCTTGATCATATTCCACCCTATTGTAAGGCCCAAGAAGTAACTCTATCTTAAAGCTACACATTCCTCTAGATGGAGCTCAAAGGTCAGGTAGCTGAAGCATAGCAATACTTGAATGAATATAGGAATAATTTGATGTACAATCATTTGCTAGCTTGGTTTGTGAGTTTTCCACATAATATTTTCCCTTTAACCACATTTATAGTTTGAGAAAATAAAAAAAAATTGTTTCAAATTTATATTATCCTTTTGAACTAGCACACTGCCATCAAAATGCATAATCATTGGTCATCTCAAGAAAATTCCTATTGATTAGTAGGATATCCTTATAAAAATTTAATACATGGATTTCTTGTGAATTATCGACTGCTATGTATCCTGCAACTATGGCAGGAATAGCATTGGTGTTAGGTTTCATTTATTATTAAATTCAATGATTTCCAAGATGTGTTGAGGAGTTTTCTCCTTGTTTAATGTTAACTATTCTTGCACAATCCACTCATAAAATAGTGAAATGCTATGTGGAAGGGATGGTTGATAGTGTTCCTTGAGGGAAGGGGGATTGTGAAAGACTTGTTATCATTGTATTGTGTATTTCCAATATGTTTGGATGCAAGGCAGACTAGGAGAATGAAGGATCACTCACTGATTGCATGATAACCCGGTTTTGAAGGGTCACAGGTTGAGGGGATAGTCAAGGTCCAGATGATTGCGCCGTTGGAGGACCTTATTTCTTTGTAGTAATTGCTATTCAAATTAGATGCATGGATTTCTTGTCAATTATCGACTGCTATGTATCTTGCAACTGCATCCGTAAATCTCCATATACTTCTCTAGGGTTGTAAGGCACTTAGGGATCAAAATACAGAGACTAAATCAAAATCATTATTTGTCCTATTTCCTTTTAACAAAGTCTCAACTATTAATGATACAATATACATTTGATGCCCTAAGCTATCAAATATACAAATGGCACCTACCTAGAAGCTTGCCAGGAGAATGAAGGACCACTCACTGATTGCATGATAACCCAGTTTTGAAGGGTCATTGGTTGAGGGGACAGTCAAGGTCTGGATGATTGGGCCATTAGAGGACCCTAGTTCTTTGTATTAATTGCTATTCGAATTGGATGCATGGATTTATTGTGAATTATCGACTACTATGTATCCTACAACTACATTTGTAAATCTACATATACTTCTCTAGGGTTGTAAGCCACTTAGGGATCAAAATAGAGAAACTAAATAAAAATCGTTCTTTGTCCTATTTCCTTTTAACAAAGTATCAACTATCAATGATACAATACATTTGATGCCCTAAGCTATCAATACAAATGGTGCCTAGCTAGAAGCTCACAGGCTATCCATTTGATAACCACAGTGAACATTTCAAAAAAATAGATATCCTTGAGCACAAGCACCAATAACACCAAATAATGGAGTTAAAGCATGGGCTAGGGCACGACACCAGTAGAATGCGGTCATTTCAGTGACAACAATTTACAATGGCGTCATTAAACATATATGCTAGTAATATCAACAAATGTGAATCCAAACATTTGAATACAGTGAATCGATATCCTTGAGCACAAACACCAATAACATCAAATAATAGAGATAAAGCACTGGCTACGACAGAACACCAGTAGAATGTGGTCATTTCAGAGAGCATTCATGATCAAATAAAATGAAATGCATTTGAATATGATGCCAGAGGCTTGAAAGATGAAGAAATCACATACCTTCTCCCTCGCTCAACTTTCGCTCCTTTTCTCCCTCTCCCTCTATCCAATTGAAATAAAAATGATGAGGCCATTTCACTTTTTTTTTTAATCTATACTCTGAATCTGTCAGAATTCTGATGGTCAATTAAACACCCATCGGAATACCAACATCATCGGGGCCTATTACAAAAAAAAAACACCAAATTCATAATAAAAAGTTACCCGTCGGAAACTTCTGTTGAAATTTGGCCCCAAATGTAGTAGTGCTCGATGGGTTGACTAGCATGATACACAAACCTTGCTAGAATTTCAATGTCATCTTTTTCTACTTTCCCTTTTGTATGATTCACAGTAAGACAAGCATTATTACTGCGAGTAGGTAATCACACTCCTTTTCCTTCTGTCTCTCTCTTTGTTAGCAGTTCCTCTCTTGTCATATTTTTAGATTTGATGAGGACTTAAGTCACTTGGGGACTTGATGTTTCCTTGTCTCCTTAGCTTTGGTAAGACCATCTTATGCATTTGATCTACTTTACTATGAGTATGGGTTTATCTCATACTCCCACTAAAGGGGGGGATAAATGTACCATCCTAAAAGTTAGCACCCATTTATTTGGAAGCTCAAGGAACTATTAGGTCCCATTTTAGTGATCTCCTAGAAACTAGATGCATTTATTCTTGATTTCCTACTTTTTCACGTATATTTCACTATATTCCCCCTGACACCCTCAATACCTCTTGGGATCTAAAGTTTTTATCTTGATTTTTGCACCCTCGAGTATAGGTCGACCTTGACTTATACCTGCTATAGGTCAACCTTGACCTATACCTGGTATAGGTCAACCTTGACATATACCTTGGGTCTTGAATTTTGATTGGCTCCCAGGCTTGATGCAAGGTATTTTCCTTTCTCACTTTCCTTTGTCGGACTTCATGAATTTGAACCCAAAATCTATATAAAAGGAAGCCTTTTCCCTTTATTTGATCATCCACATAGCAACTGCATAATTTTTACACACATGATATGAAAAAATTATGCAAGCTATTTACATCTTTTGCAAGCAAGCTATCAAGTTCAAGGTTCATCCAAGGAGTTCAAGAAAGGCATATCAAGCATATGGGCATCCATGATCTATGATTTGGTGATTGTAGATCCATTTCATTTTTGAATAGATCCAACATTATATATTCTATATGAGCATACAAGCATTCAAGAATATTTTTGGATACTAGATCCATATCCATTCATGAAGATTTGGCAAGCAAGGTGAATACTAATGTTTTTCTTTCTTTAAAATAATTTTACATGTTTTTCATATTTCATTTTAAGGTTAATTCCCATATAGGGTCTTGACCAAGGAAATCCCCTTTCACCTAATAAATTCCCTTTTTTTCTTGTGTGTAGGATCAGGTTCCCAAATTTTCGGGCTTTTCAAGATCAAATTCAGTAGACTTGGAGCTATAGTTTACACTGCACATCAAAAATTTGTAGTTCTTGGCATCTCAGGTATAGGTTGACCTCGACCTATACCCCAAGTATACATATACTAAGGAATTCAACCTATTTATGAGACCACCAAAATTTCACAGTTTGTAGTTCCCAGCTCCTAGGTTTCTGATCTAGCTCAGTTTTAGTTTTGGATACTGTTTGATAGCTCATTTTCAGATTTGAACTTGTCTTCTCCATTTGCCTTCAAGGTGAGTACATTTCCTCTTTGTAATTTCATAGCATTTACTTTGATTCGATTCTTTGTTTTCCATCATTGCATGTGTATTTTTCTATACATCACATTTAGTCAAATAATTAATCAAAACATAAACGGAGAAGAAAGAGAAAGAGAAAAAGACTGTTGAATTGAAATCCTTAAAAGGACTTGGATTTTGCATTAGTACCTCTACATCTATTTGGGTCCTCCTAAGGGTTACATTTAAGGGACTCCCCACCTTTTTCTCCTTCTTCCCCAATGTACATATAACTTGGTGGTCTAATCACATTGGATCACCATTTTATATGTTACATATAGTTAAAGCATGTATAAAGATTTTAGGATGATCATCAATATCTAGATCCTTAACTAATTGGTTGTTCCTCTTCCTAGATTTGGTTGGAATCATTAATTGTTTTAGTCTTCCAACTTATTATTGCATACACACACACACACACACACACACATGTACATAAATACAAATATGTACACACATACATACATATCCATATTTGTGCATGTTTGTGTATTTATAGGCATTCACATTTGCATAAACATACAAATATGCCATACATACACATACAAACACACATGCACATAAACATGTACACACATACCATAGATTACACACATGTATGTATGTATGTGTATGTGTATGTGTATGTATCTCTTATTTTACTATGTTTAATGTCATTTTTAGTATTTAAAAAATTATTAAAATCTATTTAAAAACTAATATATTATGAAAAAGTATTTAAAAAAACAAAAATTTCCTTACATTATAACATAAATTAAGAAAACATTAAAAAACACAAAGAAAACCTACTTGGAAGCTTTTAGTCAAATCTTCCAAGCCCTCACCCACTATCTCCAAATTTTTTGGTTCAAAATTGAAGGGCTAGATCTCTTTTGGAATACACACACACACACACACACACACAGATATATATATATATATATATACATATATATGTATATAATATACATATATATGTATATATATATACATATATATGTATATA